>JAGDYQ010000134.1:2314873-2763647 GCA_021962125.1 Bulinus truncatus | reverse complement strand
CACACACATGTCGTACACTCATTGTCTGAGTATTGAACCTACAAGGTGACACACACACATGTCGTACACTCATTGTCTGAGTATTGAACCTACAAGGTGACACACACAAATGTCGTACACTCATTGTCTGAGTATTGAACCTACAAGGTGACACACACAAATGTCGTACACTCATTGTCTGAGTATTGAACCTACAAGGTGACACACACATGTCGTACACTCATTGTCTGAGTATTGAACCTACAAGGTGACACACACACATGTCGTAACCTCATTGTCTGAGTATTGAACCTACAAGGTGACACACACAAATGTCGTACACTCATTGTCTGAGTATTGAACCTACAAGGTGACACACACACATGTCGTACACTCATTGTCTGAGTATTGAACCTACAAGGTGACACACACACATGTCGTACACTCATTGTCTGAGTATTGAACCTACAAGGTGACACACACAAATGTCGTACACTCATTGTCTGAGTATTGAACCTACAAGGTGACACACACATGTCGTACACTCATTGTCTGAGTATTGAACCTACAAGGTGACACACACAAATGTCGTACACTCATTGTCTGAGTATTGAACCTACAAGGTGACACACACAAATGTCGTACACTCATTGTCTGAGTATTGAACCTACAAGGTGACACACACATGTCGTACACTCATTGTCTGAGTATTGAACCTACAAGGTGACACACACACATGTCGTAATCTCATTGTCTGAGTATTTAACCTATAAGGTGACACACACACATGTCGTACACTCATTGTCTGAGTATTGAACCTACAAGGTGACACACACACACATGTCATACACTCATTGTCTGAGTATTGAACCTACAAGGTGACACACACACATGTCGTACACTCATTGTCTGAGTATTGAACCTACAAGGTGACACACACACATGTCGTACACTCATTGTCTGAGTATTGAACCTACAAGGTGACACACACAAATGTCGTACACTCATTGTCTGAGTATTGAACCTACAAGGTGACACACACAAATGTCGTACACTCATTGTCTGAGTATTGAACCTACAAGGTGACACACACACATGTCGTACACTCATTGTCTGAGTATTGAACCTACAAGGTGACACACACAAATGTCGTACACTCATTGTCTGAGTATTGAACCTACAAGGTGACACACACATGTCGTACACTCATTGTCTGAGTATTGAACCTACAAGGTGACACACACACATGTCGTACACTCATTGTCTGAGTATTGAACCTACAAGGTGACACACACACATGTCGTACACTCATTGTCTGAGTATTGAACCTACAAGGTGACACACACACACATGTCGTACACTCATTGTCTGAGTATTGAACCTACAAGGTGACACACACACATGTCGTACACTCATTGTCTGAGTATTGAACCTACAAGGTGACACACACATGTCGTACACTCATTGTCTGAGTATTGAACCTACAAGGTGACACACACACATGTCGTACACTCATTGTCTGAGTATTGAACCTACAAGGTGACACACACAAATGTCGTACACTCATTGTCTGAGTATTAAACCTACAAGGTGACACACACAAATGTCGTACACATATTGTCTGAGTATTAAACCTACAAGGTGACACACACACATGTCGTACACTCATTGTCTGAGTATTGAACCTACAAGGTGACACACACAAATGTCGTACACTCATTGTCTGAGTATTGAACCTACAAGGTGACACACACACATGTCGTACACTCATTGTCTGAGTATTGAACCTACAAGGTGACACACACAAATGTCGTACACTCATTGTCTGAGTATTGAACCTACAAGGTGACACACACAAATGTCGTACACTCATTGTCTGAGTATTGAACCTACAAGGTGACACACACAAATGTCGTACACTCATTGTCTGAGTATTGAACCTACAAGGTGACACACACACATGTCGTAACCTCATTGTCTGAGTATTGAACCTACAAGGTGACACACACAAATGTCGTACACTCATTGTCTGAGTATTGAACCTACAAGGTGACACACACAAATGTCGTACACTCATTGTCTGAGTATTGAACCTACAAGGTGACACACACACATGTCGTACACTCATTGTCTGAGTATTGAACCTACAAGGTGACACACACAAATGTCGTACACTCATTGTCTGAGTATTGAACCTACAAGGTGACACACACACATGTCGTACACTCATTGTCTGAGTGTTGAAACCAAAAAGGTGACACACACACACATGTCATACACTCATTGTCTGAGTATTGAACGTACAAGGTGACACACACAAATGTCGTACACTCATTGTCTGAGTATTGAACCTACAAGGTGACACACACACATGTCGTACACTCATTGTCTGAGTATTGAACCTACAAGGTGACACACACAAATGTCGTACACTCATTGTCTGAGTATTGAACCTACAAGGTGACACACACATGTCGTACACTCATTGTCTGAGTATTGAACCTACAAGGTGACACACACACATGTCGTACACTCATTGTCTGAGTATTGAACCTACAAGGTGACACACACACATGTCGTACACTCATTGTCTGAGTATTGAACCTACAAGGTGACACACACAAATGTCGTACACTCATTGTCTGAGTATTGAACCTACAAGGTGACACACACAAATGTCGTACACTCATTGTCTGAGTATTGAACCTACAAGGTGACACACACACATGTCGTACACTCATTGTCTGAGTATTGAACCTACAAGGTGACACACACACATGTCGTACACTCATTGTCTGAGTATTGAACCTACAAGGTGACACACACACATGTCGTACACTCATTGTCTGAGTATTGAACCTATAAGGTGACACACACACATGTCGTACACTCATTGTCTGAGTGTTGAAACCAAAAAGGTGACACACACACACATGTCATACACTCATTGTCTGAGTATTGAACCTACAAGGTGACACACACACATGTCGTACACTCATTGTCTGAGTATTGAACCTACAAGGTGACACACACACATGTCGTACACTCATTGTCTGAGTATTGAACCTACAAGGTGACACACACAAATGTCGTACACTCATTGTCTGAGTATTGAACCTACAAGGTGACACACACAAATGTCGTACACTCATTGTCTGAGTATTGAACCTACAAGGTGACACACACAAATGTCGTACACTCATTGTCTGAGTATTGAACCTACAAGGTGACACACACAAATGTCGTACACTCATTGTCTGAGTATTGAACCTACAAGGTGACACACACAAATGTCGTACACTCATTGTCTGAGTATTGAACCTACAAGGTGACACACACACATGTCGTAAACTCATTGTCTGAGTATTGAACCTACAAGGTGACACACACACATGTCGTACACTCATTGTCTGAGTATTGAACCTACAAGGTGACACACACACACATGTCGTACACTCATTGTCTGAGTATTGAACCTACAAGGTGACACACACACATGTCGTACACTCATTGTCTGAGTATTGAACCTACAAGGTGACACACACACATGTCGTACACTCATTGTCTGAGTATTGAACCTACAAGGTGACACACACACATGTCGTACACTCATTGTCTGAGTATTGAACCTACAAGGTGACACACACACATGTCGTACACTCATTGTCTGAGTATTGAACCTACAAGGTGACACACACACATGTCGTACACTCATTGTCTGAGTATTGAACCTTTAAGGTGACACACACACACATGTCATACACTCATTGTCTGAGTATTGAACCTACAAGGTGACACACACAAATGTCGTACACTCATTGTCTGAGTATTGAACCTACAAGGTGACACACACACATGTCGTACACTCATTGTCTGAGTATTGAACCTACAAGGTGACACACACAAATGTCGTACACTCATTGTCTGAGTATTGAACCTACAAGGTGACACACACATGTCGTACACTCATTGTCTGAGTATTGAACCTACAAGGTGACACACACAAATGTCGTACACTCATTGTCTGAGTATTGAACCTACAAGGTGACACACACACATGTCGTACACTCATTGTCTGAGTATTGAACCTACAAGGTGACACACACAAATGTCGTACACTCATTGTCTGAGTATTGAACCTACAAGGTGACACACACATGTCGTACACTCATTGTCTGAGTATTGAACCTACAAGGTGACACACACATGTCGTACACTCATTGTCTGAGTATTGAACCTACAAGGTGACACACACACATGTCGTAATCTCATTGTCTGAGTATTTAACCTATAAGGTGACACACACACATGTCGTACACTCATTGTCTGAGTATTGAACCTATAAGGTGACACACACACACATGTCATACACTCATTGTCTGAGTATTGAACCTACAAGGTGACACACACACATGTCGTACACTCATTGTCTGAGTATTGAACCTACAAGGTAACACACACATGTCGTACACCCATTGTCTGAGTATTGAACCTACAAGGTGACACACACACATGTCGTACACTCATTGTCTGAGTATTGAACCTACAAGGTGACACACACACATGTCGTACACTCATTGTCTGAGTATTGAACCTACAAGGTGACACACACATGTCGTACACTCATTGTCTGAGTATTGAACCTACAAGGTGACACACACAAATGTCGTACACTCATTGTCTGAGTATTGAACCTACAAGGTGACACACACAAATGTCGTACACTCATTGTCTGAGTATTGAACCTACAAGGTGACACACACATGTCGTACACTCATTGTCTGAGTATTGAACCTACAAGGTGACACACACACATGTCGTAATCTCATTGTCTGAGTATTGAACCTACAAGGTGACACACACACATGTCGTACACTCATTGTCTGAGTATTGAACCTATAAGGTGACACACACACATGTCGTACACTCATTGTCTGAGTATTGAACCTACAAGGTGACACACACACATGTCGTACACTCATTGTCTGAGTATTGAACCTACAAGGTGACACACACATGTCGTACACTCATTGTCTGAGTATTGAACCTACAAGGTGACACACACACATGTCGTACACCCATTCTCTGAGTATTGAACCTACAAGGTGACACACACACATGTCGTACACTCATTGTCTGAGTATTGAACCTATAAGGTGACGCACACACATGTCGTACACTCATTGTCTGAGTATTGAACCTACAAGGTAACACACACATGTCGTACACCCATTGTCTGAGTATTGAACCTACAAGGTGACACACACAAATGTCGTACACTCATTGTCTGAGTATTGAACCTACAAGGTGACACACACAAATGTCGTACACTCATTGTCTGAGTATTGAACCTACAAGGTGACACACACAAATGTCGTACACTCATTGTCTGAGTATTGAACCTACAAGGTGACACACACAAATGTCGTACACTCATTGTCTGAGTATTGAACCTATAAGGTGACACACACACATGTCGTACACTCATTGTCTGAGTATTGAACCTATAAGGTGACACACACACACATGTCATACACTCATTGTCTGAGTATTGAACCTACAAGGTGACACACACACACATGTCATACACTCATTGTCTGAGTATTGAACCTACAAGGTAACACACACATGTCGTACACCCATTCTCTGAGTATTGAACCTACAAGGTGACACACACACATGTCGTACACTCATTGTCTGAGTATTGAACCTACAAGGTGACACACACACATGTCGTACACTCATTGTCTGAGTATTGAACCTACAAGGTGACACACACATGTCGTACACTCATTGTCTGAGTATTGAACCTACAAGGTGACACACACAAATGTCGTACACTCATTGTCTGAGTATTGAACCTACAAGGTGACACACACAAATGTCGTACACTCATTGTCTGAGTATTGAACCTACAAGGTGACACACACATGTCGTACACTCATTGTCTGAGTATTGAACCTACAAGGTGACACACACACATGTCGTACACTCATTGTCTGAGTATTGAACCTACAAGGTGACACACACAAATGTCGTACACTCATTGTCTGAGTATTGAACCTACAAGGTGACACACACAAATGTCGTACACTCATTGTCTGAGTATTGAACCTACAAGGTGACACACACAAATGTCGTACACTCATTGTCTGAGTATTGAACCTACAAGGTGACACACACACATGTCGTACACTCATTGTCTGAGTATTGAACCTACAAGGTGACACACACAAATGTCGTACACTCATTGTCTGAGTATTGAACCTACAAGGTGACACACACAAATGTCGTACACTCATTGTCTGAGTATTGAACCTACAAGGTGACACACACAAATGTCGTACACTCATTGTCTGAGTATTGAACCTACAAGGTGACACACACATGTCGTACACTCATTGTCTGAGTATTGAACCTACAAGGTGACACACACACATGTCGTACACTCATTGTCTGAGTATTGAACCTACAAGGTGACACACACACATGTCGTACACTCATTGTCTGAGTATTGAACCTACAAGGTGACACACACACATGTCGTACACTCATTGTCTGAGTATTGAACCTACAAGGTAACACACACATGTCGTACACTCATTGTCTGAGTATTGAACCTACAAGGTGACACACACAAATGTCGTACACTCATTGTCTGAGTATTGAACCTACAAGGTGACACACACAAATGTCGTACACTCATTGTCTGAGTATTGAACCTACAAGGTGACACACACATGTCGTACACTCATTGTCTGAGTATTGAACCTACAAGGTGACACACACACAATGTCGTACACTCATTGTCTGAGTATTGAACCTACAAGGTGACACACACACATGTCGTACACTCATTGTCTGAGTATTGAACCTACAAGGTGACACACACAAATGTCGTACACTCATTGTCTGAGTATTGAACCTACAAGGTGACACACACAAATGTCGTACACTCATTGTCTGAGTATTGAACCTACAAGGTAACACACACATGTCGTACACTCAATGTCTGAGTATTGAACCTACAAGGTGACACACACAAATGTCGTACACTCATTGTCTGAGTATTGAACCTACAAGGTGACACACACACATGTCGTACACTCATTGTCTGAGTATTGAACCTACAAGGTGACACACACATGTCGTACACCCATTGTCTGAGTATTGAACCTACAAGGTGACACACACAAATGTCGTACACTCATTGTCTGAGTATTGAACCTACAAGGTGACACACACAAATGTCGTACACTCATTGTCTGAGTATTGAACCTACAAGGTGACACACACATGTCGTACACTCATTGTCTGAGTATTGAACCTACAAGGTGACACACACAAATGTCGTACACTCATTGTCTGAGTATTGAACCTACAAGGTGACACACACACATGTCGTACACTCATTGTCTGAGTATTGAACCTACAAGGTGACACACACAAATGTCGTACACTCATTGTCTGAGTATTGAACCTACAAGGTGACACACACACATGTCGTACACTCATTGTCTGAGTATTGAACCTACAAGGTGACACACACAAATGTCGTACACTCATTGTCTGAGTATTGAACCTACAAGGTGACACACACACATGTCGTACACTCATTGTCTGAGTATTGAACCTACAAGGTGACACACACAAATGTCGTACACTCATTGTCTGAGTATTGAACCTACAAGGTGACACACACAAATGTCGTACACTCATTGTCTGAGTATTGAACCTACAAGGTGACACACACAAATGTCGTACACTCATTGTCTGAGTATTGAACCTACAAGGTGACACACACACATGTCGTAACCTCATTGTCTGAGTATTGAACCTACAAGGTGACACACACAAATGTCGTACACTCATTGTCTGAGTATTGAACCTACAAGGTGACACACACAAATGTCGTACACTCATTGTCTGAGTATTGAACCTACAAGGTGACACACACACATGTCGTACACTCATTGTCTGAGTATTGAACCTACAAGGTGACACACACACATGTCGTACACTCATTGTCTGAGTATTGAACCTATAAGGTGACACACACACATGTCGTACACTCATTGTCTGAGTGTTGAAACCAAAAAGGTGACACACACACACACATGTCATACACTCATTGTCTGAGTATTGAACGTACAAGGTGACACACACAAATGTCGTACACTTATTGTCTGAGTATTGAACCTACAAGGTGACACACACACATGTCGTACACTCATTGTCTGAGTATTGAACCTACAAGGTGACACACACAAATGTCGTACACTCATTGTCTGAGTATTGAACCTACAAGGTGACACACACAAATGTCGTACACTCATTGTCTGAGTATTGAACCTACAAGGTGACACACACAAATGTCGTACACTCATTGTCTGAGTATTGAACCTACAAGGTGACACACACAAATGTCGTACACTCATTGTCTGAGTATTGAACCTACAAGGTGACACACACAAATGTCGTAATCTCATTGTCTGAGTATTTAACCTACAAGGTGACACACACACATGTCGTACACTCATTGTCTGAGTATTGAACCTACAAGGTGACACACACACATGTCATACACTCATTGTCTGAGTATTGAACCTACAAGGTGACACACACACATGACGTAATCTCATTGTCTGAGTATTGAACCTACAAGGTGACACACACACATGTCGTACACTCATTGTCTGAGTATTGAACCTACAAGGTAACACACACATGTCGTACACCCATTGTCTGAGTATTGAACCTACAAGGTGACACACACAAATGTCGTACACTCATTGTCTGAGTATTGAACCTACAAGGTGACACACACAAATGTCGTACACTCATTGTCTGAGTATTGAACCTACAAGGTGACACACACATGTCGTACACTCATTGTCTGAGTATTGAACCTACAAGGTGACACACACACATGTCGTACACTCATTGTCTGAGTATTGAACCTACAAGGTGACACACACACATGTCGTACACTCATTGTCTGAGTATTGAACCTACAAGGTGACACACACAAATGTCGTACACTCATTGTCTGAGTATTGAACCTACAAGGTGACACACACAAATGTCGTACACTCATTGTCTGAGTATTGAACCTACAAGGTGACACACACATGTCGTACACTCATTGTCTGAGTATTGAACCTACAAGGTGACACACACACATGTCGTACACTCATTGTCTGAGTATTGAACCTACAAGGTGACACACACACATGTCGTTCACTCATTGTCTGAGTATTGAACCTACAAGGTGACACACACAAATGTCGTAACCTCATTGTCTGAGTATTGAACCTACAAGGTGACACACACAAATGTCGTACACTCATTGTCTGAGTATTGAACCTACAAGGTGACACACACAAATGTCGTACACTCATTGTCTGAGTATTGAACCTACAAGGTGACACACACACATGTCGTACACTCATTGTCTGAGTATTGAACCTACAAGGTGACACACACACATGTCGTACACTCATTGTCTGAGTATTGAACCTACAAGGTGACACACACACATGTCGTACACTCATTGTCTGAGTATTGAACCTACAAGGTGACACACACAAATGTCGTACACTCATTGTCTGAGTATTGAACCTACAAGGTGACACACACATGTCGTACACTCATTGTCTGAGTATTGAACCTACAAGGTGACACACACACATGTCGTACACTCATTGTCTGAGTATTGAACCTACAAGGTGACACACACACATGTCGTACACTCATTGTCTGAGTATTGAACCTATAAGGTGACACACACACATGTCGTACACTCATTGTCTGAGTGTTGAAACCAAAAAGGTGACACACACACACACATGTCATACACTCATTGTCTGAGTATTGAACCTACAAGGTGACACACACAAATGTCGTACACTCATTGTCTGAGTATTGAACCTACAAGGTGACACACACACATGTCGTACACTCATTGTCTGAGTATTGAACCTACAAGGTGACACACACAAATGTCGTACACTCATTGTCTGAGTATTGAACCTACAAGGTGACACACACATGTCGTACACTCATTGTCTGAGTATTGAACCTACAAGGTGACACACACACATGTCGTAATCTCATTGTCTGAGTATTGAACCTACAAGGTGACACACACAAATGTCGTACACTCATTGTCTGAGTATTGAACCTACAAGGTGACACACACAAATGTCGTACACTCATTGTCTGAGTATTGAACCTACAAGGTGACACACACAAATGTCGTACACTCATTGTCTGAGTATTGAACCTACAAGGTGACACACACATGTCGTACACTCATTGTCTGAGTATTGAACCTACAAGGTGACACACACAAATGTCGTACACTCATTGTCTGAGTATTGAACCTACAAGGTGACACACACACATGTCGTACACTCATTGTCTGAGTATTGAACCTATAAGGTGACACACACACATGTCATACACTCATTGTCTGAGTATTGAACCTACAAGGTGACACACACATGTCGTACACTCATTGTCTGAGTATTGAACCTACAAGGTGACACACACACATGTCGTACACTCATTGTCTGAGTATTGAACCTACAAGGTGACACACACATGTCGTACACTCATTGTCTGAGTATTGAACCTACAAGGTGACACACACATGTCGTACACTCATTGTCTGAGTATTGAACCTACAAGGTGACACACACAAATGTCGTACACTCATTGTCTGAGTATTGAACCTACAAGGTGACACACACAAATGTCGTACACTCATTGTCTGAGTATTGAACCTACAAGGTGACACACACATGTCGTACACTCATTGTCTGAGTATTGAACCTACAAGGTGACACACACACATGTCGTAATCTCATTGTCTGAGTATTGAACCTACAAGGTGACACACACACATGTCGTACACTCATTGTCTGAGTATTGAACCTACAAGGTGACACACACACACATGTCGTACACTCATTGTCTGAGTATTGAACCTACAAGGTGACACACACACATGTCGTACACTCATTGTCTGAGTATTGAACCTACAAGGTGACACACACACATGTCGTACACTCATTGTCTGAGTATTGAACCTACAAGGTGACACACACACATGTCGTACACCCATTGTCTGAGTATTGAACCTACAAGGTGACACACACACATGTCGTACACTCATTGTCTGAGTATTGAACCTACAAGGTGACACACACACATGTCGTACACTCATTGTCTGAGTATTGAACCTACAAGGTAACACACACATGTCGTACACTCATTGTCTGAGTATTGAACCTACAAGGTGACACACACAAATGTCGTACACTCATTGTCTGAGTATTGAACCTACAAGGTGACACACACAAATGTCGTACACTCATTGTCTGAGTATTGAACCTACAAGGTGACACACACATGTCGTACACTCATTGTCTGAGTATTGAACCTACAAGGTGACACACACACATGTCGTACACTCATTGTCTGAGTATTGAACCTACAAGGTGACACACACACATGTCGTACACTCATTGTCTGAGTATTGAACCTACAAGGTGACACACACAAATGTCGTACACTCATTGTCTGAGTATTGAACCTACAAGGTGACACACACACATGTCGTACACTCATTGTCTGAGTATTGAACCTACAAGGTGACACACACATGTCGTACACTCATTGTCTGAGTATTGAACCTACAAGGTGACACACACACATGTCGTACACTCATTGTCTGAGTATTGAACCTATAAGGTGACACACACACATGTCGTACACTCATTGTCTGAGTATTGAACCTACAAGGTAACACACACATGTCGTACACTCATTGTCTGAGTATTGAACCTACAAGGTGACACACACAAATGTCGTACACTCATTGTCTGAGTATTGAACCTACAAGGTGACACACACAAATGTCGTACACTCATTGTCTGAGTATTGAACCTACAAGGTGACACACACATGTCGTACACTCATTGTCTGAGTATTGAACCTACAAGGTGACACACACACATGTCGTACACTCATTGTCTGAGTATTGAACCTACAAGGTGACACACACAAATGTCGTACACTCATTGTCTGAGTATTGAACCTACAAGGTGACACACACATGTCGTACACTCATTGTCTGAGTATTGAACCTACAAGGTGACACACACAAATGTCGTACACTCATTGTCTGAGTATTGAACCTACAAGGTGACACACACACATGTCGTACACTCATTGTCTGAGTATTGAACCTACAAGGTGACACACACAAATGTCGTACACTCATTGTCTGAGTATTGAACCTACAAGGTGACACACACAAATGTCGTACACTCATTGTCTGAGTATTGAACCTACAAGGTGACACACACAAATGTCGTACACTCATTGTCTGAGTATTGAACCTACAAGGTGACACACACATGTCGTACACTCATTGTCTGAGTATTGAACCTACAAGGTGACACACACACATGTCGTACACTCATTGTCTGAGTATTGAACCTACAAGGTGACACACACACATGTCGTACACTCATTGTCTGAGTATTGAACCTACAAGGTGACACACACACATGTCGTACACTCATTGTCTGAGTATTGAACCTACAAGGTAACACACACATGTCGTACACTCATTGTCTGAGTATTGAACCTACAAGGTGACACACACAAATGTCGTACACTCATTGTCTGAGTATTGAACCTACAAGGTGACACACACAAATGTCGTACACTCATTGTCTGAGTATTGAACCTACAAGGTGACACACACATGTCGTACACTCATTGTCTGAGTATTGAACCTACAAGGTGACACACACACACATGTCGTACACTCATTGTCTGAGTATTGAACCTACAAGGTGACACACACACATGTCGTACACTCATTGTCTGAGTATTGAACCTACAAGGTGACACACACACACACATGTCATACACTCATTGTCTGAGTATTGAACCTACAAGGTGACACACACATGTCGTACACTCATTGTCTGAGTATTGAACCTACAAGGTGACACACACATGTCGTACACTCATTGTCTGAGTATTGAACCTACAAGGTGACACACACAAATGTCGTACACTCATTGTCTGAGTATTGAACCTACAAGGTGACACACACACATGTCGTACACTCATTGTCTGAGTATTGAACCTACAAGGTGACACACACATGTCGTACACTCATTGTCTGAGTATTGAACCTACAAGGTGACACACACAAATGTCGTACACTCATTGTCTGAGTATTGAACCTACAAGGTGACACACACAAATGTCGTACACTCATTGTCTGAGTATTGAACCTACAAGGTGACACACACATGTCGTACACTCATTGTCTGAGTATTGAACCTACAAGGTGACACACACACATGTCGTACACTCATTGTCTGAGTATTGAACCTACAAGGTGACACACACACATGTCGTACACTCATTGTCTGAGTATTGAACCTACAAGGTGACACACACAAATGTCGTACACTCATTGTCTGAGTATTAAACCTACAAGGTGACACACACACATGTCGTACACTCATTGTCTGAGTATTGAACCTACAAGGTGACACACACAAATGTCGTACACTCATTGTCTGAGTATTAAACCTACAAGGTGACACACACAAATGTCGTACACTCATTGTCTGAGTATTGAACCTACAAGGTGACACACACAAATGTCGTACACTCATTGTCTGAGTATTGAACCTACAAGGTGACACACACATGTCGTACACTCATTGTCTGAGTATTGAACCTACAAGGTGACACACACAAATGTCGTACACTCATTGTCTGAGTATTGAACCTACAAGGTGACACACACATGTCGTACACTCATTGTCTGAGTATTGAACCTACAAGGTGACACACACATGTCGTACACTCATTGTCTGAGTATTGAACCTACAAGGTGACACACACACATGTCGTACACTCATTGTCTGAGTATTGAACCTACAAGGTGACACACACAAATGTCGTACACTCATTGTCTGAGTATTGAACCTATAAGGTGACACACACACATGTCGTACACTCATTGTCTGAGTGTTGAAACCAAAAAGGTGACACACACACACATGTCATACACTCATTGTCTGAGTATTGAACCTACAAGGTGACACACACAAATGTCGTACACATATTGTCTGAGTATTGAACCTACAAGGTGACACACACACATGTCGTACACTCATTGTCTGAGTATTGAACCTACAAGGTGACACACACAAATGTCGTACACTCATTGTCTGAGTATTGAACCTACAAGGTGACACACACAAATGTCGTACACTCATTGTCTGAGTATTGAACCTACAAGGTGACACACACACATGTCGTACACTCATTGTCTGAGTATTGAACCTACAAGGTGACACACACACATGTCGTACACTCATTGTCTGAGTATTGAACCTACAAGGTGACACACACAAATGTCGTACACTCATTGTCTGAGTATTGAACCTACAAGGTGACACACACACAATGTCGTACACTCATTGTCTGAGTATTGAACCTACAAGGTGACACACACATGTCGTACACTCATTGTCTGAGTATTGAACCTACAAGGTGACACACACACATGTCGTACACTCATTGTCTGAGTATTGAACCTACAAGGTGACACACACACATGTCGTACACTCATTGTCTGAGTATTGAACCTACAAGGTGACACACACATGTCGTACACTCATTGTCTGAGTATTGAACCTACAAGGTGACACACACAAATGTCGTACACTCATTGTCTGAGTATTGAACCTACAAGGTGACACACACAAATGTCGTACACTCATTGTCTGAGTATTGAACCTACAAGGTGACACACACATGTCGTACACTCATTGTCTGAGTATTGAACCTACAAGGTGACACACACACATGTCGTACACTCATTGTCTGAGTATTGAACCTATAAGGTGACACACACACATGTCGTACACTCATTGTCTGAGTATTGAACCTACAAGGTGACACACACACACATGTCATACACTCATTGTCTGAGTATTGAACCTACAAGGTGACACACACACATGTCGTACACTCATTGTCTGAGTATTGAACCTACAAGGTGACACACACACATGTCGTACACTCATTGTCTGAGTATTGAACCTACAAGGTGACACACACACATGTCGTACACTCATTGTCTGAGTATTGAACCTACAAGGTGACACACACACATGTCGTACACTCATTGTCTGAGTATTGAACCTACAAGGTGACACACACACATGTCGTACACTCATTGTCTGAGTATTGAACCTACAAGGTGACACACACACATGTCGTACACTCATTGTCTGAGTATTGAACCTACAAGGTGACACACACAAATGTCGTACACTCATTGTCTGAGTATTGAACCTACAAGGTGACACACACAAATGTCGTACACTCATTGTCTGAGTATTGAACCTACAAGGTGACACACACATGTCGTACACTCATTGTCTGAGTATTGAACCTACAAGGTGACACACACAATGTCGTACACTCATTGTCTGAGTATTGAACCTACAAGGTGACACACACAAATGTCGTACACTCATTGTCTGAGTATTGAACCTACAAGGTGACACACACACATGTCGTACACTAATTGTCTGAGTATTGAACCTACAAGGTGACACACACAAATGTCGTACACTCATTGTCTGAGTATTGAACCTACAAGGTGACACACACACATGTCGTACACTCATTGTCTGAGTATTGAACCTACAAGGTGACACACACAAATGTCGTACACTCATTGTCTGAGTATTGAACCTACAAGGTGACACACACAAATGTCGTACACTCATTGTCTGAGTATTGAACCTACAAGGTGACACACACAAATGTCGTACACTCATTGTCTGAGTATTGAACCTACAAGGTGACACACACATGTCGTACACCCATTGTCTGAGTATTGAACCTACAAGGTGACACACACACATGTCGTACACTCATTGTCTGAGTATTGAACCTACAAGGTGACACACACAAATGTCGTACACTCATTGTCTGAGTATTGAACCTACAAGGTGACACACACACATGTCGTACACTCATTGTCTGAGTATTGAACCTACAAGGTAACACACACATGTCGTACACTCATTGTCTGAGTATTGAACCTACAAGGTGACACACACAAATGTCGTACACTCATTGTCTGAGTATTGAACCTACAAGGTGACACACACAAATGTCGTACACTCATTGTCTGAGTATTGAACCTACAAGGTGACACACACATGTCGTACACTCATTGTCTGAGTATTGAACCTACAAGGTGACACACACAAATGTCGTACACTCATTGTCTAAGTATTGAACCTACAAGGTGACACACACACATGTCGTACACCCATTGTCTGAGTATTGAACCTACAAGGTGACACACACACACACATGTCATACACTCATTGTCTGAGTATTGAACCTACAAGGTGACACACACAAATGTCGTACACTCATTGTCTGAGTATTGAACCTACAAGGTGACACACACATGTCGTACACTCATTGTCTGAGTATTGAACCTACAAGGTGACACACACATGTCGTACACTCATTGTCTGAGTATTGAACCTACAAGGTGACACACACACATGTCGTACACTCATTGTCTGAGTATTGAACCTACAAGGTGACACACACAAATGTCGTACACTCATTGTCTGAGTATTGAACCTACAAGGTGACACACACAAATGTCGTACACTCATTGTCTGAGTATTGAACCTACAAGGTGACACACACAAATGTCGTACACTCATTGTCTGAGTATTGAACCTACAAGGTGACACACACATGTCGTACACTCATTGTCTGAGTATTGAACCTACAAGGTGACACACACAAATGTCGTACACTCATTGTCTGAGTATTGAACCTACAAGGTGACACACACACATGTCGTACACTCATTGTCTGAGTATTGAACCTACAAGGTGACACACACAATGTCGTACACTCATTGTCTGAGTATTGAACCTACAAGGTGACACACACAATGTCGTACACTCACTGAGTATTGAACCTGTGACACACAAATACACTCATTGTCTGAGTATTGAACCTACAAGGTGACACACACAAATGTCGTACACTCATTGTCTGAGTATTGAACCTACAAGGTGACACACACACATGTCGTACACTCATTGTCTGAGTATTGAACCTACAAGGTGACACACACAAATGTCGTACACTCATTGTCTGAGTATTGAACCTACAAGGTGACACACACAAATGTCGTACACTCATTGTCTGAGTATTGAACCTACAAGGTGACACACACACATGTCGTACACTCATTGTCTGAGTATTGAACCTACAAGGTGACACACACAAATGTCGTACACTCATTGTCTGAGTATTGAACCTACAAGGTGACACACACAAATGTCGTACACTCATTGTCTGAGTATTGAACCTACAAGGTGACACACACACATGTCGTACACTCATTGTCTGAGAGTTGAAACCAAAAAGGTGACACACACACACACATGTCATACACTCATTGTCTGAGTATTGAACCTACAAGGTGACACACACAAATGTCGTACACTCATTGTCTGAGTATTGAACCTACAAGGTGACACACACACATGTCGTACACTCATTGTCTGAGTATTGAACCTACAAGGTGACACACACAAATGTCGTACACTCATTGTCTGAGTATTGAACCTACAAGGTGACACACACACATGTCGTACACTCATTGTCTGAGTATTGAACCTACAAGGTGACACACACACATGTCGTACACTCATTGTCTGAGTATTGAACCTACAAGGTGACACACACACATGTCGTACACTCATTGTCTGAGTATTGAACCTACAAGGTGACACACACAAATGTCGTACACTCATTGTCTGAGTATTGAACCTACAAGGTGACACACACAAATGTCGTACACTCATTGTCTGAGTATTGAACCTACAAGGTGACACACACAAATGTCGTACACTCATTGTCTGAGTATTGAACCTACAAGGTGACACACACACATGTCGTACACTCATTGTCTGAGTATTGAACCTACAAGGTGACACACACACATGTCGTACACTCATTGTCTGAGTATTGAACCTACAAGGTGACACACACACATGTCGTACACTCATTGTCTGAGTATTGAACCTACAAGGTGACACACACAAATGTCGTAACCTCATTGTCTGAGTATTGAACCTACAAGGTGACACACACATGTCGTACACTCATTGTCTGAGTATTGAACCTACAAGGTGACACACACAAATGTCGTACACTCATTGTCTGAGTATTGAACCTACAAGGTGACACACACATGTCGTACACTCATTGTCTGAGTATTGAACCTACAAGGTGACACACACACATGTCGTAACCTCATTGTCTGAGTATTGAACCTACAAGGTGACACACACAAATGTCGTACACTCATTGTCTGAGTATTGAACCTACAAGGTGACACACACAAATGTCGTACACTCATTGTCTGAGTATTGAACCTACAAGGTGACACACACAAATGTCGTACACTCATTGTCTGAGTATTGAACCTACAAGGTGACACACACACATGTCGTACACTCATTGTCTGAGTATTGAACCTACAAGGTGACACACACACATGTCGTACACTCATTGTCTGAGTATTGAACCTACAAGGTGACACACACACATGTCGTACACTCATTGTCTGAGTATTGAACCTACAAGGTGACACACACAAAATGTCGTACACTCATTGTCTGAGTATTGAACCTACAAGGTGACACACACATGTCGTACACTCATTGTCTGAGTATTGAACCTACAAGGTGACACACACACATGTCGTACACTCATTGTCTGAGTATTGAACCTACAAGGTGACACACACACATGTCGTACACTCATTGTCTGAGTATTGAACCTACAAGGTGACACACACACATGTCGTACACTCATTGTCTGAGTATTGAACCTACAAGGTGACACACACATGTCGTACACTCATTGTCTGAGTATTGAACCTACAAGGTGACACACACAAATGTCGTACACTCATTGTCTGAGTATTGAACCTACAAGGTGACACACACAAATGTCGTACACTCATTGTCTGAGTATTGAACCTACAAGGTGACACACACAAATGTCGTACACTCATTGTCTGAGTATTGAACCTACAAGGTGACACACACACACATGTCGTACACTCATTGTCTGAGTATTGAACCTACAAGGTGACACACACACATGTCGTACACTCATTGTCTGAGTATTGAACCTACAAGGTGACACACACAAATGTCGTACACTCATTGTCTGAGTATTGAACCTACAAGGTGACACACACAAATGTCGTACACTCATTGTCTGAGTATTGAACCTACAAGGTGACACACACATGTCGTACACTCATTGTCTGAGTATTGAACCTACAAGGTGACACACACACATGTCGTACACTCATTGTCTGAGTATTGAACCTACAAGGTGACACACACACATGTCGTACACTCATTGTCTGAGTATTGAACCTACAAGGTGACACACACACATGTCGTACACTCATTGTCTGAGTATTGAACCTACAAGGTGACACACACAAATGTCGTACACTCATTGTCTGAGTATTGAACCTACAAGGTGACACACACAAATGTCGTACACTCATTGTCTGAGTATTGAACCTACAAGGTGACACACACACATGTCGTACACTCATTGTCTGAGTATTGAACCTACAAGGTGACACACACAAATGTCGTACACTCATTGTCTGAGTATTGAACCTACAAGGTGACACACACACATGTCTTACACTCATTGTCTGAGTATTGAACCTACAAGGTGACACACACAAATGTCGTACACTCATTGTCTGAGTATTGAACCTACAAGGTGACACACACAAATGTCGTACACTCATTGTCTGAGTATTGAACCTACAAGGTGACACACACACATGTCGTACACTCATTGTCTGAGTATTGAACCTACAAGGTGACACACACACATGTCGTACACTCATTGTCTGAGTATTGAACCTACAAGGTGACACACACACATGTCGTAAACTCATTGTCTGAGTATTGAACCTACAAGGTGACACACACAAATGTCGTACACTCATTGTCTGAGTATTGAACCTACAAGGTGACACACACAAATGTCGTACACTCATTGTCTGAGTATTGAACCTACAAGGTGACACACACACATGTCGTACACTCATTGTCTGAGTATTGAACCTACAAGGTGACACACACACATGTCGTACACTCATTGTCTGAGTATTGAACCTACAAGGTGACACACACATGTCGTACACTCATTGTCTGAGTATTGAACCTACAAGGTGACACACACACATGTCGTACACTCATTGTCTGAGTATTGAACCTACAAGGTGACACACACAAATGTCGTACACTCATTGTCTGAGTATTGAACCTACAAGGTGACACACACAAATGTCGTACACTCATTGTCTGAGTATTGAACCTACAAGGTGACACACACAAATGTCGTACACTCATTGTCTGAGTATTGAACCTACAAGGTGACACACACATGTCGTACACTCATTGTCTGAGTATTGAACCTACAAGGTGACACACACAATGTCGTACACTCATTGTCTGAGTATTGAACCTACAAGGTGACACACACAATGTCGTACACTCATTGTCTGAGTATTGAACCTACAAGGTGTCGTACACTCATTTCACCTACAATCACACAATGTCGTACACTCATTGTCTGAGTATTGAACCTACAAGGTGACACACACAAATGTCGTACACTCATTGTCTGAGTATTGAACCTACAAGGTGACACACACATGTCGTACACTCATTGTCTGAGTATTGAACCTACAAGGTGACACACACAAATGTCGTACACTCATTGTCTGAGTATTGAACCTACAAGGTGACACACACAATGTCGTACACTCATTGTCTGAGTATTGAACCTACAAGGTGACACACACATGTCGTACACTCATTGTCTGAGTATTGAACCTACAAGGTGACACACACAAATGTCGTACACTCATTGTCTGAGTATTGAACCTACAAGGTGACACACACAAATGTCGTACACTCATTGTCTGAGTATTGAACCTACAAGGTGACACACACAAATGTCGTACACTCATTGTCTGAGTATTGAACCTACAAGGTGACACACACAAATGTCGTACACTCATTGTCTGAGTATTGAACCTACAAGGTGACACACACAAATGTCGTACACTCATTGTCTGAGTATTGAACCTACAAGGTGACACACACACAAATGTCGTACACTCATTGTCTGAGTATTGAACCTACAAGGTGACACACACACAGGTCGTACACTCATTGTCTGAGTATTGAACCTACAAGGTGACACACACAAATGTCGTACACTCATTGTCTGAGTATTGAACCTACAAGGTGACACACACACATGTCGTACACTCATTGTCTGAGTATTGAACCTACAAGGTGACACACACAAATGTCGTACACTCATTGTCTGAGTATTGAACCTACAAGGTGACACACACAAATGTCGTACACTCATTGTCTGAGTATTGAACCTACAAGGTGACACACACAAATGTCGTACACTCATTGTCTGAGTATTGAACCTACAAGGTGACACACACAAATGTCGTACACTCATTGTCTGAGTATTGAACCTACAAGGTGACACACACACATGTCGTACACTCATTGTCTGAGTATTGAACCTACAAGGTGACACACACACATGTCGTACACTCATTGTCTGAGTATTGAACCTACAAGGTGACACACACACATGTCGTACACTCATTGTCTGAGTATTGAACCTACAAGGTGACACACACGCAGGTCGTACACTCATTACCTGAGAGTTGTAACCAAAAAGGTGACACACACACACACATGTCGTACACTCATTGTCTGAGTATTGAACCTACAAGGTGACACACACAAATGTCGTACACTCATTGTCTGAGTATTGAACCTACAAGGTGACACACACACATGTCGTACACTCATTGTCTGAGTATTGAACCTACAAGGTGACACACACAAATGTCGTACACTCATTGTCTGAGTATTGAACCTACAAGGTGACACACACATGTCGTACACTCATTGTCTGAGTATTGAACCTACAAGGTGACACACACAAATGTCGTACACTCATTGTCTGAGTATTGAACCTACAAGGTGACACACACACATGTCGTACACTCATTGTCTGAGTATTGAACCTACAAGGTGACACACACAAATGTCGTACACTCATTGTCTGAGTATTGAACCTACAAGGTGACACACACAAATGTCGTACACTCATTGTCTGAGTATTGAACCTACAAGGTGACACACACACATGTCGTACACTCATTGTCTGAGTATTGAACCTACAAGGTGACACACACACATGTCGTACACTCATTGTCTGAGTATTGAACCTACAAGGTGACACACACACATGTCGTACACTCATTGTCTGAGTATTGAACCTACAAGGTGACACACACACACATGTCATACACTCATTGTCTGAGTATTGAACCTACAAGGTGACACACACACATGTCGTACACTCATTGTCTGAGTATTGAACCTACAAGGTGACACACACACATGTCGTACACTCATTGTCTGAGTATTGAACCTACAAGTAGACACACACATGTCGTTCACTCATTGTCTGAGTATTGAACCTACAAGGTGACACACACAAATGTCGTAACCTCATTGTCTGAGTATTGAACCTACAAGGTGACACACATACATGTCGTACACTCATTGTCTGAGTATTGAACCTACAAGGTGACACACACAAATGTCGTACACTCATTGTCTGAGTATTGAACCTACAAGGTGACACACACAAATGTCGTACACTCATTGTCTGAGTATTGAACCTACAAGGTGACACACACAATGTCGTACACTCATTGTCTGAGTATTGAACCTACAAGGTGACACACACAAATGTCGTAAACTCATTGTCTGAGTATTGAACCTACAAGGTGACACACACAAATGTCGTACACTCATTGTCTGAGTATTGAACCTACAAGGTGACACACACAAATGTCGTACACTCATTGTCTGAGTATTGAACCTACAAGGTGACACACACAAATGTCGTACACTCATTGTCTGAGTATTGAACCTACAAGGTGACACACACACATGTCGTACACTCATTGTCTGAGTATTGAACCTACAAGGTGACACACACACATGTCGTACACTCATTGTCTGAGTATTGAACCTACAAGGTGACACACACAAATGTCGTACACTCATTGTCTGAGTATTGAACCTACAAGGTGACACACACACATGTCGTACACTCATTGTCTGAGTATTGAACCTACAAGGTGACACACACATGTCGTACACTCATTGTCTGAGTATTGAACCTACAAGGTGACACACACAAATGTCGTACACTCATTGTCTGAGTATTGAACCTACAAGGTGACACACACAAATGTCGTACACTCATTGTCTGAGTATTGAACCTACAAGGTGACACACACATGTCGTACACTCATTGTCTGAGTATTAAACCTACAAGGTGACACACACATGTCGTACACTCATTGTCTGAGTATTGAACCTACAAGGTGACACACACAAATGTCGTACACTCATTGTCTGAGTATTGAACCTACAAGGTGACACACACAAAGTCGTACACTCATTGTCTGAGTATTAAACCTACAAGGTGACACACACAAATGTCGTACACTCATTGTCTGAGTATTGAACCTACAAGGTGACACACACAAATGTCGTACACTCATTGTCTGAGTATTGAACCTACAAGGTGACACACACACACATGTCGTACACTCATTGTCTGAGTATTGAACCTACAAGGTGACACACACATGTCGTACACTCATTGTCTGAGTATTGAACCTACAAGGTGACACACACACATGTCGTACACTCATTGTCTGAGTATTGAACCTACAAGGTGACACACACACATGTCGTACACTCATTGTCTGAGTATTGAACCTACAAGGTGACACACACACATGTCGTACACTCATTGTCTGAGTATTGAACCTACAAGGTGACACACACACATGTCGTACACTCATTGTCTGAGTATTGAACCTACAAGGTGACACACACAAATGTCGTACACTCATTGTCTGAGTATTGAACCTACAAGGTGACACACACATGTCGTACACTCATTGTCTGAGTATTGAACCTACAAGGTGACACACACACAATGTCGTACACTCATTGTCTGAGTATTGAACCTACAAGGTGACACACACACATGTCGTACACTCATTGTCTGAGTATTGAACCTACAAAGTGACACACACACACATGTCGTACACTCATTGTCTGAGTATTGAACCTACAAGGTGACACACACACACATGTCGTACACTCATTGTCTGAGTATTGAACCTACAAGGTGACACACACATGTCGTACACTCATTGTCTGAGTATTGAACCTACAAGGTGACACACACAAATGTCGTACACTCATTGTCTGAGTATTGAACCTACAAGGTGACACACACACATGTCGTACACTCATTGTCTGAGTATTGAACCTACAAGGTGACACACACATGTCGTACACTCATTGTCTGAGTATTGAACCTACAAGGTGACACACACAAATGTCGTACACTCATTGTCTGAGTATTGAACCTACAAGGTGACACACACAAATGTCGTACACTCATTGTCTGAGTATTGAACCTACAAGGTGACACACACATGTCGTACACTCATTGTCTGAGTATTGAACCTACAAGGTGACACACACACATGTCGTACACTCATTGTCTGAGTATTGAACCTACAAGGTGACACACACACATGTCGTACACTCATTGTCTGAGTATTGAACCTACAAGGTGACACACACAAATGTCGTACACTCATTGTCTGAGTATTGAACCTACAAGGTGACACACACACATGTCGTACACTCATTGTCTGAGTATTGAACCTACAAGGTGACACACACAAATGTCGTACACTCATTGTCTGAGTATTAAACCTACAAGGTGACACACACACATGTCGTACACTCATTGTCTGAGTATTGAACCTACAAGGTGACACACACAAATGTCGTACACTCATTGTCTGAGTATTGAACCTACAAGGTGACACACACACATGTCGTACACTCATTGTCTGAGTATTGAACCTACAAGGTGACACACACAAATGTCGTACACTCATTGTCTGAGTATTGAACCTACAAGGTGACACACACAAATGTCGTACACTCATTGTCTGAGTATTGAACCTACAAGGTGACACACACACATGTCGTACACTCATTGTCTGAGTATTGAACCTACAAGGTGACACACACAAATGTCGTACACTCATTGTCTGAGTATTGAACCTACAAGGTGACACACACACATGTCGTACACTCATTGTCTGAGTATTGAACCTACAAGGTGACACACACAAATGTCGTACACTCATTGTCTGAGTATTGAACCTACAAGGTGACACACACACATGTCGTACACTCATTGTCTGAGTATTGAACCTACAAGGTGACACACACAAATGTCGTACACCCATTGTCTGAGTATTGAACCTACAAGGTGACACACACAAATGTCGTACACTCATTGTCTGAGTATTGAACCTACAAGGTGACACACACACATGTCGTACACTCATTGTCTGAGTATTGAACCTACAAGGTGACACACACAAATGTCGTACACTCATTGTCTGAGTATTGAACCTACAAGGTGACACACACAAATGTCGTACACTCATTGTCTGAGTATTGAACCTACAAGGTGACACACACAAATGTCGTACACTCATTGTCTGAGTATTGAACCTACAAGGTGACACACACACATGTCGTACACTCATTGTCTGAGTATTGAACCTACAAGGTGACACACACACATGTCGTACACTCATTGTCTGAGTATTGAACCTACAAGGTGACAAACACACATGTCGTACACTCATTGTCTGAGTATTGAACCTACAAGCACTGGCAGGGGAAGGAAATATTTTAAGGGGGGTGGTTGGAGGGTAAGCCGCCCCCCACCACTTGAAAATTTAGGGGGGGGGGGGGGCAAGACAAAATATGACCGAAAGTCAAACTTTACCCCCTTTATTCAATAATAGAATATAGTAATTCTGTAGCAAGTATTTAATCGATATTATTAAAATATATATATAAAAAAAAATAAAAATGAACATTGAGCACTTCTGTCGTCAACTGATTCGTAATGTCAGTTTGTTTACAAATTTAATAGTGAAATTAGATCAGAAAATTACTGATAAATATCATGATTGATGATGAACATGAAACTTAAACGGGAAACTCAATAAACAAAAAGTAATTTATGAAAAGATAATAAATAATTGTATTTTCTTTAAAACTTACATTTGCCGTCATTCGGTAGATGGCAATACTTCTGTATACTTATAAGACGCATTTACTGTCTGTCCGTCTGATCCCTTAAAACTCAAGATCCAGACAACCAAATAACGTGAAATTTGGTACACGTACACAAAATTACATGTGGAAGGTTCTCAAACAGGTTTCGTTCCATCTCATTGGGTACTTTAATAGTAATTAATTTTTTTTGGATATCAAAGACATGAAAATTGGCATACTTTTACCCCGATTTCAGGTTTTACGAGCTACTCTTCCACATAGCTAACTTACTATAAATATGATCGGTACGGGGAACCAATATCACATTACTTACTACATTATTACATTCCATTCCTTCATCCATAGGAATTGTCATCTTTTGCTAGTCATGCCTAAGAGAGAGAGAGAGAGAGAGAGAGAGGGAGGGAGGAAGGGAGTGATGGAGGGAGGGAAAGAGGGAGGGAGGGAGGGAGAGGGGGGAGGAAGGGAAAGAGAGAGGGAGGGAGGGAAATAGGGAAAGAGGGAGGGAAAGAGGGAGGGACGGGGAAAGAGAGAGAGGGGAATGAGAGAGAGAGAGAGAGAGAGAGAGAGAGAGAGGAACTGCCAAAAATGTTGTGTATCACATTGCTTTAAGATAAATGTACCCTTTTATTGTATGCGAATAAACCCTTTTTTACGCGTCTTATTTTAAATCTTAATTAAACCTCAAATTACGCTTCTTAAATAAACAGAAAACCTTATTTTAAACCCGGTCAAAGCCGGGTACTTGCAACTAATTTTAAAATATGTCACAACAACTCTCAATAATGTGATTTCTGTAAAATGTAACTTAATTATAATTTCTTTTAAATATTAAATTTAAGAAAAAAATTAAATGAATTATGAAAATGAAAATGATACATATAAACTAAAATGAATTATTAAGTTAAAATTTTAGGGGGGGGCAGACTGGAAATTCAATGGGGGGGGGGGCGCCGCCTCCCCTTAAAAGTTTTAGGGGGGGGGCACTGCCCCCCTGCCTCCCCCCTGCTCGGCCGCCAGTACCTACAAGGTGATACACACATGTCTGTACGCTTGTATAGTTCTATGCCCTGGGATGAACAGCCTTGACCTACAATCATGTCTTTTATTGGATATGTTTTTAACGGTCAAGCTCAGTAAATGTTTTGTCCAGCGGTGACAGTTGCGCTATTTTGAACCATGTTGTACTCTGCAGGCCAGTATCTTCCCACTCAGGTGTTTATTTTATGTTTGCGACAATAATCTCACATTTTTATTTGTCAAAATAACAAGTAAAAATATAATTAGTTTACTTGGGGATACATTTTTTTTGTAACTAAAAACCATTTAGATTATATAGATCACTGATGAGATTCCAAAACATTTCTTTTTATTCTTAAAAAAAAAACAAAAAAAAAGTGATAATGAAATCAGTGCCTTAAGAAACATTATCTCGACAAGTAGAACTAAATATAAAGATAAGAAGGTAGTGTTTTTTTTTTAATTCAAGAGATAACTAACATGAGCAATGTTTTACTATTAGTTCTACACATGTAGGTCAACTAGTGAAGAAAAGTGGACATATGGGTTGCGACTGGGACAATTCTACCTAATCCCGCGCCGTGGTGGGGGGAAGGGTCTGCGATTGAAGATTCTGTGATGCCGTAAGCCTACGACTTTCGGCCCTCTGTTGGACACTCATCCAAGTCTCCTGCGTACTGGTATGATCACCTATGTGGTACGCAGAGTTTGATATAAATATACAGGTATATTCTGGAATGGACAACAGTTCTAAAATGTAATCAAAATCTAATACATAATCGTCCAACCTGGGCGTACGTACGTTCGACCGACCCTGTGTATAACTTACGCGGCTAAAAATAGTCTGGGGAATTCCAAAATTTTAGTCTCAGTCTAGGGGAGTTAACGCACATGATAAAACAAAATGAAGAACTGTTTGGAAATGAGTCATTTAAACAATATTAATTAATTAAGATTTTTAAATGATATGGAACAGTGTGCGCAAATTACGTAAAATTGGATGTTAGATTCAAAGTCGGGGATTGTTTTGTTAAGCTTCTGTACCCATAATGAGGATTATTTTCTTTGGGATGAACTATATAAAATATGAACTTTATTTGATGTATTATTAAGTGTCCCTTAAATGTGTTTTGGCTACAATAATCTGTTCATGTCTTTTGGGCCCACTTCGAGTACGTAGACATGCTATTTTCTGTATATAGACTGATTGTTAACCCGCTCAAATATATATCACCATTTTCAACTCCAACTGTGTGCCTACTAGCCGGTCCGGGTATTGGGCCTTTGTTTACTAGATATAGAATAATTATGGATATGTTTAGTATAATATTGATAAATGGCTAATTTCAGACACATTTATTTTGGTGTGTCTTGGTATCCATTGCAGAACTGTTTCCTTTGTGTTTTGGGTTAGTTTATGTAGAGCTGTTCTGAGCTGGGTTTATTGAGTGTAGTGAGGATCCTGCATCTGTGAGTATGACTATGTTGCTGTTTGGTGTGGAGTATGTGAGTATGTTGACAGCTTCTTCAATTGCTTCTTTTTTGGCTTTGAAAGAGTCTGAAGTTTTCCCAGTGGGCATACTATGTTCCATTATTTCTCCATTTGACCATTCTATATAGATTCCAGCACCTCCATTTTGGCAGTCTGTTTGCGAGGAACCATCTGTGAATGCTCTTATCCATAGAGAACTGAGGTAGAGTTTGTTTATTTCATTCATTGCCATTGCAGAGAGAGTGTTTGTATCATATTTAGATTTTTCCTTTATTCCAGCTAGGGAGTCTCTCGTGGTTATTGGACGGAAGGTGTCCCAAGGGGGCAAGTCACTGTAAGGTTTTGTTTTATTTAGGGAGACTGTATCCAGGTTGTATTTTTGTTTTAATTTTCTAGCTGAAGTTTGATCTTTGCAATCTTTGAGTAGAGTTAGACTTTTGTACTCTATTGTTAAGCGGGTGGTTTTCCAGTGTTTCGATTTTTGTGTATTGAGAGAGTATTTTGTTTTCCCTTCTTTCTTCAATAGTTTGGAGAGATGTTATACTTTCCATGGTTGTGATTGGCGTTGACCTCATACCTCCTGTCATAATTCGTAGCCCAATGTTTTGAACTTTGTCCAGTTTTTTTAAACTTGTTTTGGCTGCTGTTCCCCAGGTAGTGGGTCCATACTCCAGGCTGGGTCTTACGTAGCTGGTGTAGGTTTTTTTTAGAACAGACATGTTTGCTCCCCAGTCTGTGCCAGCTAGTTTCTTGTTAGATTTATGCATTTTATTACTTTGGACTGAGTTACTTCTATTTGTTTAGACCATGTGAGTCTAGGGTCGAAGGTGACACCTAGGTAGACTGGGTTGTTGTTTATTTCAACTGGAGAATTTTTTAAGGTAAGCTTTATCTGTTTTTGCTTTGTTGAAAGTGTAAAGATTGTGTATTGAGTTTTGTTTGCGTTGACTTTCATTCCCCAGCTCTCTGTCCATTTTTCTAGTTGTTTTAGTGAGAGTTGAAGTCTGAATTTAGATGTTCCAACGGATTCTTTAGTACTTATTAGGGCAAGGTCATCTGCATACATGCTGCATTTTACTTTTCTGGGCAAGGTTTCTTTTATGTCGTTTATATAAATCAGGAAGAGTGTGGGAGACAGAACCCCTCCCTGGGGAACGCCGTTTTTTTATGAGTTCAGTGTTGCTTCTGTATCCATGCATGCGGACAGTGGCTTTCGGTTCGATTCATATTCTTTTATCCAGTTGAGCATCCTTTTGGAGATATTATTTTGTATTAATTTTAGAATTAGCCCTTCTTCCCAAACTTTATCAAAAGCCTTTTCCAGGTCCACCCATACTATGGTTGTGTGCTTCTTTTCTTGAAATCCGTCTTCTATCTCTTGTGTGATGAAAGCTATTTGGTCTTCTGTAGATCTGTACCTTCTGAAACCTCCTTGTTCCTGGGTTAGTAGACTATTAGTTTCTAGAAACGAGGTTAGCCTTTTGTTAATAATTTTTTCTATTAATTTGCATACACAGCTTGTTAGGCTTATAGGCAGGGTTGTTAGTATCGAAGTATAGGTATCGGCCAATACAGTATCGGCGATACTTTTTCAGTATTGGTTGCTGTATTGCCGATCCTTTTTGTATCAAGTATTGATTTGTGTATCGCCGATACTTTTTAAACGAAAAATTGTCGATACTCGATACCAATACTTTTCTGATGCCACTATTAGCTAATTGAAGTATACCAATAGCGATTTAATACATTGTTTTAAAAGTAATCTTCATAAATTCAATCACTGCTTTTAATCATAACCATCAACCCTACCACTATTAATACCACCCACCTCCCCACCAAGACAACGTTGATCACTACGCTGAAGTTGAACAATCCTTATCACGTGCCTGCAGTGCACTGAGTGCAGTTTCCACTCCACTTACTAGGCAGGTGGTGCAGCTTCAATACAGTCAGCAGTGCAGTTTTACTGCACGGCGGCAGAACCGGCTTAATAGTAAAGTTCTGCTGAAGTAGACAGATATCATGAAGATAACTCATCAGAAATGCTGTCATTAGCACCCTACCCAACCTAACCAAGCATTAAGAAACTATATTGCTGAGTTGATCGGCTAGTTAAGGGATTATGTGGTTAGCATAACGCCCAGCCGCCTTTACTTCCCCAGATTAAAGTCGGGTACCTATTTAAAACTGGGTGAACTTGTGGAAAAATTCCCATTGTTCTCACCGAGGATCGAACCCATGACTCTGAAGTCGACAGTCGAGTATCTACACCACTTGGCCATCCGTCAAGTACTAAAGTGTTTAGCATTAAATTTGTGCTTTGACATTGTGTTTTATTGTTTTCACTTTTTTTTAAACTTGAAAAACTTGCACTCATTATATTTTAAATAAAATAGTTTGTTGTTCTCAAAAGTAACGGTATTGTATCGGTATCGATTTTGGCAATACATTTTTACTTCAGTATTTGTATTGGTATTGGCGATTGTCACTGGTTGTGATTAATCTGTTGGAACCATCCCCCTTACTCCAACCAATAACTTAATAGTATTACTAACATTAAGATGTATATTATACAATGTATAGTAATATACGTTCCTATTCTCCAGTTCCCCCCCTTTTTACCCCACCCCCGTAATTAAGTCATAAGAGCAGGTGGCCAGCGAAACCTCCGCCGATGAATAGGACAGTAGTTGGCAGAAATACGTTACATTCCTCGCGGGATTCTCCCTGGCCACTGGGCTCCTGTTCAAAGCCGACAAAGGGACGGATGTCCAGTTACTTCTGTCTTTGTCGGTATGACGTACTTCTCCCCTCCCCCCCCTTCCCCATCTAGGTTCCACCCCTTGATTTGAAAGAAACAGATATTATAATTGATTGGCTAGGGGTCACGTGGAAGAAAGTGTTTGAGTAATGTAAGATAGATTTATAGACATTCGACCGGTGAGCGGGGTCTTGTCTAGTCGATTGATGTGTCTCTGTTTGAGAGAAGTGAGAAGGAAATAGAGAGAGAGAGAGAGTTAACTAGTGATAACGTCATTGTTCCCCTTATTCATTTTATATTGGATTATTTTGCTGCAGTTTGGATTATCTTTGCTTATGATAAGTCACCAGATCCCTGTTACGGACTGGTGCCTTTGTATAAATAAATATCTCTTGGTGTTGTACACACGACTTGTTGAATTGATCATCGTCCCTTGTTTTACGTTTAATTGCTGGTGAGACTGTGTGTGGTAGAAACACAAATACAAATACGAGTCATCATTGAGTGAGCCCTCATACTCATAGCGACAAGCCAAGGGCACCCTCATAGGGGTCCTCAACAGCGATACTATTTTCATGAAGTATTGGTATCGGTATTGACGATACAATTTAAGAGTATTGTTAACAACCCTGCTTATAGGTCGGTAGCTGTCTGCTTTGTTCGGGGGCTTCCCTTTTTTATGGATGGGTACCATGATAACTTTTTTCCAGATGGTTGGAATTTTCCCCTTTTTCCAGCTGGAGTTGAATAGCTGTAATAGTTTCTTTTTGGTTTTAGGGCCTAAGTGGGTAAGCATGGCATTTGTGATTTTGTCTAGGCCTGGGGCCTGTTTTGGTTTCAGGGTTTTAGGGCATCTTCAAGTTCTTTTTTCGTGAGCGATTTAGTCATGCACTCATGTCGGGGTGGTGGGTCGGATTTTTCATTTCTGAGGATCTCATCGTTGACTTCTTTGGACCGTTCTTTGCTGATATTTATTGATCCTGCGTTTTTCAAGTTGGTCGTAAGTTCTTGAGCAGCTTCTTTGCCCGTCAATTCTTTATTGTCTGCTTCTAAAACAATTTGGGCTGCACTGTTTTTCTCTTGGTTTAGGCACTTGGCTATGTCCCAGAGCTTTTGTCCTTCTTTGTCGTATTATAGGCCTTCAGTTTTCTCATGCCAGCTTTTTCTAATTGCCTTTATTTATTCTTTTTGGTATGTTGCATTTGCTGCCTTGAGTTGAATGTTGTTTTCAATGGTAGGCATGTTTTCTACTAAGTTTCTGGCTTCAGCTGCATTATCATGGAGCTCTTGGAGGTGTTCAGACCAGTTAGGGATGTAGTTTTGCCTTGCTCCTTTTGGAATAGATTATTTTGCTGCTCTTAGTATCGCTTTGGACAGTGCAGAGTAGGATGAGTTGATTTTATTGGTTTTGCAATTGATTAGGTCAGAATAGTTGTCTGTGAGATTTTGAAAAAGGTCCCAGTTAGCTTTCATGTAGTTCCATCTGGGGTACAGTGAGTTATTATATGGACAGTGTTTTCTTTTGAAGGTGATTATTATTGGTCTGTGGTCACTTGTTGCCAGTTGATCCATAACTTGTCTCTTGCTGCCTTTAGAGATGTTATTTGTGGCGAAGGCAATGTCTGGGGTAGTTGACGTTAGCCAAGTTCTGGAATAAAAGGATAGCTTGTCATCTGGTTTATTTAGTAAGGTCAGCCTATTTTCTCCTGGCCATTCTTCGATTTCTTCTCCTCTGGAGTTTAGATCTGGGTACCCCCAGCTTTATGAGTGACTATTCATATCACCCACAACAATGCTTTCTTCACCATAAGGGAGTTGTATCCGGTCAAGTTCCAATTTCTTGTCGGGTGGACAGTAGCAGTTGAATAGGCTTATATTTCCTTCTGGGAGTAGAAGCTTAGTGCCCAAGAATTCTGTGTCACTAGAGGGAGGTATGTTGATATCTGTAGTGTGGGTATCATTCTTAACTAGTGTAATCACTCCTCCTTTTGGTCGATTGTCTCTATCTTGTCTATAACAGGTGTATCCTCTAATAGAAAAGCGTATGTTGCTATTTAGGTGGGATTCTTGAATGCGGGTAATGTCTACTTTTTGTTGATAGAGGAATACTTTTAGGGCCTCCTTTTTTTTGTATTCCCTCTGCGTTCCATTGGAGGATTGTCAGTACGTGTTTATCTTGTTTGGAGTCAGTAGCGTTTGCTTCCTTTCCTCTGCAGGCAGAGGAGGAAGAACCACCAGCTCGCTTGGGTGGGCTCCTTCGAGGTGGAGAGCCCGGCCCCCTAACTGCGCGGCTGGATTCCACAGGCAGGACGCCATATCTATTTTGCGGGTTTTTCTCCTCCATATTCATCGAGATTGCGTGGCAGTATGTTTTGCGCCATTAAGGCCTACTGCCTCCGTCTTCAGCCTGCTGTTTTTCTGGATTTGCTTCCATAGCCTTTGGTCAGCCAGGACCATCTGCAAGGCAGCAGTTGATTTAATTTCGGAGTTTTCTCTCCTAGATGTCTGCTATCCCTAGCTAACGGCCTCATCTGACCGGGTTTAGAGTTTGAGCGCTCATGTTCGCTTTTTGCTATCATTTCTTAGGGTTTTTGAGGCATTTTTATAAAGGTATCTTTACCACGGATATACCTCACCTCACCCTCCATGACAGCAAACCAGTTGGTCCGCGACCGCTTATTGGTATTCACTTCTGACCCTTATATCTAAGGGTCTTTCCCCTATCCGCCAGCTGGGGACGCGCTTGGTAGGAGATGGTAGCTCCCCCAAGTGTACACCATTTATTAGTTTATATTAACTATACACTATGTACACCATTTATTAGTTTATATTAACTATACACTATGTACACCATTTATTAGTTTATATTAACTATACAAACAAAAACAAGACGACTAATTTGACTCTTAAAAAGTATAACATAAAATATATTTAAAATATAGGCTTACATGGAATAGATTATATACAAACGTATAAAAATTGTATACATTGTATAATATTTTTCTGCAGCTTTTGGGACTCCAGCCAATCTTATTCCTTTTCTGACATAACGAGAACATGGTACACTGATCGTCAGCGAGAACATAGTACACTGTAGAGAGCTGCACGGGATTGGGATTCGCGGAAGTCCCGCGGGATTGGAAATAAATTTATCGGGAGTCTCGTGGGTTTGGGTTTTGTTTTTGTGGGAGTCCCGTGGGTTTGGGTTTTGTTTTTGCGGGAGTCCCGTGGGTTTGGGCTTTGTTTTTGCGGGAGTCCCGTGGGTTTGGGTTTTGTTTTTGCGGGAGTCCCGTGGGTTTGGGCTTTGTTTTTGCAGGAGTCCCGTGGGTTTGGGTTTTGTTTAAGTGGGACTCTCGCGGACTTGGATACGATTGCTATTGAAATTTCTTTAAAAAGCGCCTGTAAAAAAGTCGTTAAAATATTTTAATTTATTTTTTCAAGGTGGTTATACTAAAAACGAACAATTGATTCTTTATTTATAGTCTTCGCTTTGACTGCGTTTTTAATTCGTTAATGCGCATGCGCAGTTTATTATATTTTGAAGTGATTTTCCATTCGTTAAATTTAAAGGTAAATCTAAATGTTTTTTTACTTCTCAAATTCTATTTTAATTTTCAAATAATGAATAATAAAGCAAATATTCAAAAGTTAGTTTACGCAAAAAGCGAGCGTATTCAGTTTTACGTAAATAAAGGTGGTAAGAGCAATGTTTGGGAAAGTTTCAATTGTTTGCGCTTGGATGGTGAGGATGTGCCATTCGCGGTATGTACAAGATGCGATACCATTATAACTTGGAAGGCACTCGATGGTACGAATGGTCTGTGGACGCATCTCGAATTTTGTAAAAACAGATCACCAGTTCCAAAAATTACATCAATGACTTGCTTCATTCCAAGTCAAGAGAAGATTGTTAAACAGGTTCCAGTTCGGGTTAAAACAGAAATCACAAACACCATTGTGTGCGCTAAAGACATCAGGCCCTTTTCATTTGTCGAAGGCTATGGTTCCTAAAATTGGCTGCAAAGTTGATAAACATTGGTGCAAAATATGGGAATGTTCCTGTTAATGAGATTTTGCCTTATGCCACGACTGTTTTAGGCATTTGGGTAATGTTGTGGAGAAAGAAAAAAAATCTCCAGAAAGTGTAAGTGGGGTTGGGAAAATTTTTCGCGGGAACGGGTGAGATAGGGTCGTCAGCGAGAACATGGTGCACTGGTCGTCAGCGAGAACATGGTACACTGGTCGTCAGCGAGAACATGGTACACTGGTCGTCAGCGAGAACATGGTACACTGGTCGTCAGCGAGAACATGGTACACTGGTCGTCAGCGAGAACATGGTGCACTGGTCGTCAGCGAGAACATGGTACACTGGTCGTCAGCGAGAACATGGTGCACTGGTCGTCAGCGAGAACATGGTACACTGGTCGTCAGCGAGAACATGGTACACTGGTCGTCAGCGAGAACATGGTACACTGGTCGTCAGCGAGAACATGGTACACTGGTCGTCAGCGAGAACATGGTGCACTGGTCGTCAGCGAGAACATGGTGCACTGGTCGTCAGCGAGAACATGGTGCACTGGTCGTCAGCGAGAACATGGTACACTGGTCGTCAGCGAGAACATGGTACACTGGTCGTCAGCGAGAACATGGTACACTGGTCGTCAGCGAGAACATGGTGCACTGGTCGTCAGCTTGAATGCACTTCTTTTTGTTTGTTTTAAGACACAGAAACATTAAATTATAAGGTACATGACAAAATAGAAAAAATTCATGATAATATCAGAAATACATATACATGTATATAGGCCTATGACAACATTCAAAGAACAATTAATCGCTCATAACTGAGTTTTCCGACTATCTTGACTAGTTCTATCTGGTTTGATGATATTCTAACTGTAACGAGTTTAATAGATAGCTGTTTGATTTTAATCATGTTATAGGTAATAATGTCAACTTTATTTACTGATAATTTTTTGTTTATTTCGGCATCATTTTTTGACCATGTTTGTGTACTAGTCAACTAGTTTAATGGCCTCGTATTTTAAACTTTTTGTTTCTAATTTAAGATAAGATATAAACTGGAGCAAATTCTGTGACGTGAACATATTTCTTACACGTGATGAATCATGCTCTATATCAAGGGTGACCAACTTGTGGCACGCGAGCTACATATGTCACGAACATCATTCCTACTTTCAGATCAGATAAAATGTTGCGATTTTTTAAAACATTTTATGAATTATTTCACGCCGATACAGAAAATATGGGGGGGGGGGTGTTTGTCGTGAGGTGTAGAGTGCTCAACTATTTGAGCCTCTGTGAGAAAGTTTGGATTTTTTCTCGTGAAATCCCCAAGTCCACCCAGCTTTAAATGGTTACCGCGACTAACCTCACGACCTCTTTATATTGAAACAGATTAATTCTACACTATGTCAGCCCCAATGAACTTTTAGGGGCTTAAGGGAACTTATTACACGCTGACGTCGCTGACACAGAGTATATTTCCGCCATCAAAGTTTGGTACAACAACCATCTGGCATACACTACTTTATTTCTTTAAATTAGTGTACACATCTCATCTGGCGTACACTACTTTATTTCTTTAAATTAGTGTACACATCTCATCTGGCGTACACTACTTTATTTCTTTAAATTAGTGTACACATCTCATCTGGCGTACACTACTTTATTTCTTTAAATTAGTGTACACATCTCATCTGGCGTACACTACTTTATTTCTTTAAATTAGTGTACACATCTCATCTGGCGTACACTACTTTATTTCTTTAAATTAGTGTACACATCTCATCTGGCGTACACTACTTTATTTCTTTAAATTAGTGTACACATTCATCTGGCGTACACTACTTTATTCCTTTAAATTAGTGTACACATCTCATCTGGCGTACACTACTTTATTCCTTTAAATTAGTGTACACATCTCATCTGGCGTACACTACTTTATTTCTTTAAATTAGTGTACACATCTCATCTGGCGTAGACTACTTTATTTCTTTAAATTAGTGTACACATCTCATCTGGCGTAGACTACTTTATTTCTTTAAATTAGTGTACACATCTCATCTGGCGTACACTACTTTATTTCTTTAAATTAGTGTACACATCTCATCTGGCGTACACTACTTTATTTCTTTAAATTAGTGTACACATCTCATCTGGCGTACACTACTTTATTTCTTTAAATTAGTGTACACATCTCAATAAGTAGACTATTTAACAATCAACAGATATTCTGACATTTTTTGTTATACAATCAAGTATCAACAAATATTCTGACATTTATTGTTATACAATCAAGTATCAACAAATATCATCCACATCTTAGTTACGGATACAATATTGATTCTAAATCAAACCTCCAACTGTCAACGCTCCTGAGAGTTTGTTTAGTGATTGCAGAATCTGCGACGGTCATAGGTGTACTGACGTAGTTAGAATAGGTTCGAGAGGGTGGCCCACCAAGGGCGGCACTTACTTTGCCACCAGCAATGGGCAACATTTTCCCCATTCTTGTATTGTTTTTGTAAACTTTAAAATTGTTTTATTCCCATGAAACATTATTGGTGTCAGTTCATGCTAGGCAGCTAGACGTTAAAAAATCTCGATCTAAATTGCTTTAAACTTACTTAGAACTTTCGTCAAGCTTGAGGAAACAATTTTAGATTCTGCCACGGCAAAGCCATGCTAGTTAAAATAAGTAAAGTTCTCTTAGCCCTAAATGGCCAATGGGGCAGATGAACATTTTGAATTCATATGTTTCTGTAACAATGGCATATGAAGGGATTGTGTGGTTAGCGCAACGCCCATCTGCCTTTATTTCCCCAACTAAAGTCTTTACAACCCAAACTCGTCAGGTGACCCTTTGAAGCTGGTTGGATTGAGGGATTTTTATACAGCTTTCACCATGACCTAAGAAAATTCTTTTTTTTTAGCATCTTTTTTAAGTTTGCCATTTTTTAATACCAGTTATAAATTTAAGTTTTCTTTGAGCTATTGCCCCAGGCGATGAAGACACCTTTGGTAGAAATTTTGAATAGATAATGACTTTCTGGGGCCCAACACATAGTCATCTAACTGTACATAGAGAAAAACCAACTATTACGTCAACTTTAAATTGTTTTCCTCAGTATAGAAGTGTGTGAGTTATATTGATGACAGTATGATAGGTCGGTAAACTTTCACAGAGAGAATTTTGCAATAGTAGTTTTTATTCCTTTTAGACTTTGATCAATATCTCTTTTATTACACTCTCTGATTTAGCTTACAATGATCTATTGAACTCATCTTGTCAAAACTTCAAGTACTTAATGTTCCATTGTTTAATATATAAACAAAAAAAAACTAATACAATCTCTTATCTGATGACCTAAGAAATAGATACAATTAGTCGGCCATTTGTTAACTGCTGACCTGCTTAGAAAACGATTTTTCATTAAAAAAAATAATGTCGACTTTTACATTTGACACTTATTATACTATTCATAGTTCATATGAACAATATGACTAAATTACTGCAATATTACTAAATTGATGCAATAATACTAAATTGCTGCAATATTATTAAATTACTGTAACATTACTAAATTGCTGCAATATTATTACATTTCTGCAATAATATATGTTGCCCATGATGAAACAAAAACGAACATCTATCCATAAAATATGTTTTATCTTAGGATAGTTCTGAAATAATAGTTGTCTGACTCATGAAAATATTTTATTCACTATTTATTTATTTCAAATGGTACGCAAACAGTTCCACAAGAATGAACTTATAAGTTATAAATTTCTTAATTCTTTCTTTCTCTCTCTCTCTCTCTCTCTCTCTCTCTCTCTCTCTCTCTCTCTCTCTCTCTCTCTCTCTCTCTCTCTCTCTCTCTCTCTGTCTTTCTCTCTGATCACTAGAACGTTACATGTTTCACCTCCCAATCTCTGTGTTCAACTAAATGTGTCATGTAATATCTTTGCTCTTCTTTGTACTGTTGGAGTATCTTTGTTCCGTTCTATTGGACATTGTTCTATTCAATTCTTATCTCTTCACGAACTACATGTTCCTTAGTCACGAACATTGATGTCTAGATTTTATTTTTTTATGAGCATAGATATAAAAGATCATTTGTAATTTGACAATCTACTTGTCTAAACACAGTCATGGAGTTTTACCTCGTCTTAGTCTTATTGGCATTGTGTAAGTCCTGGACTCTTACAATTTTTTCTGAAAATGAGGAATAGAAAGAAGTATACTTTTTTAATGATTAGAATGCTCACAAATTTATTTATAAAAATCATTTTTTGCTAAGAAATAAAAATAGTCATCAACGAATAATCTCAAAACAATGTGATTAATCTAAATATGTGAAAATTTCTCTCAACCTGATTTATAAATCTCAAAACAATGTGACGAATCTAAATATGTGACAATTTCTCTCAACATGATTTATAAATCTCAAAACAATGTGACGAATCTAAATATGTGATAATTTCTCTCAATCTGATTTATAGATATCAAAACAATGTGACTTATCTAAATATGTGACAATTTCTCTCAATCTGATTTATAGATATCAAAACAATGTGACTTAATAAATATGTGACAATTTCTCTCAATCTGATTTCAGCTGAGGCCGTGCCATCTGTAAGACAGCTTGATATCCTGACCAGAAGGTAACTTTTGATATTTACTCATTTGTGTTTCACGTCAGTTTCGTACATAACCATTGACACACAGCAATGGATCAAATCAATGGTTGTCTTTTATTGTTCATAGTTCATTGAACAGTTTGATATAATAATGCAGTAGAATAGTGCACCTCTATAGATAACAACTATTTTATGTTCTCTTGTCTTCTATCAACATTTCACTATATAAACATTATAGCACCATAACCTCAACATTACAGTTCCACACTGATTTAATCAACAGTTCAAATGGACACACAACACCATCATTTCAATTCTAAATACATCACAACTGTAACTCTTTACCAGTGATTTATATGTAAACAATATCCATTGAAGGTGTCAATCGACGTGTTATTCAAAATGTGTAGATTTTTTTTTAAAATTTATAAACAAATATCGGAGATGGAAGATCAAAGAAATAAATAGACCAAGTTAAAATAATAAAAAGTTCAAGCTGCAAGATTTATTGAAATAGGCCAGTGATATGTATGACGACGTAAATGTTACCATATATTTTAAAAGCATCAAAAAAAAAAACAACAACATCCAAACCAACATTCAAACCAACAATACCAAATTAATTTTATTCATTCTTTTGTCCCTTAACATGGAAAATTGGGGGGGGGGGGGTAGGAACTATGTCGTGGGTAGGTCACTTCATTCTCTCTGTTGCGTGAGACATGCCCGAACCACGACCGATGGCACAGCGGGAGGGGGGGCAAGGGGTATCATGCCCCGGGTGCTACTCACAAAGGGGCGCCAAATAATCCGCAAAACATATAATATTATATAGTTTTCGAATGGGAGGTATTATGTCCCGGGCGCGAGCTAAGCTCGCTACGCCACTGACCACGACAGCCTGACACTATAGCCAGGAGTGTTTACTGAGGGCTCAACTAGCTGCTAGTTGAGCCAGGAGTGTTTACTGAGGGAAGAACTAGCTGATAGCCAGGAGTGTTTACTGAGGGAAGAACTAGCTGGTAGCCAGGAGTGTTTACTGAGGGAAGAACTAGCTGGTAGCCAGGAGTGTTTACTGAGGGCTCAAATAGCTGGTAGCCAGGAGTGTTTACTGAGGGCTCAACTAGCTGGTAGCCAGGAGTGTTTACTGAAGGCTGAACTAGCTGGTAGCCAGGAGTGTTTACTGAGGGCTCAACTAGCTGCTAGTTACTTCATTGGCATAAGTATTGATCTTGTGCTCCATATGGAGCAGTTTTCTTAAGACCTGTTCTCAAAAGTCTGTATCCATGTCGGGTCTGTGACTCGCACCCGTAGAGCTAGATAAGGATAACCAATGTACACCCTGTACATGGTGGCAAATCTAACCAATGATTAGTACACCCTGTACTTGGTGGCAAATCTAACCAATGATTAGTACACCCTGTATTTGGTGGCAAATCTAATCAATGATTAGTACACCCTGTACTTGGTGACAAATCTAACCAATGATTAGTACACCCTGTACTTATTGGCAAATCTAACCAATGATTAGTACACCCTGTACTTGGTGGCAAATCTAACCAATGATTAGTACACCCTGTACTTATTGGCAAATCTAACCAATGATTAGTACACCCTGTAGTTGGTGGCAAATCTAACAAATGATGAGTACATCCTGTACTTGGTGCCAAACCTAATGATCTTAGTGTGCGTCACTAGGGATGCGGGAGAGTGGTGCAGACCGCACCGGTGACACCATTTTAGGGGGTGACACCAAAATTAGCAGAAAGAATTCGGTCTAGTCGGTTTTATAGCCGATCAAATTTAAAAACATGAGCAGTAGCAGCCCCGTAGTCAAGGGGCTAGGTGTGGAGTGCCCCCCCCCACTTAAAAAGAAGAAAAAGAGGAAAAAATAAAGAAAACGTAACTAAAATGAGAAGGTACCCCCTTGCTGGGTATTGGTGCCCCCCTGCATACTTTGACCTGGCTACGGTCCTGAGCAGTAGCACAGGGTGTCACCATACAAGCAGTAGCAAATGGTCTCACCATATAGAGCAGTAGCACAGGGTGTCACCATACAAGCAGTAGCACATGGTCTCACCATATAGAGCAGTAGCACAGGGTGTCACCATACAAGCAGTAGCACATGGTCTCACCATATAGAGCAGTAGCACAGGGTGTCACCATACAGAGAATTAGCACAGGATGCCACCATGCAGAGCGTCTGGAACTTAAGTAAATGAATACAGTTCAAAGCTGCTCAAATCAATCTAGAGCTTTTTTGCAAGCCTTCTAAAAAATGACGCATGTAGTTACGTGGTTTCAAGAAATTGGAGACGTAGTTTACAAACTCAGTTTAATGAAAGTAATATACATCTTTTTGAGATACAGTCAGTAATACTTTCGTTTTTATCGCTAAAAGTATTTTAAAGTAAATTCTCAAAGGTCTAGTGCAGGAACATTTAAAATATGTAAGTCTTGAGGGATGGAAGGAGGGGTGACACCCTGAATTTTACACGCCGGGTGACACCAACCATAGTAACACCACAGCCCTACTTGTCCTATCAAGTATAGACATGACAGCCCTTTCTGTTGTGTGGTTAAAGATAACTTCGATTACTTGTATCAGTCCTTTCTCTATGTTGAAATACCACATGACCTGAAACATTTATATAAAATAAATACAACTAGTAAGTATATTGTATAAATCTGTATTTGTCTTTCAGCCGCTATGATAAAATTGATTACCCTGGGTGTGGACGGAGACACGTACTGTCTGACAATGGTATCAATGAACTGAACACAAGAATTGTTGGAGGCTTTGAGTCTGTGCCGTATTCCTGGCCTGCAATTGTAAGTCACAAAATGTTATCATTATCTTATTGATAATTAAATGCATGTTTTCAAAGAGATGATTCTATGTATAACTTTTTGTGTCCACAGTGCAGCTTGAGGCAAGCAACATTCTCCACGTCACACATGTGTGGTGGTAACTTGGTCAAAAATTTGGCTGGTGAATATTTCTTTATCACAGCTGCTCACTGTACCACGTAAGTCAAGAATATATTATTATTGAATTATTATTATAATAATTGTACCCTGAAAAACTTTTGCATAGATATATATTTCTTTAGGTTTGATCAGTAGGCTAGGTTAATTTTTGGTTTCGGACAAATCCGATTTTTTTCATGATTTTTATTACAATTTCAAGATGCGAAATGTTGTAGAAATACAAAAAAAAAAATGACATAGAATTGTTTTCCATGTATAAAAACTTCAGAAACTTTTCAAAACTGTAGATTTAAAAAACAAGCAATTTAAGTCTTTTCCGCTTCGGACAAAGGACATTTTAGAGCATTTTCGTGTACGGTTACGCCGACGAAATCCGTATTTTTTTTCCGGGTGACAGCCATAGATTTTGCTGGTAAATAGAGAGGGAAGTAATCATGTTGAATAACTGTTACAAAAAAAATAATGATTAAGCCCCTTTGATTAGCTTTTATTATTTATATTTAAAATATAAGCAAAAACGGTAATTAAAACGCCCCCTTTTTCAGCCCTCAGAGGTCAGATCGCGAAATGAACTTTTGATGTACACTTGGCAGGCCAAGACCTACAAAATGATATATACATCATGGGTCTAGGACTTATGGTTGCTTAGATATAGGGCGCTCCTTTGTTAATATAGCTTATATAGTAAAAAACGGTACTTAATACGCCACCTTTTTCGGCCCTTAGAGGTCAGATCGCGAAATGGACCAAAGTGTTTTCTTGGCAGGCTTATCTTGCAAAATGATATATACATCATGGGTCTAGGACTTATGGTTGTTGAGATCTAGGGTGATGACGGACAGACAGACAGACAGAAAATGCTCTAAAAAACCTTCATCGAATCGAGACGCGGGCAAGACGCCATTTTGAATTTTTGTTTTCTAAGGGACGGGTGGTCGTACGGTAACGCGCTCGACTGTCGAGCTGAAGGTACGTGGGTCGATCTCAGGTGAGGACCAAGAACAATTTTCAGGTCTTGGATTAAGTCCCCGCTATGTCTTCCGTGTTGCCTCCATGGCCATTACACTCCCGGCTGTGGTGGGGATGAAAGAAGGGCACTACAAAAACCTAAAAATTGTGGGCGATTTTTTTTTTGAGGTGGACGGATGGTCGTGGGGTAAAGCGCTCGGCTGTCGACCTGAGGGTCACTGGTTCGATCTTCGATAAGGACCAATCGATATTAAGTCCCCTCTATATCTCCCGTAGTTCATCCATGGTCATTGCACTATCGGCTATGGTGGGGATGAAAGAAGGGCACTGCAAAAACCTTCCCGTTAGTGGTTTATAGGATTTAAGAGATTTCATTTCATCCTTACAGGGACCTCACACACACTTCATCGGCTCCGATGAGCCCTTTGGAGCTTAAGGGAACTTTTCTCTTATAATCTACATACATGTTTGGGACAGTTTTTGTAGCGCCATTCTTTCATCCCCACTATAACCGAAGGCTATTTTTAGTTGTTAAAATAATTAATAAAAGTTTTAAAAGAACCAAACTAAAACCCCACTACTTTTAAAATTTTAATTATTATATTCTGAATTACAGTAACAGACGTGCTAGCGCTTACGTGGCCTATTGCGGTATCCATGACAGAACTACAGTAGCACAACCCAACAGAGTCATCATTTACTTCTCAGAACTCTACGTTCACAGGTAACTAATTTACAATGTAAGCGATCTGAGCTCCACAGTCACAGGTAACTAACTTACAATGTAAGCGATCTGAGCTCCACAGTCACATGTAACTAACTTACAATGTAAGCGATCTGAGCTCCACAGTCACAGATAACTAACTTACAATCTAAGCGATCTGAGCTCCACAGTCACAGGTAACTAACTTACAATGTAAGCGATCTGAGCTCCACAGTCACAGGTAACTAACTTACAATGTAAGCGATCTGAGCTCCACAATCACAGGTAACTAACTTACAATGTAAGCGATTTGAGCTTTATGCCTTTTGTCATTAATCTTTCAGTTAAAAACTACCCCATGTCTGTCTGGTTGTCTATCTATTTTCTGTCTATCCTCATGTATATAATGAGTATGAGCACGTAGGCCTGTGTTATTATCAAGTATCTCCGTTTTTTATGGCCCATTATTTTTCTTTCCTCTCTTTAACTCCTTTTGGACACGGTTTTGGACAGACTCCTTGGGCTGGGCTAAAACATCCCTGACTCTTTTGTTTCACTTTTAACTTTTCTTCTCCATGTTTGTTTTGGTCTCCCTGTAAGACTCTTGCCTTGTGGATTTCATACTTGAGTTTATCTAGTTACATTTTCAGCTGGTTTTCTCGGGTTATGACCTAAAGGGCAATTATTTAGTTTTCTCCCACAAATCAGTGTTGGGAATCTAAACGAGTTCATGACTAGACGCAACATATATCAACTAATGCCAGGAGTCTGTTCATAATATGGTTTGTCACTTTCCATGTTTCGGATCCATAAAAAGAGGACAGCTTTGTCATTTGTGTGACAAAAATTCTAATGTTTACATTTAGGGAAAAATGTTTGTTTTCCATAAATGAATTAATTTTTAGACGGCTGCTCTTGCACTGGCTATTCTGTTGTTTAGCACCCCCCCCCCTCTTCCCTGTCAATGTTTCCTAGGTAGATGAAGCAGGATGTCTTGTTAATGTTTACTCAGTTCAGTTGTATTGGGCAGTCCAGTTTGTTATTCACGACTGCCAGTCAATTGGCTGCTCTATTATTATTACCCCTCAGATATAAATAGTTTTTTAATATCTGAATAAGTAGACCTCTGTATTTATTACGCAGATACGTTTATAGGTCTATAGACGCCATAGGCAGGTAATTTCTGATACTTTTGAGAGCCCTAGGATACAGTTCCTGTCGGGACAGTGAAAGCATCAGATTTGATGGGAATTTGTACAGGAAATAGGGGCACTATGAAGTCGCCCAGTTTACCTGTACATAAAGAAAAGCTCTTTTACGACATAGGGTACATTGCAATGAATAGGTCTACCTAGTGTCAATATGTGCAGTAGAACAATGTCAATGGGTCTTCCTAGTGTCAATATGTGCAGTAGAACAATGTCAATAGGTCTACCTAGTGTCAATATGTGCAGTAGAACAATGTCAATAGGTCTACCTAGTGTCAATATGTGCAGTAGAACAATGTCAATAGGTCTACCTAGTGTCAATATGTGCAGTAGAACAATGTCAATATGTGCAGTAGAACAATGTCAATAGGTCTACCTAGTGTCAATATGTGCAGTAGAAACAATGTCAATAATATAATATATCAAATGACAAAAAAAATTTTTTTAAATTATTACTATTTTCAGCTTGTACAACAGCAACACGTTGGACTATGACATCAGTATCTTCAAAGTCATGACAGCACTGCCCACCAATAACTACATCGATGCTGTCTGTCTGCCTAATGAAAACTGGAACGTAGGAGAAAAAGCCATTGTGGCTGGATGGGGAACATTATCTTCAGGTTACTGGTTTTACTTTGATCTTGCATATGCAGGACTTTCTATTTTAAGAATGATTAAAAACTTCAAATAAAGATCCATTGAGTAAATGTTTCTGAGTAAATAGTTTCTGAATTACTCTTTTTTTATAATAATGAAGGAAGTTAACCAGCCCCGTAGCGTGGAAATTCTACAGCAGGGGCCAGGCAATAGCAGGGGGGATACATTCTACTAAGTAGAACAAATAAGCAGAGGGGGCCAGACAATACGCAGGGAGGCCCGGCCCTCCTGCCCTCCCCCCCCCCCCGGCACGCTACGGGCCTGAAGTTAAGCCAAAAGAATTTCGGCTTTTTTTTGTATATAATAAGAAATAAAAGGAAAAATGTATTTTTGTCCTAACATATGATCATTTTTATATTAGGTGGCTCATCACCAACAAGACTCCATCAGGTCACCAAGCCCATCAAATCTAGAGAAACATGCAGACTACGTTATGGTACCAGTGCCATCACACTACGTATGCTGTGTGCCGGTCTCCCAGAGGGAGGCATTGATTCATGCCAGGTAAGTGTTAGGGTGGTTGTATAGCTTCACCAGATATGTAACGTTTATATTTTATAAGACTGATATTAAAGAACAAACTTATAGCAGTACACTATATAAAATACTTTAATACAGCTTTACTTATCTTCTAACTACTTCTATCATAACAAATTACTTCTATCTACCTGTGTCTACCCTAAGCCTGTCTATATCTCCCGTGGTGCCTACATGGCCATTGCACTATCGACGATGGTGGGGATGAAAGAAGGGCACTGCAAGAGCCGTCCCATTAGTGGTTTATAGGATCTAAGAGATTTCATTTCATCCTTACAGGGACTTCACACACCCTAAGCCTGTCAGCGCTATATTACAGCATATTTCTCTGATCTACTAGTTACTAACTTATTTCTAACTTAATATGGCAACATAAAGGTGGGGGGGGGTAGGGGAGTTGATCTCGCTTGCTATGTATAGCTAGCCCATGAACTTGGGTTACGTAATCAACATAGTCAATTAAGATGGGTCACTAGCTTGGGAGGGGAGTTGAAAGTTTCACCTGCCGATGTAGACAGGGGGCGATGAAGTGGTGGTCAATTCTAAACGCTGCAGTTATCATGTGTCTGTTTCTGATAAATAATTGTGAAGAAGAACAACAACTATAACAAACGTATGGGTAAAGTTGAATATATTATATTGATACATTAATATATTGATTGATTTATTTACAAATGTATTATTCTACTTCAGGGTGACAGCGGTGGTCCATTCTACACTTACAGAAGTAACAGATGGACACTGACCGGTAATGTCTGGGTTGTTTATTTTATTATTATATAGACATTTTCACTGTATTTCATTTGACCTTCCAGTCATATGTTTTATGGACAACCCAGGATTACAAAAGGTTAATAATATGTTAATTTATGGACTAAAGCAAATGCACTTGATACAGAACAACATTATGTTACTAATGTTAGTTTATATTCGTAAATGTGTAAAATTACAACAACAACATAAAACAAACAACAAGAACGGGTATTATCTTCTCTAAATGTGTTTTATTTTGTCCCCAGGTATTGTAAGCTGGGGTTATGGCTGTGCTGAATCACTGAGACCAGGTGTGTACACTGATGTCATTGAACTAAAAGACTGGATCAACTCTATCATTAATGTCTAAAACATAAATAAAAGACTGAATCAACTGTATAATTAATGTCTAAAACATAACAGAACACCAAATTATTTACTATCAGTAGACATTCACGCTACTTAAGAAAATTAAAATTGGAATTTGATATCATGTTCACCAAATATTTAATGTTGATGGTCATTTCTAATAAAAATCAATATAACGACATTGTTATTTAAAATAGTGATTTTATTCAGCTAGAACATTATTTAAAGAGAAACGATTGAAACTGGTATTATTTTATTATCACTGGAACTGGGAGGTGAAATCAAGCTTCTGGCGGTCTACGTTTTAAAAAACATACCCGCAATTTCTATGAAAATGATATAAACGAAAAAAAAAACAAAAATCTGAAAATTACAGAGAAACGGTTGACACCACGGCTATAAATGACTTGAAAAATAACTCTCTGTCCAGGTCTAAGAAACGGATTCAATAAATCTCTCCCCTTCCCCTTGCCCTCCCATCCTCAAATCACCCGTGAAAGACTCGTTTACGACTAATCTCTAGTATAGCTCAATTACTTTCAAACAATGACAATGAAAATGGGTCGGAATGATGAGGAAATTCACAGGCAAGTCGCAGTGTTTTCCAGATTTCTCTGTAATTTGATGGAATTCTTAACATTTAAGCAAATGAAAGTCTAGGATAAATTGTTTTTTAAGCTAAGAAAAACGGTTTTCGAATAGTTAGAAATTCGAAAAAATCCTCTTTTTTGCAATCGTTTTTTAAAAACCGACAATCTCTAGTTGATATATGTAAGATAGTAATTTTTCTTAGTGATAACTCCTTAACATTACGTAACAAAATTGTGTTTGACTTCAATTCCATGTGTTTCTTGTATGATTCTGATGTGCTGATTCCAATGGTGGCATTTGTTTTTATGTGGTGTCGACCGTTTCTCTGTAATTTTCAGATTTATGTTTTTTCGTTTATATCATTTTCATGGAAATTGCGGGTATGTTTTTAGAGCATTTTCGAAAAAAAAATGCTCTATTGTCCCCGTTTTGTCTGTCTGTCTGTCCGTCATCACCCTAGATCTCAACAACCATAAGTCCTAGACCCATGATGTATTTATCATTTTGTAGGTCTTGGCCTGCCATGTGTGCAGCAAAAGTCCTTTTCGCGATCTGACCTCTGAGGGCCGTAAAAGGGGGCTTATAAAGTACCGTTTTTTACTATATAAGCTATATTAACAAAGGAGCGCAATATATCTCAGCAACCATAAGTCCTAGATCCATGATGTATATATCATTTTTTAGGTCTTGGCCTGCCATGTGTACATCAAAAGTCCATTCTGCGATCTGATCTCCCAGGGCCAAAATATAAGAGTTTCTTATGTACCGTTTTTGCTTATATTTTAATATAAATAATAAAAGCTAATCAAAGGGGCGTAATCATTATTTATTTTTGTAACAGTTATTTAACATGTTTACTTCCCTCTCATTAAAAATGCTCTCAAATGTCCTTTGTCCGAAACGGAAAAGACTTAAATTGCTTGTTTAAAACGTAGACCGCCAGGGGCTTGATTTCACCTCCCAAAAAGGTTCTCAGCCAAGTCAGGAATGTGACTGCATTTCCTATATAAATTGCTGTACATAGCCAGGCCGTGTGGAGAGTGTTATGACGTCATCAAGGTTAGTATAAAGGGATTAATGATGTTGTGACGTCATGCGCCCGAAGTGGACGCATGTAACTGGATGGAAAATTATAATACAACACTAAAATTCTGCGATCATCGGTTACTGTGTGTTTATGATCAACCAGTTGATATAATAGCAAATTCAGTATTTCTAAGAATTTATCGTATTTAACAAACTGCATGGCTAACAGAGGTTGCACATTGTCTCCAGACTGTTTTTACTATTGGTACGGTCACTACATTGGAACAAAACAAGTGAAATATGCGATTGCTCATGATACAAAATATTGCATCGCATATGAAACATTATGAATGCCATTTGCCATCTCTGGAGTATGGAGGGAACCTACCAACCACCTAGATGATTGCTACTTCTGTATGGTGGACATTTACCAAGTATCCTTGTTTCCTTTGTCTCTCGGACAGCAGAGATGTTGCTCAATACTGCATCGGAAAAGAATTGGAACCAAGATATTTGCTGCAACCGGGTGTTTACAATATCAAACACATTCCTCTTGTTCCAGATGAGAAAGTTCTGCTTCCACCACTGCACATCAAGCTAGGACTCATAGCACAGTTTGTAAAAGCACTGAATCATGATGGGGAAACATCAGAAAACCTGTGCATTGTTTCAAAAGTTAAGTTATACAAAAGTCTCTGGCGGCATATTTGTTGGTCCACAAGTGAAAAAGTTGTTTGCATCAATGGAAATTGAAGAGACAATGACTTCCGAAGAACGAAGAGCTTGAGTTTCATTTAAAACCATTGTTACTGATTTTCTTTGAAATAGTAAAGCAGAAAACTTCACCAGTATCATTGAAGAACTTATTGACAGCTACAGAGCTTTTGGATGCAGAATGTCTCTAAAGGTGCATTATTTAGATGCTCATTTGGATTTTTTCAGACCAATTTTGGGAGATGTCAGTTAAGAGCATGGAGAGCGCTTTCACCAAGATATACAGGCAATGGAAAGAAGATATCAGGGAAGGTGGGACGAAGCAATGATGGAAGAATACATCTGGGGTTTGGCTAGAGATGATGATTTCCTTCACAAGAGACAGAAACGTTCAAATGTACACTTTTAGGTTTGGTTAGAGATTATGATTCCTTTCACAAGAGACAGAAACGTTAAAATGTACACTTTTAGAATTTTGTTCATAGTTTTGTCATAGTGAAACATGTTCTGAATCCTTAATATTTTATTCAAATGTTTGTTCATTTGTTAAAAAATATCATTTTGTATTTGCATTGTGCAATGGTCTAAGTGAATTCAATGTTTTTAACAAAACTTTTATTTATATTTTTGACTCTGGGGTCTCAAACCGTTGATTATTTAATACAATGGGTTTCATTTTTTTAAATCAGCACATCTGATTTCTTAAAGAAACACTTAATAATGCAGCGAAACAATAATGTTGCAAAATTTTGTTACATAGTAAGGCACATTAAAAAAAATTTGGCAACACTGGTGGAAGACATCCAAGAAAATAGTTTCATTCATTACTCACTAGAATGGCATATACATTTTTATACTGAAGTGTAATGTAGATACTTTCCGCTGTTTATGAAAGTTATACTTTTTAATTTCTAATAAGGATAAAAATAGATAGACGGTTAGACAAAATGGATGACTTAAAATAAGATTATATTTAGGAAAGTATACGAAGTTTATCAGAAAACCGGACTGGTCAATACGTTTCTTTGTCATTCTAGGACACTACATGGCTCTTTCGGGTTGCCGAGACTATTGATAGGGCCCCCATTGCCACTCCGAGTCGTGTCCAAGGTAAACGTATCTCATAATCTGGACATACTGACGTGCCCCAAGTAAACGTATCTCATAATCTGGACATACTGACGTGCCCCAAGTAAACGTATCTCAATATCTGGACATATTGATGTGCCCCAAGTAAACGTATCTCAATATCTGGACATATTGATGTGCCCCAAGTAAACGTATCTCAATATCTGGACATATTGATGTGCCCCAAGTAAACGTATCTCAATATCTGGACATACTGATGTGCCCCAAGTAAACGTATCTCAATATCTGGACATACTGATGTGCCCCAAGTAAACGTATCTCAATATCTGGACATATTGATGTGCCCCAAGTAAACGTATCTCATAATCTGGACATATTGATGTGCCCCAAGGAAACGTATCTCAATATCTGGACATACTGACGTGACAGTAAAGGGCTCGCCCAGTGATCATGACAACAGATTAGGAAGGGATGTTGGTGTCTTTGAAAGTTTGACAGTTGTTAAGGGAATGGAATTGATTTATTGACTTCAACAATGTCATTCTTTTGGAAAAACTCAAGACTAGTTTGAGATCAAACAATAAAAGTTAGTCACGTACACAGCAAGAGCAAATGTCATTATCCGATCAAAGTGTCTAAAATATTTATATGACGTCTTTAATATGCATTTTAGTATACAGTGTTCTAGTTTATATGAATGATCTCCCTTGAAAGTATTTTTTCGCCCTTCACAATTTTAAAACAGAAACAGATTAAATTTTGAAATTGACTAACATGTGTGTCACGGATGGCTATTGTGTCTTTATTTCTTCATTTAATTTCACACACAATTAAAACAAGTTAACAACACTTCTTTATCACAAATAGTTCTAATAAATACGACAAGTCGATTTGATTTAAATATGAACAATCACTATCACTTTATTTACTATAATTTGTTTACAACAGGTAAATCACCACTATAGATTAACAGCTTCACAAACACATTACAAACTATCAACTCCTTCGTTTCTTCTTAATTCACTACCTTCTTCAAACTTAACAAAACCTACTCTGCCCTCGTCTCTTTCTGTCGTGACCTATATATCTCCGCGTCCCTACAACTGACCAACGCTGTCCCTTCCGACCCGCCTTCTCTTCCCACCTGTCTAATTACGTAACACCTAACTCTACACGCTGCTGCTATTAATTATCAGTCCTGACCTATTTTCACTGTCCGTGCAATTCGTTTGTCTACTTAATTATCTGTCAATCAATCTATCACTCAATCTATCTGTCTATCTATCTAACAATATGACTGTCTATCTATCTATGTCTATCTATCTATTTTCACTGTCCTTACATCACCTTTCCCTCTTGGTAAAAAAAATTTCGTACAAAGTACGCAATTTTTTTTTTATTACAAAATTAACAATAATGTACAACAAAAATACAACCTCCAAAAAAAAATATTCAAATCTAACTTGACGACAAAATGTCAAAAATAAAAATGTGAAAAAAAAAATCATAGACACATCTTATCAAGCAATATACATCGTAATAACCTTCTTCAAAATTGTCTCATAGCATAAAATCTCTAAATATGTTCCACAAATCTCATATATCAGATCTCAACAAAAAAAATACATCGATAGTATGGTTTAGTCTCGTCATGAACATTTGTTTGTTCCTAAACCAATGAAGGCATATCTTTTACCACCTACTAAAGTAGGATCCTTCAGAGGTAAAGAAAACAATAAAGCTTATGTCACATAAAAAAATTATATTGGGATTTCCTTAATTATATGGAGTAGACCTAAAATGAAGTATGTTTTTACAAAAACAATGAAGGCAGACTTTTTACCAACTACAGTCATATGTAGGCTCCTTCATAGGTAAAGAAAACAATAATTCTAATGTCTCATACACAATTTACAGTAAAGTTTCCTTAATTATGTTGATTAAAAATGAAGTACAATGTTTTTCCAAAAACAATAAAGGCAGACTTTTTCACACCTACGATTACATGTAGGCTCCTTTATAGTTAGAGAGAAAAAAATTAACAACTCAAATTGATTATTTTTTTTAAACATGATTTGATATTTTTAACATGTAATAATTTAATACGTTAAATAATAATACAGGTACTAACCACTTCGCTTGTTCAATGCATTCTAAGAAACCGAAATGTTTCATTCAATCCTCATGGGAAATACATCATATTTCCATCTCCAAATAACCACGTAAGACACTTTAATAAAATTCACAATGACTATATATTATCAACATGTACGAGTATCGACTGGGTTCTTTTCTTGTTTTTCTCATTCCTATCACACCACCTAGGAGTGTGCACAGAAGTTTGGTTATACTGGTCACTATAGTGATCGTCAATTAGGCCTTTACATTTGTCTCTGAACCACTTTTGTCTAAATGTTTCTGTCTCTGGAGCTGTTTGGAAACGTCTCGTCTCGTCCACCCAATCAAAATATTCATTATTAACAACTTGCCCCATATTCCTAACTCTACCACTATTATGTCTATCTTGTCTTTGATGTCCGACCTTAACACTACAACTCTCTACTCCGTGACTCTGTCTGTCATGAATATTCTGATAACTCTGGGCCTTATGGTAGTCATATCTATATGGAAAGGTTTTGCGTGGGTTTTGGAAAGTCTTACTTGTGTTTGAGTGAATACTACTTCTGTCTAGGTATATCTGTTTTCTACCATGGTACATGCTATTTCTGTCTGGGCATATCTGTTTTTTATCATGGTACGTGTTATTTCTGTCTAGGTGTATCTGTTTTCTGGAATTTGATGGACAGTGCCTCGCGACGTGACCCCTCAAGTGACAATTAAAACATAAGATATTGGATAGTCTTTTAGGACATGGTTTTCTGTAAATGCCCTTCTGATTAATCCAGTGAAGAATCTGCTCTTTAGTGCAGTCTTGGATGTCTGGTAGGTTGCCAAGTATGATGTCTGCAACGGGGTTGTCCATAACGGTTGCCGTAACAGACCCTGATATGAAAGGCGTGTCGATATTAATTTGTGCTGTTGGGAAAAGTTTCTGTGAACCATCTGCGAGTGTTATTTCCTCCTCTAGTGGTAGAAACTGTGAGGGCAAGACTAAACTTTTTCTCACCACTACATTGACTGCACCAGTATCTCTGAGTAGTTCCGCTATACAGTTGTTGACCAGTGCTGGAAAGAATATGAGTTTGCCTCGTGGGCTCAATACAGCGGCGACTGGCGTGTTGGGTCGAGTGGTCGGTCTGGATCTGCTGTCGGTTCTTCTTGCCAGCATAGGGGATGGTGGGGAGCGTTGTCTTCTAGTGTCATTATTTGTCCATCCTGTATATGGTCGTGGGACGGTATTAGTGCGCTGTACTTGGGAAGTGGCATAATAACACCAAGCGATGTGACCTGATCTCCCGCATGTATAACACGTTCTGGTCTCTGATCTTTGCTGTCTGGGTGGCACACTGAGATTTCTGTATCGTTTATTCGATATTGCAGCAGTAAATTGTGGTGACTCTGTTTTGCTGACTGGGAGATCGGGATGAGCATCACGGATGGTGTAGAGTTCCCTTATGAGTGCTGCTTCTGTTCTCACCTTTCTTTCTTGCAGGAACTGGAACAATTCTGGACTTGATGTTCTCAAGAACTTGTCCACTACCAATAGCTCCATTATTTCTGTAGGGTCGTCTTTGTTTATGCCAGATAATTGCAGCCAGTTTAATAAATGTGATTTGACTTTGCCCACAAATTGTCGGGGGTCGTAATCATAGTCTGGCTTAATGGTATGAAAAAGCTTTCTATAGGTATTTTCAGACTTACCCAGAATCTTTGTTAGCGCTTTCTTTAATAACTCGTAGTTCGATGTTTCTGCTGGTTTTAGGGTCTGGATTAAAGAAAGAGGTTTACCCTAGATTAAAGACAGAAGGTGAGCTGGCCATTTTGTGGTGTCCGTTTCCTGAACAGACATTACTAGCTCGAACTGTAGCAAAAAGCTTTCAATGTCTGTTGTACCATCAAATGGTGGTGGTTTGTTGAAAGGACCCAGTGCTGGAATATGTTGAGCAATAGGTTTATTTGCCCTTAACTTTTCAATTTCAAGGTCATGGGCTCTGGCCCTTTCCTGTTGTTCTGCTTCGTGTGGTCTCTCTTTTGCTCGTTCTTGTCTCTCTTTTTCTCGTTCTAATCTTTCCAGCTGCTTTTCGACATACTTCGCAAAGTCCTTATCAGTAAGACTCAATTGTTTTCCGGTGGCAATTATTTCCTCCATTATGTTCGAAGTATAAGAAATATTTTGTGAAGTATAATATTAGCAGTGTTCCTTGGACAATTAAGTGTTGTCCTGCACTTCTGACACCAAATTGTCATGGATGGCAATGGTTGGTTTCACGTATCTCGATGGTTGTTCTTTTATCTTCTTTCTAATTAATTACTTTCTTTCCTTTTCTTTCTTTACACACAACTAATACAAATTCACAAACTCCGTTGTATTAATTAAAATCACTTTATTGAATGATCTAAAGCACTTATATCCAAGAGTGAACATCAAATATTAAATCAATTTTACACAATACATTACTACATCAATTGTCGTTCCGTCAATACAATACTACTGTTCCTACTCATCCCTTCATTTCTTCTTAATTCACTACCTTCTTCAAACTTAACAAAACCTACTCTGCCCTCGTCTCTTTCTGTCGTGACCTATATATCTCCGCGTCCCTACAACTGACCAACGCTGTCCCTTCCGACCCGCCTTCTCTTCCCACCTGTCTAATTACGTAACACCTAACTCTACACGCTGCTGCTATTAATTATCAGTCCTGACCTATTTTCACTGTCCGTGCAATTCGTTTGTCTACTTAATTATCTGTCAATCAATCTATCACTCAATCTATCTGTCTATCTATCTAACAATATGACTGTCTATCTATCTATGTCTATCTATCTATTTTCACTGTCCTTACAATGTGTATCAGTCTGCGAACTATGTCCAATAGAGTCGGACGGGCGCTAATTCATCAATCTATAACTGGTACGGTATGCTTTAGGATGTGAAATGTCACATCCTTTTATTGTGGACTTTACAAGTAGTACAAATTTGTTTCGTGCTCCTTTAAACTAAAGTGATGAGATGTGTCATTAGTTGACTTAATGTCTGTCTGTCTCCAAAACGGTATCCGGACTAAACCCCCAGCGGACAAACCACCCACCCACAAAACTCTCAGTCCCAGCAGACAAACCCCCCACTGGACTTATCCCCTATTTTGATTTTAAAATCTATTATTTGGCCCTCATTTTCATTATAAAATGTAATATACAATATCTGGTGTAAATATATATATAAAAATACGTAGTTTATAAGAGCATTTTTTTTCAAAGTACCCCAATTAGCCCGTCGAGTCACAGTGGTAAAAAGTCGATCCCTTGTTAACGTTACATCAACAGGAAACTTATCTTACCAGGTAAAACAAATAAAAGTGATAGTTTTTGCTCAAGGTCAAGGCTAACCGAATCTTAATTCTATATTTTAATTCTCACGCCAGACACATATTTTTATAACAGAAGGTAAAGCAAACAGCATAAGAACCACAGTGGTTTTAAGCCAACCCTTTATTTAGGTAAAACAATATAGGAACATGCCTATTGATAGACTGTGTTGATAGACGTGATCCTTATTTCGACGAACATTTCCTTAGCCCATGGTCAAGGTTATATGTATAGAAACATTAATAATATCAACTTAAATTCAATCTTAATATTTTGGGGGTTTTGTCAGCTGTAGTTTTATCCTGCACTCCTCCAAAACATATGCGAGTAATTGTCATGAGCCACCTATGTTGGGGAAATTGTTCATTAATTATGGGCCATCTATGCCGGGGAAAATGTTCATTCAGTGTAATTACACTGGGCAACAGCCAAAAAAATCGTCAGGGGTTTTTCAACTTATTTAAACTAATTTTGGTGTTCTGAGTCCGAATATGACATTGATTTCGCTCGGTCAGGTCAACTTCTTGAGATACAGCCATAGACCTGCCTGACGAGCTATACGTATTCTAATATCAGGGTTTTTGAGTTTAGTCATTTCTCTAAATTAGCTGCATAAAAATTAGCTGCAAAATAATCACAATTATAAAAACAGCGATATGAAAGGCACATAATGAGCAGTGATAATAGATGCACATAACGAGCAGTGATAATAGAGGCACATAACAAGCAGTGATAATAGAGGCACATAACGAGCAGTGATAATAGAGGCACATAACGAGCAGTGATAATAGAGGCACATAACGAGCAGTGATAATAGAGGTACATAATGAGCAGTGATAATAGAGGCACATAACGAGCAGTGATAATAGAGGCACATAACGAGCAGTGATAATAGAGGCACATAACGAGCAGTGATAAGAAATCCCTCCCATAAGTTGAAATGATTACATTTCACATATAACACTGGGCAACAAAAAAATATTTTTTGAAAATCGTCCTGGGTTTTCCAGCTGAATTAGACTAATTTTGATGCTCTGAGTCCGAAAATGACCTCGGTTTTGCTCAATCAGGTCAGGAATTTTTCCTACAGACATTTAAAAAAAATCGGTATTTTGTAAAAAAAAAAATACATTTTTGCGGATCATCAGCTGATAAACCCCTGACGATTTTTTCCGTTTTACTCAAGAAATAAAAGTCAACGTATTCAAATTCATTCAGTTTTTATTTATCCACCAAATTTGATTAGCATAATTATCATAATATTAGTATAACAATGAGAGTTACGTGAAACTAAAGTTCAGAGTAAATCGGCGTTTCTTCGATTCCCGTGTCTGAGCAGCTGCTGGGTTGTCTCTCTTCAGTGACCAGCAGTAGTCCGCCAGCATGACTCCCCTGGTACCTTTCCTCCATTTGGCGGATGTCCTGATGGAACCTTTCTCCCTGCTCATCGCTCATCGTCCCAAGGTTTTCAGGAAACTTCTCCATGTGTGAGAACAGGAAGTGCATCTTTATACTATCAAACACCCGAGTTTTTGAAAGTCCTCTATCATGCTGCTGATGAGTCTGGCGTGGTTTGCTGCCTTCGTGAACCCCAGGAAGTTGTTCACCACCTGCACAAACGATTTCTAGGCGGCGCACTCAAGCGTGTTCATGGTGTTTTTGAACTCTGTGTCCTTTATGAGCTGCCGTAACTATGGGCAGTCGAAAATGGCGGCCTTCAACTCCTCAATGGTCAGTTGAGGAAAGGCTCGGCACTTGTAGTTGAAGCACCTCCCATCCTTGTCCAGAGCGCGCGTAAACTGTTTCATTAACCCAAGCTTTATGTGTAGCGGTGGGATCAATATCTTCTCCCGGTCAACAAGAGGTTCGTTTATGATGTTTCTCGCCCCAGGTATTTACTGCTCTCGCGCCGGCCACTCTTTCTTTACATAGTGCTGGGCACTGTCGTGACTGTCCCACATACATATAAAGCATGGGTACCTCGGGAACCCGGACTGCTGACCAAGTAGAAAGTTCACCATCTTCAAGTCAACGCAGATGATCCATTGGTGCTGCTCATATTGGATTTTGTCGAGCACATACTTCATTGCTTCATATTTCTCTTCAAGAGTTGTGGAGTACGCAAGAGGGATTTGGGCGAACTGGCTCCTGTTGTGGAGAAGTACACACTTCAAAGAGCGCTTGCAGCTGTCAACGAAGAGTCGCCAATCTCTCGGATCGTATTGAGGACGGCCGAGTCTATGGCTGTATCTCAAGAAGTTGACCTGACCGAGCAAAATCAATGTGATGTTCGGACTCAGAACACCAAAATTAGTTTAAATAAGTTGAAAAACCCCTGACGATTTTTTGGCTGTTGCCCAGTGTAATTACACTGAATGAACATTTTCCCCGGCATAGATGGCCCATAATTAATGAACAATTTCCCCAACATAGTTGGCTCATGAATTGGTTGTAGAGGAATATAGTGTAGTCAATATGTGGCAGAAAGTGAAAGAAACTTTAAGATCGTCATGCCAAGAGACAGTGGGTCCAAAGAAGCATTACCAGAAGGAGTGGATTACAATAGAAACTCTGAACAAGATAGAAGACATGAGGGAAAAGAAAGCAGCAGTCTACAACAGTAAAACCAGGGCAACAAAGGGTAAGGCTCAAGAAGAATATGTAGAAGCACACAGGGAAGTGAAGAGGAGTATTAGACATGACAAGAAAAACTATGTGAAGTGGTTGGCAGCGGAGGCAGAACATGCAGCACATAGCGGGGACATAAAAATGCTATACAGCATAACCAAGAGACTCTCAGGGAAGATGAACAAGCCAGAAAGACATGCCGAAGACAAGCAGGGAAAACCCATAAACAGCTTAGATCAACAGCTAAACAGATGGGCTGAACACTTTGAGGAACTCCTGAATAGACAAGCACCTCTGAACCATCCAAAGTGGATCTCCCGATCAACTGCAAAAAGCCCACAACAGAGGAGATCAGGAAAGCTATCACCCTGATGAAAATGGAAAAGCAGAAGGACCAGATGATATTCCAGCAGAAGCACTAAAGGCAGATTTGAATACATCAGTAGAGATGCTAAAGGCTCTTTGAGAGGATCTGGTACGAAGAAGACATACCAGCAGACTGGAAGGAAGGTTACCTTGTCATGCTTCCAAAAAAAAAAAAAAAGGTGACCTCAGCAACTGCAGCAACTGCTGGGGTATCACATTACTATCTGTACCAGGCAAGGTTTTTAACATGATTCTCTTAGAGAGGATGAAAGAAACAGTCGACCCGCAACTAGTAGATGAGCAGGCAGGCTTTCTAAAAAACAGATCATGCACGGATCAGATTGCAACACTTCGTATCATAGTTGAGCAGTCCCTAGAGTGGAACTCACCATTGTATGTCAACTTTGTGGACTTTGAGAAGGCGTTTGACAGTATAGATAGAGAGACCCTCTGGAAGCTCCTTCAACACTATGGAATCCCACCAAAGCTAGTTAACATTATAAAGAATTCTTACAGTGGTATGTCCTGCAGAGTAATCCATGGAGGACAGCTCACAAAAAGCCAGTTGCGAACTGGAGTCAGACAAAGATGCTTGTTGTCATGATTCCTTTTCCTTCTTGCAATTGACTGGATAATGAAGAAATTCACCAGAGAACAAAGAAATGGAATCCAGTGGACATTATTGAGTCAGTTTGACGACCTAGACTTCGCAGATGATCTTGCCCTCCTCTCCCACAGCCAACAATAGATGCAGGAGAAGACAGATAAATTCTCAGCCGCAGCGTTCGAGGTTGGCCTCAATATAAACCAAGACAAAACCAAGATATTAAAAATTAACTCCACCAGCACAAATCCCGTCACCCTACAAGGAAGACAGCTGGAAGAGGTGCAGTCCTTCGTTTACTTGGGGAGTGTTATCGATCAGCAGGGTGGCACAGAGGCAGACGTCAAATCAAGAATTGGTAAAGCTAGAGCCGACATCATGCAGCTAAAGAATGTCTGGTCCTCCAGAGAGTTGTCCTTAGACATCAAGATTCGACTTGTTAACCCCAACGTCAAATCAGTCCTGCTGTATGGAGCGGAAACGTGGAAGATGTCTAAGACCACACTAAGGAAAGTCCAAACCTTTACCAACAGCTGCCTCAGAAGAATCCTCCTGATTCGCTGGATAGACACCATCAGCAATGTCAGCCTTTTGGCTGAAGAAGAGATTAGAAAGAGGTGATGTGGCTGGATATGACACACCTTACGCAGCTGGAGAAGATGGCAAAGGACAGAGGACTCTGGAGATCTGTTGTTGGTGGCCTATACCCTGCCATGGGTGAAGGGCAATGAATGATGAATGAATGAACAACTGCACCAGTGCTCGATGTTACATCACATTATAAACATCTATGTTCCACTTCAGCACGTTTAGTCTCATCTAAATTTGGTTAAAGTAAATTAAGATCTTTTTATGTATGTCCTAATTTTGATAATTAAAATAATTAATTATTAGAGCTACTATCTTCCACATACACCCCCGTCGGCCGCATACATTATCCAAATCACTCATATACAGCCTCCCAACCACCAACATAATACTCCTGTTGACACATACAACCTCTCTATAGACCACAAAACTGAAAAAAAAAAAGCTTGTGAAACTCTGATTTACAAAAGTGACTTTCGGTCTTTTTTCATTAGCAGTTATTGACAGAAGGAGAGATGCAGAGCCCTTTTTATGGGAAAACAAATAAGTCTGCTGATTACGAGCGTCTGCTGTCTACTAGGCTCTTCTGACATACCACCGTCCGTTTTATTCATTTGAGTCGGGTTCCTTGACAAGCGCACTTCTTTGTGACGGTCGTGAATGTTAGCTATGTAAGCATGCCAGAGTGTGAAACGTGCCAATAATTTGTATTTTAAAATAGAATTTGTCATTATTTGACTAAACTTTAAATATTTTGTTGGCTACGGCTGGTAGCACTGGTGCAGTCCCTTTCATCGGGAACTGGGACTGTCGCTTCTGCCCTCACCATTCTGTTCAGCCTCTGGTAAGATATTTCTTAACTATGATAGATATAACAAATCATCAGCTCTTTATAATATACTATAACCAACTTAAAAAAAACGGAGAAAATTGTTTTCATCATTTTACTAAATAAATCCGGGTGTGACGTTTGAAGCTAATAAAAAAATATATAAAGTTTATTATTTCTGTGGTAAATTTAGTATGTTTTAATCTTTTTGCCGTGCAAATAGACACTTCCTTCACATTGGCATAGGAGGAAGGGGGGTAGTTACCAAAACTTGGTTTACATCGGTAACCTGATAAAATTGTTAGTAAACAAACAAAGAATGATATCCCTTTTGTTGAGAATAAGGTAATATATAATATTTATGTATTATACCAACTGTTTAACCTGTTTAACTTTAAAAACGACGTTATATATATATAAATTATTTTTGAAGAAACACATTTTTTATTAATAAGTTTGCCATTTTAAGGCATTTACTGATTCGAAGTGGCTACGCTTACGTCAAGCGCCTTCTATTATTATATCTATTGACGTAAGCCGGAAAAAAAAATACGAATTACGTCTTGATGTTACCGCTGCCACTGCGTAAACAAAAAGGATTAGGGGTTAGGGTTAGGGATAAGGTTAGGGTTAGGGACAGTGTTAGGGTGTGGAGAAATATCTATTGACGTAAGCCGGAAAAAAAAATACGAATTACGTCTTGACGTAAGCGTAGCCTGTCCGTTACTGATTTAGACTTAGTTACTTTTTTAAAAGTGTCAATTTTCTTAAGATCTAGAGCCGTAGCTAGCTATACTATATAACTTTATAAGAAATATACTTATATAGTATTTTTTTTAGGTATTAAAATTAATCTTTTCAATTCTTTATTGACTTTATTAAAATTATTTAGCATTCATCATTTTGGCATTCATGGCTTGCATCAGCTGCTCAGCTCCAGGTTAACCTCTCGTCCATGAAAGTCGCACAATCCCGAGAGAAATACACAAAAGTAAAAAAAAGTACATAATTTATCGTTTCGTGGGTGGCCCAGTACCATTTGATCCACAGACCCATACCAGTCAAGATTCTAATTCTAAATATTTTTATATAGATAGATTTTATTAATATTTTAGTTCCATTTTATGTATTTCTTAGAAGGTGGAAAGATGACGTTAGGCAGTGGTAGGCTTTCAAAAAAGATTATAGGCTACTCAGCATTTTTTTAATTGACCTTATTTAAAGTATAATACACTGAATCAGATACAACCTGATAATTTTGCAATACCATTAGGGTAATATCATATTTTAGTGACCAAGGAAAGTGTGATAAAATGCACATTTTTAGTGACAAACTAATAAAAATGAACATTGATGTGAAATCATTAATACTATGATTTGGAACGTTTATAAAGGTACAGTATCAAAATAATTATTGACGCTAATGTATGATATTACCATCGCTAAAATAATTTAAAATACGATATTACCTTCTAATGTTAATATTCAGCCTGTAGGCCCTGTAGGGTATGTGTGGAGCCACTTTTTCAAGTTGCTAGCGGAAATTGCATCTCGCCTTTTGTACTCCATAATTTTTTTTTGTTTATTATATAGCCTATATACAGGCTGTTTAGCTATATTTCAATGAAAAAATATATATGTCATGTTATCTCTGACAACATACCTAACTTCCCTATACACAAGCCAACATTAATCTTTGTATTATTGTATGAATTTCACCATGATCTCTTAGTCATTGTACTGGCAATGAGATTTTAAAAAATGTTTTATCTCATTTACACAGTTAACTTACACCCTACTGCATCATTTTCCTCACAGTGACTTCTAAGCCAGCAAAATTTCACTCTTCACCACCCATCAATTAAATCTTTTGTCATAACTCATTATTTTAGCTCAATACATCCTTTCTTATATCAACCTCAAAAGAAATGAATTGTCTTTACAATGGTTTGATAATTAGTTATTATATCAATATTATCTCCAGTTTAGAAGTAAAGTTTGTCTCTGAAAGTAATGCAATATATAGATTTCAAAACCAATAGCATGAATTTTAAAGTCAGTCCAAGATTTATTCTCCAAATGATTGTGATAAACATTGTGATAAACATGTTAAAGTTTCAAAGCAAATGAAAGTTAAAAACAAAAAAAAAACTTAAGCCATTTTTGAGGGTAGACCTATGCTGACCCAATGATGTTAGACCTATGATGACCCAATGATGTTAGACCTATGCTGACCCAATGATGTTGTCCTGTTGGGGAAAATTGGATAAAATATCTACCTGTAAAATAATATTAAACTCAATTTTCGGATCAATATTTTTAGTTTAAAATGAAAGCACCGGTTGTTATAAATGGGAAACTGACACCATCCTTACTTATAGTTAGTTCACATTTTAGCTTTATTATAAGGTAGTCTTTCTTAAAAGTAAAATGTGTTTCATGGCCTAAAACACTGGTAATGCAAAATGTGTTTCATGGTAGGAAATTAGTTAAAATAACAATAACTTATAACTTATGAAAATACAGAATATAATGTGACCAAATTATTTCAAACTCTGATATGTGACAACATGCTCAGGTCCAAGTGACTAATTACCAGTTTTTGTCTTCAATAATATGATAATACATTATTACTGAGAAGGTTCACAGTGGTACCTTGGGTTACGAATGCCTCAGGTTATGAACAACAACTTCAAAATTTTTTTATAGTGTGTATCAAATAGTGCTTGGGTTATGAATGCTGTGAATGAAGGATGTAGAGACCGAGAGAAATGTTCAACATTGGAGACAAATGATCACATGCAATATAAACAAAAGCTATACAGTACTAATAAAAATATAGGCCTGGAAGTTAAAATGGCAATGACTTGGAGGAGCTGAATGAAGACCACACCGGAGAGCTCACTATAGCTATATCTAAAGACATTCAAGGTGGGGCTCATGTCCGATGATGAGAAGCCAGTGATTGTTTCTACAGCCAGGGTTAAAGAAAAGGAGCAGTCATCCATCCGATAACACTGTAGCTAATTTTAACTTTTTATTCTCCTGGGTTCAAAGTGTGTTCTCCTAATCCGCTATGTCTAAAACAAATAGAAAATAGCTATTGTTCCACCAAAACTTTGTTTCTGTGATCAGGATAATGATATTTTGAAATTCGTGTTTTCTTGAAAATTCTTTATTCGCATTCTTTGCTTAGTAGTCTTCTAGAATATACTTGTCTGTTTTCAAGAAAATTCTTGATTTGCATTCAATACTGAATGGTCTTCTAGAATATTCTTTCAAGAAACTTTAAGAACTTTCTAGGTCTGTCCAATTTTAGTCATATAAGTATAAAAGCACAGGTGACGCGATGCAGCATTTTGGTTTATGTTAATGCTGAGTAAGAGTATAACAAATCGTAGTTTAAGAGCAATTATTGATTTAGACAGCATCAAGAGGTTGTTTGCACCCAGCAGATGAATTTTGCTATGTGTGTGGACAATTTATAAAGAAAGGAGCCAGAAAGTATTCCACCATAGTATGTCGTAAGATTAATTATATTTGCTATGTTACAGTTTGGTACAGATCAAGCAACTGCCACTTCTGCTTGGTGGATCCTACCAAAAGTCACACTGGCAAGAATGCACCTCATATCATTTATCAGACATTCCTTCTTTCATAGCACCAGTACCACACTGCCAAGCTACCTGTTTCCACTCCCCAGAAGGTGGATCAGCCATCTTTAGGAGACAGCAGCGAGCCAAATAGCGAGGAATTTATTATAGATACAGATTACAATTTCACAGATGTGATTGATGAGAGAAGGCCACACTTCCCTAACCTGACAGACGTTAACGATCCGATCAGATACTTTGGTCTTACCAAGTCCTATGCTGAGCTTATGACATCCAGGCTCAAGCAGTGGAACTTGTTGGATGAATGCGTTCAAGTCACTGATTTCAAAAATCTACACCAAACATTTTCCAACTTCTTCAGTCAGCAAGATGGGCTGTGCATGTAACCCGAGTAATACTATTCATAGACAGCTCATACCGGAGCCTCAAAGCTGTGCTGCTTCACAACGAAAACAACTACCGTCTCTCCATAAGGCTCACTCTGTGCATCTCAAAGAGGACTACACCAATGTAAAGATGTTGCTGAGTACCTTGTAGTATGACAACTTTGGATGTATGGTCATTGGAGACATTAAAATGGTGATGGGCCTCTGAGGTGGTTTCACGAAATGTCAAGATATATTGGACTTTGAACATTGTTACCAAGGACATTATAACGCAAACATGATTGGGACTACATTTGGGTGTTTCTTTGAGAAAGCGATTGGAACTACAAACCAAGTTTTGGAACAAATTTTGTGTGTAACTACTGTATATGCTTTTTGAAATAAAATTTCTAAGACTCTAGATATAAAAAAAATATAAAATGTTGCAATTTTCACATTTTCTACACTCCTAATAAATCTTATGTTTAATGATTATTTATACTTTGAGGCTTTTTAAATTAAGTAACTTTATTACTTTTTTTTTCAGAAGTTCCACCACTGTTGATTGTCGTTCTTAATTTTATCAGCTCAGCCCCCTCATAAAGAAAGAAAAACTCAACCAAATTTATTCTCATTAGGCAAATCAAACAGCATGCAGGTATCAGAAACTTCACTGCAGCTTTCACCTAAAAAAAGCAAAAACAGAAGGAGCAACAGTGACCAACACCATCACAAATCAACAAGGCATCAAGTTAATTTAGCTTTTCAAAAAGAAGGAGATATTCAGAAGTTTACTTTGGAAGATATAGGTGGCTCAAATTACACTTTACCAACTGTTTTTTCACAAGTTGATATTATTGAAAGCCATAATGAGACTACTGAAACAAATTTTGATAATAAAAAAAATGAGCCACCAGAATTGGTTCTGCCTAGTTCCAAGCAAAGGATGCCAAGCTTAACTGCACGGCTTTTAAAAGTGCATCAAGAAAAGTCAAGAAAGGGAATAGCTCAAAGTTTAAGGCAAGCATAACAAATATGGATAAAAATTGTTTCCATTAATTTATAAAATTTAAAAAAGTATTGTATTTTTAACAATCTTATGGAATTAAAGATTTTTAAACAGATTGGTATGTTATACATGTAATAAATTATTTCATGCCATCACCTAAATTTATTTTTTTTATTTTAGATTAGCTTTTGATCTGAATGAATCACAAGGTGTCTTAAATTATGCAAAAAGTTTATTGAAGGTAAATAAATATGTTAATGTAATATATGAAATAGGATGTATTTCAGTTAAGATTTATTTAGGTATACATTTATGAAAAGCTTGTCTGGTGTTGTTTTAATATTAAGAATTGTGAATATTGTGAAATATCTGTTTACTATTTTTAAACACTCTCATACATTCCCTAATCAAATACTTTTCAGAAAAAGTCTTTGAATGAAATTAATGATCATAAATATTGTGGAAATATATCTTAATTTTATGATGTATCTTACTTCATAGGGATTAAATTCTGTGATAGAAGCATTTGTTGATCTGTGGTACCGTTTGAATTTCTGGAGTCAACAATTTCGAGAGATTGAAGGTAGCAGTATTTAAAAATTGAAAATTTTCATTGTAAATACTCTGCTAAAATATCATTTACACATTACTACTGTATACATACTCTGCTAAAATATCATTTACACATTACTACTGTATACATACTCTGCTAAAATATCATTTACACATTACTACTGTATACATACTCTGCTAAAATATCATTTACACATTACTACTGTATACATACTCTGCTAAAATATCATTTACACATTACTACTGTATACATACTCTGCTAAAATATCATTTACACATTACTACTGTATACATACTCTGCTAAAATATCATTTACACATTACTACTGTATACATACTCTGCTAAAATATCATTTACATTACTACTGTATACATACTCTGCTAAAATATCATTTACACATTACTACTGTATACATACTCTGCTAAAATATCATTTACACATTACTACTGTATACATACTCTGCTAAAATATCATTTACACATTACTACTGTATACATACTCTGCTAAAATATCATTTACACATTACTACTGTATACATACTCTGCTAAAATATCATTTACACATTACTACTGTATAGTGTGATAATGAGGCTACAGGAAATTAATTTTGTATAATGTAACATCAGGATAACATTATATCATAAGAAGGGGTGAAAAATTGCAGCTAAAAAGTCTGAAAATTCATTACTATAATTACTAATGATTGAGTATTGAAAATAGACTATTTATATTATAAAAAAAACTATAAAAATGTATGCATTTCATGTTATAATTATTGCTACTGCATTCTATAAGTGTTGTATTTTCTTAATTTCATTCATTCATAATGATTACATTTTTATCTTAATTAAAACCTTTAAAATTTTTTCCTCAGGACATTTTGGTATTGCAACTTCAACCTACTTTAGATTTACGAGGTGGCTGGTTAACCTCAACTTTATGGTGTTTTTCTTGTATCTTTGTTTCATCTACATCCCCCAGCTCAGCTATAACAACCTAACAGAATATTTCACAGTCATCAATGATACAGGCAGTGGGCATTTCTACAATAAAATGATTCTTTGCAGTCGGACCTATAAACTCAGGGCACTCTCCAGGAAAGTTAACCAAAACTGGATGACATTTTTAGACATTGCACAAGGAACTGTAAGTTATAGCTACTTTAATATTTTAATTCCTTTAATTTTACTTTAAGTGATATAAGTTTTTACAAAAAGCATAATAACAACACTTAAAAAATCTTGTCCGTAAGTAAGTTGGCATGCCAAGAAGTATAAACAAAGAAAAATAATCACTAAAAAATTCAGTTGTAATGAACTGACAATAGAAACTAAATGATACAGTTCTGATTGCAGATCGAATACAATTTAACATATTACAAGCTCTAAAATGTAGAAGAAAAGAGTTACTGCTCACATATTTGACACACACACTAATAATGAAATAATGTTTGCTTTTATTAGTAGAATAGCAAAATACCCACTCTTTGCATTAGAGTGGGTACTGCCATTTTTTGAATATTTTTTTTATAATTCCCTTAACCTTATATGGTAGTTGGGGTAACAAATGGAAACAACAACAGATTTGCTTTCAAACGTCCTTTCTGTGTATTTATAGACTTGTTGGTGCCCATCTCCTCTCCAAGTCAGCGGAGAATATTTTTTTGGCTTTACCGGGGATTGAACCCTGTACCCTTTGCATGTGAGTTGAGTTCACTATCACCTTTGCTATCCAGCCACAAAATTTTATATAAAGAAGGAAAATAAGTCTTTGTTAAGTGCTTTAAAATATAACAAACATTTATAAGCATAGATCATTATTTGTTAAGTTTCTGAGTTAAAGGACAGTATTATTTCTTACTGCATTTTCCCTTGATCATGCATGGTCAACATGGGCTGTGAATTGTTTGATCTTAGTTATTTGTGGTGTGCATGATCAGTCTGAGGATCAGGGATTTATGTATCGATCTTTTGATCCCTGACAGCTTGAATATACTTTCCTTTAGCCACCACAAAATGTGTGCCTGGATAAGGCAGTGCGTTTTCCACTCTATGTACAACCAAAATGTTAACTTTAGTGAGCAAGTTCATCATTTTGCGTATTTTCAGATGAAATACAGGAATGATGAGTTCATTGAGGACTTCAATAATGTCAGTCTATTTACAATTGCAGATAAATGTGATGAATAGGTCAAGGCATCCTTAATGACGTATGAAGGCCATTGCTTCTTGAGTAAGCTCATGCATATACTGGGTTCCTCAAGTTATAACAATGATAATATCACAGCTTGACCAAGTTCCATGAAATTGCTGTCTATTAGTCAAAAAATATCTTTTAAGATGATGTGATATTCAATTCATTTGTTCTTCCGAATTGGTCGTATGTAATTTAGTCTCTTGGATTCAGTGTTTGCATACATATCAAATAAAAACTGGTTTAAAAAAGATTGGAAGAAAAGGATAGTATTATAATGTTCTCTGATCATAAGCCGATATGAATATGAGCTTGTTGGAAAGACAATTTTCTTCATATTGTAACTTACTGGCAGGATGAGCTTGATGTATAGACACAGAATAGCAGTTTCGTACAGCAGAACATGAGGTGATATTGAAGTGCATCTTAGTATCTGTGGATCCTTAAACTTTCTGTCTTTAATAGTTTCTGGTTTATGTTGTGGCCAATATATTTTAAGAATCGCCCATTTTTATTGCTGTACAATTCATGACATTTTTTTTCGCTGCCACTGCCAGCATAACAGGGTGATGTATGCTTGCCTCACAAGCTTTTTTTTTTTGATGCGTGTCTGCCATGTTTACAGAGCAGCATCTGCTGGCATGGCAGAATAAAAGGCTTTTTAGCACTTGCCCAGACTGGACAAGGCAGGCTGCGAAGTGTGCTTGAGTGGGACAGAAAGAAAGGGTGTTTGTTGCAGGCCAATCTATTCTGTCACCACCACCTGCTGTGAATACAGTGGTCTCGGGATATCCTCATTTACTGCAGTACCACCAAAAAAAAAGTTTCTTTCCCTGGTCAGGAGACCGCAGTGATCTTCTTCCACAGATTATTTGTCTCCTAGACTAGGTCATGTACTCCCAATATAACTGTATAATTTGGAAATGCATTTATTGGTTTGTTTATAGCGATGTATGTATTTATGCAGAAATCCAGAGCATAAAAAACAACCAATAAAGTAAAAGGTTCTCATAATATCAAATACTATTGACAACTATTTGATATTTTTTATGTAATATTTGGTTTAAAATAGAATAAACTGCTATTAACTTAAACTAAAACAAATAAAAACATTTACATTTAGAGAAAGTATAATGGTGAATATTTGTTTCTAAATACTGACTTTGTAGTATATTGTTAAATGTAATGTAATAGAGGATACTGACTTTATAGAACATTGTTGAATGAAATGTAATGTAGGATTGTGTAGCAGCTGCCCAATAAACCTTATGTGTATGCTTATGTGAACCAAATATAAATGTTTCATTTTTTTTAAGATTTTGGTTCATTTTATCTGTTATTTCATGTAGGGGTATACAACCTAATGAAATGTATGTAAAAAAAAAAAAGGTTTAAATGATTCAATCTTCTTTAAACTTCATTTTTTTCAGGGATTTTTAGAAGATACCATGCTTTTCTATGGATTTTATTCCAACCTGACTGTTTTGATTCATGGTGATGTCACTAATAGAAATGTACAGTACAATATGGGCCTTGGATATCTGCTGACAGTTGGCATTAGTTTTGTTGTTGTATTTATTATGATAGTCAAAAAGTAAGATCTAGTCTTTATGTTATAAACTATTCCAAATGCTTGTACAACAGTAACGAAATAGGACAAAACTAAAAGTTATTCAACTTAGTATTATTAATGCAAATTTAATTTTTCCAGGTTTCTTTATGTATGACCCATTATTACTACTGAACTATTTTTAGCACAGGAAGTAGATTTGGTGTTTGCTGCACATTTCCAGTTTGTTGTTTTTTGTAAGAAAAATAAAGTGTCAGTGCTAACCATAATATTCCAATAACATCAATAACATCTGTATTGTAAGATATAATTAAAGAAATCTATGCTTGAAAACAAATGAAGCCATAAGAGGGTACTTCTGCACACTACCAGAAAACTAAAATAGTTACTATAGTCTACATTCTTCTCTCTTCTAGATGCATAACTGATAGTTGAATTACTATAGAAATTATCAAGCTGCTCTTAGTACATTGTTTTAATATATATATATTTTTTTTTACACTGGCAAGACAAAATTAATTTATAACTAATATTAATCTCTTTTTAAAAGTGGTCTGTCTGATTATCATGTTTTTCGTTAATACATTGAATGTCTTTCAGTTCCAGTACTACTATTAAAGAAACAGTCATGGATTTTGATAACATTTCATTCCCTTTATACACTAATGCAATATTTGGGGGTTGGGACTATTGTATCCATAGTGAGAAAATGGCAATTTATAAGCAGAGAATTATATATAATCAATACAAGGTGAGTATATTATATTGTATTAATCATTCTTTTTTTATCTGATGTGAAATGATTTCCATAATTTGCAAGCACAGTCCCCTTTACACGGCAGTCACATTCAAACATATCACAGTGCTAAATAAAATGGTGCTAAACAGGGTAATAATATTGTGGTGGTGTCCCACATTGACTATGTGTGTTTGTCTGCAGGCATGGGGGTATAGGATTTTACATGCATGGCTGCCTAATGGTCAGGGGAGATAATTAGTTGTTGAATTAGACTGAAGAATATTTGTGTGTGTGTACGGCAGTGAATGACCTACTATGGTTGAGAGAGGTTGTGTTCTGACGCTGAGAAATAGTTGAAGAGTGATTTGTTTTATTTGTCCTAGCTATCGGAGGATTGTCTACCATTTTATGTTGCAGAATTATTTATGCGAATGACTAAAGGATTAGTATTTGAGTGATACCTTGTGTTGGTGAATTATTTGAGGGAAGGACGTATGTGAGAGTGATATCTACAACTTGTTTATAGTAGAACAAGCCGTGACAGGTGGCTACATTCAAATATATCATAGTGCTAAATGAAACAGGGCTATAATATGTAATAATAAAACAAGAGGGATATGTATATATCAATACTGAACGTATTCAGCTATATTTTATTATTTCAGAAATTAGAGACATCTTTTGAATTTAAAATAAATTATCTATTAATTAGCTTTGAAATAATTCTGTGAATTTTGATAGCTCTTGTTTTTTAATGATATGTGTCTTGAGTCTAAAAAGGTGCAATAGTGTCATTCACCCACGCAATAACCTTCATCTTGGGTTTGGCTTGGATCACCCGCGCAATAACCTTCATCTTGGGTTTGGCTTGGATCACCCGCGCAATAACCTTCATCTTGGGTTTGGCTTGGATCACCTGCGCAATAACCTTCATCTTGGGTTTGGCTTGGATCACCCGCGCAATAACCTTCATCTTGGATTTGGGGTGGATCACCCGCGCAATAACCTTCATCTTGGGTTTGGCTTGGATCACCCGTGCAATAACCTTCATCTTGGGTTTGGCGCGGATCACCCACGCATTATCCTTCATCTTGGATTTGGCGCGGGTCACCCATGCAATAACCTTCATCTTGGATTTGGCACGGATCACCCACGCAATAACCTTCATCTTGGATTTGGCGCGGATCACCCATGCAATAACCTTCATCTTCGGTTTGGCACGAATCTTCCCACACAATAGCAAATAAACAAATACATCTTTCTTTAATCCACAATATGGTTGTATTGTATGTAAGTAAACTTTATAGCATTCACTGGTACAAAGCTCTCTACAAGAATGACTGTTAGTGTTAATGATATCAAAGCAATGCTCTTGTTGCAAGATCTCAAAAATGACAAAGTTTTACTGCATCTTTTGTGTCTGGATGATTTATAAAAAAGTAATTGGATGAATTAATGAAAAAAATATAAAATACGGAACAGCTGTAGATGGATCACCATTAAATGGGACAGCTTTAAATAAAACAGCATTAAAAGGGACAGCTTTAAATAAAACAGCATTAAATGGGACAGCTTTAAATAAAACAGCATTAAATGGGACTGTGTTAAATGGCAGTGTGGGATCTGACTGTTTTACTTAGCCTTTCAAGCAATGAATTTTCTCTTTTTTGTCTATTTTTATTAATTCAATCTAAATTGAAATTATATCGTTATGCATACAAAATTATTTAAACAGTTAACTTAGAAGATTCTAATTAGTTCTAAAGTTGGATTAAAAGAAAATTATTTTTAAAAATTCACCATCACATTAGGAAGGATTTGATAATTATAGATATTTGTCGCAAAGATTGAGAAATAGGTGAATACAATATAAAAATACAGAACTCTGACAGAACTGTCAGAAGTTATGAAACTCAACCAATCAGTTTAAAAAGATGAAAGATTTTTGTATAACGAAAACCATAAAAAAGAAAAAACATAATTTTTGTTTGGACAACCATAAATGTTGATTATTTCATGAATTCTTAAATAATTTGATAATAAATAGCTGACTATCAGTTCTTTTCCCTCCTTAGGCAACTCTGCTAGAAGTTAAACTGAAAAAAGAAAGAGAAAATAGGTCAACCAAAGAGAAAACAAGATTATATATTAAAAGATTTATCATCAACCTGGTGGTTCTTGCTCTGCTGGTTGGATCATTTTATGCAATTTACCTCACTACTGATTATCTTATCAAGGTTTGTGGAAGTTAAAAATAATACTTTATTTACTGTAACACTATATTTTTGTATATATAATGTTATGTACTTTTTGATGTAATGCTGCTCCAATGGATTGTTGATGTAATGCTACTCCAAGGTAACACTGTGTGTTCCTCACTGCTGCTTCAGATACTTATACTGGTTTTATGTAGCTACCGATATTACAACTGGTTTATAAACTTAAGTAGCGTTCAGTCTCAATGCACTCTCAAACAACACACCAATCAATGAGGCGAAGTTCCACGATTCAATTATATTTATTAAACAATAAGAAAACATGTAGTATGAACTTATGTGCAGCAGTATTCACAAATGCTTCGTACACAATATAACACGTAGTATTCCAGGTTCCCCGAAAGGAATTATCTGACAATACTTTGACACTTAGTATCCTGGATCCCCGAAAGGATTAGCAGACATACTTCAATAAAATAGACTTTGACTGTGTACTGTAAAACTCAATAACTTGATAGCTTGTGCCTCTACTATTTCTCCACTAACTTCTCCTCTAACTATCTCTACAACTGGTGTCCTGATGTTTCTATCGTCAGTCTGTCGAACTGTCGGTCTGTCGATGTCTCTCGTAGGTCTCAAGAAATTTCAGCTATATCACCTATTTATGTGATGGTGAATTATATCGTGCCCCAAGCGCCCAGAACTTCTGATTGGCTCCCTAACACCCTTTTTAACTCATCTACATATTAATGACTCTTATTCCAGCCTAGAGATTGGTGCGGCTAAAAACTCACTCTGGTCTAGTATTCCTTTGTCTGCCTAATTACATCTTATCACGTACATCCGGTGTCATCGACGCTCATTGACAGATTTATTCCACCCAAAACAAAGATAACACGCTGGAATTCTAATTATCAAAATCTCTGCCTGTGTCCTTGGCCCATGAACTTTCAATGTTGACCACCCAACTAAACAGCGGTTCTAAAATTGTATGGATCTGTCTAAAGCTATTGTTACATTTACAAATTTTAAATAATTGCTTGACATTTTCCCCTTGTAATTTAAGGCTATGACTATCAATGTAAATTCTCTTGTTTTTATATGAGGTAGTCAAAATGGTCTGAAAAAAAATGCTCAGTAGCTCGTTTTTGCAAATTTCATTTTGTTCACTTAGCCTGTCACAATTCATTAATGAAACATTTCAGTGGTGGGCAACGTTTGGGAGTCCAAGGTGGTGACACACTGCACTGATCGTTATAGTCTCTGTAAGGATGAGATGTTTATCTCTGAGATCCTTTAAACCACTATGGAACTACTTGCTATACAGTATGGAACTGCTTGCTATATACTATGGAACTGCTTGCTTTACACTATGGAACTGCTTGCTATACACTATGGAACTGCTTGCTATACACTATGGAACTGCTTGCTATGCACTATGGAACTGCTTGCTATGCACTATGGAACTGCTTGCTATGCACTATGGAACTGCTTGCTATGTACTATGGAACTGCTTTCTATGTACTATGGAACTGCTTGCTATGCACTATGGAACTGCTTGCTATGCACTATGGAACTGCTTGCTCACAGAAGTGGTCTATATTAAGTACTATGATTTTTTCAACATAATGTTTTTGTGTGTAACATGAACAGAGATACATACATACATTTGTTCACATTGACATATATATATAGAGAGAGAATTATATCAAAACAATATGAAATCTTTTATAATGCCAAGTTGACTTCATACTATAGAGTGTGTTGGAAAATGTTATGCTGTGTATACTCTCATTTCAGTTCATTTATCAGCAATACAATGATAATGTAGTAAATAAAAACTGTTAATGAAAATTATCAAACTCTAATGTATAATTATTGTAAGCTTTTCATTTGTTTTTATTAAATTGATACCCCAAATTATGCAAACCCTAAACTTGGAACTAGTACTTTTAAGAAGAATTTTGCGTTAGAATCTAAATTCAAACATGCTGATCATTTCTATTGTGCTCATGCAATATTTATGCTTTCTTCATTAAAGCTTCTTTTTTCAAATAATAATATTTTTTTTTTAATGTTTTTTTTAATATCACACAATATTTTTAACTTTGCCTTAAAATTAAAAGTATTTACATCTTATAGTATGTACATCTAATAGTATTTACATCTAATTTTTTTTAGACATTAAGTTTGTGGGAATCCAGGAACAGAACCATTTTCATGTTTATAAATTCATTTTTTTTTTTTTTACTTTTATAGGAAAAAGCTGATTTGGAGCTGGAAATGTTTGAAATTTGATAATTTTTTTTCGGAATGGATTAAGTTGAGATTCTATACAATATGTTTGTGACAAGGATTTTATTTAGTTATCAAACATTAAACAACATACATGTATTGTTATTGTATTTTTTAAGGAAATTGATTTTTAATCAAATTTTTGCTATTCCTCAGAATCAAACTGAAAATTTGAGTGAGTTTCATTTCTTGATGGTCAACTATCTTCCATCTATAGTCATTTCAATCCTCAATGCTATAGTTCCTGAAATATTTTTAGCACTTTCTAAAGTAGAAGAATATTCCAATAGTTTTGCTACACACATCACTATAGTCAGGTACAGATTACAGTATTGTCATTGGTCACCTGTATGAACAGGACAGACTTTAAAAATTGAAAGTTAATTATTTTTTTTTTTACTGTTAAAACTTAGCTGACCCTGTGTTATTTAATTCCAGAGCTGTATTTCTACGTCTGTCAAGTGTCTGGGTTCTGGTGGTCTCACTGTATTATAGACTTCATTACAAAGGCAGGAAACCCATGCAGTGCCCTGAAGAAAATCTGTACAATGTAACTCGATGTTGTGGTAACACTTTGTGGGAGAGTATCATTGAAAATGACAAACTGGAGAGAAGAACTGTGAAGGTAAATGAAATGACTGGGTGGTGTTCATGTGTTTGTGTACATTGCTTATTGTTAAATATATCAAGATAGAGGAGAACAGTGTCAAGAACAGTTTAAGAAGACAGAAATCTGCTGTTTTATTTTACTAAAAAAAATCCTAGCTCTGATGATGTAAGCATCTAGTGAAATAGCCAGAGACTGATATTTAAATGAACATAGACATTTACTAAAGTCATTTTAAAAGAGAATTTGTCCTTGTATTCTGCAGACACATAAGGATTGAGGTAGTATTTTTCACTCTTTTGTCTGTTAGTGTTGTCTTATTTGGCCAGAGTGTCAACTGAAAACACTCTTTGAATTTAACTTCTCATTTTTGGATAGATGTCTTCCCTCTACAGAAAATCTCTATAGCCACTTCCCATCTGTTGCGACCCCATAGTTAGTTTCCCCGACAGTTTAAGTACAGTATTTCAGTTTTCTATGCCCAGTCTTTCCAGGCAGGAAAAGCTTATGAATATAATGAATTACTGTATCCTAAAAATAAATGACTTAAATATTACTATTCCATCAGTATAAATGCTCCCATTATCTTTTGTTTGTGTCTGTAAAGTCTGTAGAGGATCATAGTACATGGCTGAGTTGTTCTTTCCAAAATTCTGTTTCAGTGTTGGGAAAGCTATCCTGGGACAACAATTTTACAAATTGTGCATTACAGATTTTATTTCTGTTACACTAATTGTGTTGGCTATTAAAATACCTCGTAGGTAAGTTATTCAAGATTTTGAAATGAATAAAATTTCCTCACAGGTAAGATGTCAGAGATTTTGAAATTGTTGAAGTTGTCTTAATTAAACCATCTCTCGGACATTTTGCACCTTTGAATATTCTTATAAGGAACTGTCAATTTGAAATACAATTAACATTACAAATCCTCTTTGCTTTCAAACAATTCTTATATTCTTAAAATATTTTCTCTTGGATGAATCCCTACACTGTAAACTTATGCTCAATTTTTTTATATCCATTTCCATATTTAGATGTAAACATTTAAAAAAAAGTTTCCATTAATTTAATATTTTTGACATTTTGCAAAAAAATATTCTAAATTTTGTTTCAATGCTTAGAAAGTAATATATATATATAACTTTGACAAACTTTAAATTGAATTTAATGGTTGTGAGAAAAATTGTTTAGAGTTTTAATTGGCTTTTTACCATTTTCATGTTTATAAACAATTTCACTATTTCATAATAAAAAAAATTTCGAGAGTAATTTTTCTATTAAACTTCATTTTACTACACTATTTCTTTAATGCATGATGTCTGTGTGAAAAAATGTATACTGTTAAAACTGTTGATGTATTCATGTATTTTTGTTAAGTTTAATGTTATTTCTTTTAAATTAGTGCTATTGAGATCTGTTATTTATTCTTACTTGCATGTTACATTAAAAAATAATTGTAAATAATTTTTCATATTTTGAAAAAATGTTCTAATAATTCAAATTGGTTGAAAATGTACTATACATTTCTGAACAAATTAACGTAAATGCTAAAGGTATTTTAACCCTGTATTGTTTCTGTGAAGTTATATCAATAAAAAATAAAATGTTTAAGGGAAGTGATATCTAGGACTTGGATTTCTATGACCTATTTTATTTGCATTTAGCTGTAAAGAAATATTTTAATGTTAGTAAATACAAGGACCTACACCTGGAAAAAAAATATCACCAGTACTAAAATGGTTTCACTCCTTCAATTGCGTCATTAAACAATTATTCTAACAGTGTTCTCTCTTTCAATATAAAAGACAAGGAAATACTTTGATTTACAGCATCCATTCTAAAGCCACTTGTTATTCGAGCCTCATATGATTGAACCAATTTCATTCCAACAACACAAGTGTGTGTAACCAAGATTATTGCACTGATGATTCCCTTCTTTGAGAAAGAGTTTATAATAGCTGAATTGTAGAAGGTTGCTTTTGTGGCTTCAAATTAAACATTTCCCTTAAAGATTTACTACTCCATCTGCCTTACAATCACACTAGGCAAAAATACATGAAGAAATTGTGAAAAAAGTCAGTTAGAGTAAACCAAACTTATTAATTATTACCACATGTAAATATATAATAATGACCCCCAAATATGAGCCTGAAAAATGCATTTATTGAATTTTTGGTTGAAATAAGAGTGTCCAGAATTAAGATTAGAATATACATTTTATGAACAAATAAAGTTATCTTTTTGAGTTCATAAAAAGTACTATATGATTTAAATTGCATACGAAATATTGGAATAAAAATGAAAAAAAATATTCCACAAAATTAAAAAATATTTTTCAAGAAAATCCAAGCCCTATTAATATCAATGGAAAAAACATATGAATAAATAGTAGAATCGAGCATGGTATTTGCTGATATTTTATTTTAGCAATCTGCAGCAGTTTTCATGATAAAAACATTTTTTAGGATTAGCAGGAAAAGGAAGAAAACAATTACATATACATGTATATGATTTTGTTTCATTTCCTATTTTAATACATGTATCTTCAATATGAAATATAAACTAACATCAGTTTTCAAATATATAAATACATTTTGACATTTCTATAAATGAAAAAGCTGACTGTGATTTACAGAAATTTATCTTTTACAAATTATCCATCATCACCTACAGCACAAAATTTGGGTGGATCAAGCCCTAGGCATGGGCGTTGAAAGTTTGATCTGCCATTACAAGTTTTGGTATTGTTTCACTCACCAAACCAGTTTGTTGGTAGTTTTTAGTAAATGTGAAATTTGTATGAACAATTATTCATTTCTTAAAGGATAGAATAAAAGAAATTTAAAATATATATGAACTTTACTAATTTCAGGATGGGCATGTTTTTCACTCCACTTCTTCCAGCTCTTACATTTATCAAGTGTTTTATTTCTTCTTTCTTAAAAGGTTTGTTGAATACATATCACTGAGTCAACATGCCTCTTAAATAAACAATCTTGAACATTTATGTTAATTTTAAATTATAATAGATGCAGATAAGCCTTAAAAAAATTAGGTGGAGAGGCCCAGGGACTTCCATTCAGAAAAAAATGAACAGGCTTTTGAGGTCGTTTTAAATAAACAGTGTTTTAAAATGAAAATATTTTGACTGAGAAATGTTTCTGAAAATACAAAATGGAGAAAATAGAAAAAATTAATCAAAAGAATGCTGTAAGAAAGACAATAGTATGTTTTCTTGAATGGTTTAATTGTCACATTGCACCCTTAACAACTGCACAGTGCACATGTGTAGATATTATTTACCAACATAAACCAAACATAAAGTTTTTTCCACCGTCTTTTTTTTTTGTGGCTTCCCCTTCTAGGTTTTTATCATTTATTTTATTTTCTATTTTACCTATTAGGAATCCATATTAAGTCAATTAATTGTTGACTGCCATTTGTTACTATATTTCTTATTAAGAATTCTATTTTTTTTTGTTTTCTTATTTGAGCACTCTTATGTCCCCTCATAAAGAATTTTTTAAAAATTTCTTTTTAGTTTGAGTTGTTGTCAGTTGCAGAAGCACCTCAGATTGCTTACCGGGCATCTCGTTCTTATTCATTCTTCCAAACAGTTTTGCTGCTTTCATTTATTATAATAACATGTCTTCTTGGTTATATGATTGGCAAGTAAGTTTTTTTTTGTTTCTTCAAGTAGTTATTAAAAATGTGAGAAGTTATAAATCAAACTTATTCATATGATTAAATATTAGGTTAAATCTTCATAGCTAATTTAAATATTTATTTGCTAATAAAAAAAAATCTTTTGTTGCAAAGCATTGTTTATTTACATTGTCTGTGACTTAATGAAATGCAGTAAAAATAAATAAAACATTCTCTTTTTTGTAAGACTTCCAGCTAAATGATTTATATTTTAATGTGATATTTCATTAATATTTAATCTATTTCTTGTTACACCACTGCTTACATCTTTATTATATTTTCATTAACATTCAATACAAATGGAGACTTTTTTTTTTAATATAAATAGCCTACAGCCATCAATGAGTTGTGGCCCTTTCAGAGTTTATTCCAGTGAGAGCTTTGTTATGTTTGATGTTGTTACAAACGAAATTAACTCCTGGCCAACTGTTCCTCAGAAAATTGTACGATATTTTGGAACTGCTGCCTTTTATGTTCCTGCATTTCTTATTTCTCTGTAAGTTTTATTAAAAGAAGTTAGACGATTCAGTTTGAATTTTTTATTTGTTTATTTACAAGTTATTAGATTGAAATCCAATGAAATAAATTTTCTTAAAGAATAATTGACTCACAGTGACAGCTTTGGCAAAATTATTTTGTTGCTGTTTTGACCTTTTGTTTATTAGTGGATTTATTATAATTACTTCATGGCCACCACAGGACGATATGAAAGTTTGCACAGAAAAAAGCAAACTAATGGCCGACGCCTTAGCTGACAGGAAAATAGAAATATCCATGAATAGAGAAAGGCTGGTAGAGTTGGACAGCTGCATATGCTTGGACACAGCAGATCCTCACTAGCAATGCGACAGGTCAAATATTGCCATCCTACTGGTGGCTGCATGATATAATAGTGGAGAGATCTGTCCTCTGCTGTGACCTTTGACTACCGAACTGTAATATTTGTTGAGCCTTTATGATTATCATGATTAGAATTGACTATTGTTAGGTAATTGAATTAACAAATATATATTGAATTTTTTTTCTGCCTGTGTTTCTGTAATTGATCATTGGGTTGAAGGTTAATTTTAACTATATTTTTGTTTTTAATTTTACTGGTGGTAAATTGTTATATTTGATGTTACAGTTTATCCATCTACTACTACTTAGCTGTAACAGCAGGCTACAAAAAAATGGAAGAACTTTTAAAAGAGCAGTTAAAATCTGTGAGTACACATTTATACATATTTTATGTTATTCCATTATATGGTGGTTGGCATCCCAAGGTTCACCACAAAATATAAGGTGTTGGCTGAAAGATTTTGACATTAATATCAGTTTGTTGCTATTTAAAATAAATAAAGTGTCAAAGTTTACTTTTACATAGCACTAATAGCAGGCATTTCATGAATGGTACTAGAAATGGGAACCCATGGCGATGGATATAATTATGCATAAAGTACACACATCATTAAAAATGACAGTGAAGATGAGACTTTATTGGTTGCTTCTTAATCAGATTACAAAAAATAAAAAGCCTCATACAAATGGTGCAGAACTAATTAGGCCATGCATGTTAATAATCAACGAAGACATTTGTGGAAAAGTAGGCAGTCCAGCAACTTCAAGAAATTCATTTGTCTTCTAGAATTGTCAGCAAGCTTTCATCTTGACTATCATTGAACTTATATCAATATTAAAGCTTTTCATCTTGACTATCCATATAGTGATATAAGTTCATTATATCAATTATATATTATAAGCTTTACATCTTGACTATCCATTGAACATATATCAATATTATAAGTTTTTAATCTTATTTACAAACGCTAAGAGAGACTTAATTCGTCTGGTTATACTATTAAAACTAAATAAAAAAAAACTTAAATATAGTGAAATGTATTGTTAACTAGAATAAACTAAATACAAAAATTTTATTTACTTTCATAGTTATTATTTTATTTTTTGTGAAAATTTTCTTTTTTCGACTTTCTGGGGGAGGGTCACTTAACGAGCTGGCCATCTCTTTAGTGAAGCGTTCAATAAATAGGGAAAGTGAAAAAAAAATTAGCATTTAGAGGCATCGAAGCATATGACGTGTAGAAATCATGTCGTTGTTAGCAACACTCCCACCTGTCTTTAATTCCCACGACTATAGTCAGGCCCCATCCAAGCACAGGTGGACTTGGCGGGAGGTGGGGAGGACGTTCAATAACTTTGATAAGGAGCTTTAAATATTCCCCTATTTCTCATCAGACAGGACTCTCAGGTGGGTAGCCAGTTTTGCAATTGCACTCAGAGCCTCCGTAAATTGCTGCTTTTTTTGACATCTTCTTAAATTATTTTCTAGCTGAACAACTCTTCAGCAGCTGAACAAACGCAGTCTAGGCATCTGTGGTCTAGGCGTCTGTGGTCTAGCCGTCTGTGAGTCTCGTCTGTGGTCTAGCCGTCTGTGGTCTAGGCGTGCATGGTCTAGGCGTCTGTGATCTGCGACGTCTGTAGTCTAGGCGTCTGTGGTCACAGGCGTCTGTGGTCCCAGGCGTCTTGTAGTCTAGGCGTCTGTGGTCTGGACGTCTGGTCCTAGGAATCTTGAGATCTAGGCATATGTGGTGCATAGTGTATGATCACAGCATAGCAGTTATAGAGCATCATGGTCTAGGCTGCGGGTAGCGCATGGGACCCAGCCTGCTGATAAATCCCATTGAATCTAGTAGTGAATACTAGAATAATTCCTGCTCATATAGCTGTCATTGCCATTTCCGAGTGTCGCTTCCTGTGGTGTCTACTCCAGCAAGTACTGACAAGATCAAATATAAATTACATCATGGGCTCACTCGGAATAAATTGAAGAAATTGATCAGCTCAGCTATATTTCCATTGTTGACAGCAGAGCAAATGTCTAGGGTGACTGATTCAATTTGACTCAATTCTGAAGATTGACTTGATGTTATTTTGAAATACAAGACATTCTCTATTCTTTAATTTCCATGTTCTAAACAAAGTCTCTTAGAAACAGATCAATTAAGATTTTGAGATCAGCATAATCAATATTTAAAGCTTTTTCAATTCATTTAAATTTATACAAATCATGTATTTTTCTTAATACACCGGTATGTAGTTCACTTTATAAGAAGCATGTTTCAGTCTCCAAATGGATGTTTTCCCATGTATAGAACACATGTATTCACATGTATAAACACCATGTATTTCACAGAGTATAAACACTATGCATTTCATGTATACAACACCGTGTATTTCACATGTATACAACACCGTATATTTCACAAGTATACAACCAGCACCATATATTTCACATTTATACAACTGTATATTTCACTGTATTCTCCTCTGTAGCTGACACTGAACCTCTACACAGATATCACCTTTGAAACACAAGTCACCATGATTGGCAGGACATATGTTGAAGTTGGTGATTGGATCAATGCCGCCATTGTGATGCACAGCAACGACCAGCGACTTAAAAGTTGTCACAGTTGATTGCGACGCGCTGCCAGTGTTGCACCATGGCAACCACAGTCCCTGTGGAGAAACTTATTCACAACAAGTACGAAATTATCAAATGATGATTACAATTGAAAATACAAATATAATCTCTCTCTCTCTCTCTCTCTCTCTTATATATATATATATATATATATATATATATATATATATATATATATAAAGAGAGAGTGAGTGACGAGAGAGAGAGAGATGGAGAGAGAGAGAGAGAGAGAGAGAGAGAGAGAGAGAGAGAGAGATGTATACTTAAACATTTTTAACAGCTAACCCTAAAAACTAAAATTTCATATATAAATCTATAATTCATCTTGATTAGATTATTTTAGGATCATATAAAAGTATTAATTACTAGAATGTTGTTGATTATTTTGACAATTTCTCCAATTAACTTTTAATTCCAAAATGGAGAATTTAAAAAAAAGATAGCTATAAGATTATATTAACCTTTATTTAAAAAAAAAAAATAATAAAAGTATCGTTTGATTTTATGTGCTATGACCTGTTGGCCACACATGAGGTCTATAAGAATCACATTCAAGTTTTATATATTAACTAACTGTACCCTGCAAAACCTTTGCATAAGTTATATTCACTATTTTGATCGGTAGGCTAGGTTATTTTTGGATTCGGATGGTCGATTTTTTCATGATTTATATTACTATTGATTACGTTTGATTTTAAACTGGAATACTGTTGTGTTAATTCTTTACTTTCGATTTAACGCAGAGCCCACTGCTATTATTTATATAAGGATAGTTTAAATTGTAAAACCATAGGCAATATGTTTTAATGAAAAAAAAACTATCTCTTGTAGTAAAACAACTGATGGGAATTTTACAACACACCGGGAGAACTCAAATGCTCTTGTGACTTATAGAGTTGCAATTGGTCACCATTGTGACATTCTAGGAATTTCTGGAATTGGCGATGTTTTTTCTTTCTTTTTTATGGATTACAGATTTAGAAACAGTTCACTAATCATTTCCTTTTGTCTAATTTTATGCAACAGGTGTCAAGTCATCCCAGTCTCAGTATGTATGAATTGGATAATAATAAGGTTTCAGATTTCAAGCCATTATGTTCTCTAGATACACAGCATGACTTACATCAGTGTACCGCAACCGTTTGTTTAAGTAACTCTCAAACGTATGAAACTTTTTTAAATATTCATTTAAAACATAAAGTACATAATAAAAATAAAAACATTAACTTACGGCTTAAAAGATTTTAACTGACGACCATGGATTATGTAAGGATTGAAAGATGTCAGCTTCATTCTCTTTATAGTACAAAAGATTGTAAAATTTCATATTTTAGAGCCCTCAGAAACATCAATTGTTTAGGCCCTGATTTCATCAGATTTTAAAGAAATGTGTGTGTGTAAGTGTGTGTGTGTAAGAAATCACTGAAGGGATAAGAGTTAAAGATCATTCGTTCCTATAATACTAATAGATGTTTTTTTTTTTTTGATTGTCTGTCTTGAATTCCCTACATAGCCGATAGGCAAAGTCGATTTGAGGCACCTACGGATGATATGGCCGGGACTTAAGCCATGGCCTAACCGGAGATCAAACCAGGGACCCCCAGGTCTAAAGTAGAGTGCTTTAACACACATTATCCGTCCCTATTGAAATCTGTATAATGGGGGCTTTAGCAGTAGGGCCATATGCCGTCGCCTACTTCGCCTGTCCGTACGAACAGCCCTGCATAGATTTCACTGTACCGTGCAGCCCTGCATAGATTTTACTGTACCGTGCAACCCTGCATACATTTCTGTACCGTGCAACCCTGCATACATTTCACTGTACCGTGCAACCCTGCATACATTTCACTGTACCGTGCAACCCTGCATACATTTCACTGTACCGTGCGTTCATCTATGTCATTTATTTCATATAATATTGTTGTTAATTTTTAGATATTTAATATACAAATGTTTAATGACAGCCTTTGTTACTTACTATTGGACATTTAGCTGCGCCAGAATGTGTCAAAGTCGAGATAGACGTAGAAGGAGAGATACGAGTGACACCAACGCTGTTGACAAACAAATACAGTCTTTCAATATCTTGCTCTATGATCAGCAAACACAAGGTAAGCGATTCGAGCATACATGGCGACGGAAGCAATAAGTAAATATAGTAATAATGCAGGAATTAAATGATCAATTTCTTCCTTGGTTTTTTTCAGAAATTCTTTTTTTGCACCTGGAGGGTACTGGTTTTAAACATTTAAATTAGTTGGAAAAGATGTACAGATCTCAGCTAAATCTTATATCACCTTGACATATCACCTTGGCATTTCAACTTGGAATATCACATACAACATTACCTTGGCATATCATCTTGGCATTCGACTTGGCATTTCGTGACTTGGCATTTCGACAGCATTTCGACTTGGCATATCAACTTGTCATATCAAATTGTGCAATATTGCACCAATATTTCTTAATGTTCTTTAGACCAGAAGTTGAAATCTCAGATCCTGTCCGACCTGGTTGGTCAACACCTGACCAAGCCCGGTGGATGTGCACGATCTGTCAGTGGACAGCAGTCAAACTGATCTATCAGGGGCAAGCGGGTTACAAGCCGATGAGTTACAGATAGCAACACTTTAAGTGGAAATGGCAGTGCTGCTAATAGTCTTCACCTTAACTGTCTGTTGTTGTTATTTTCAACTCTCACATTGATAGTAAGACTATTTTACTAATCAATGTTTGGTGCTTACTTTATTAAATTCAGTCAGTCATTTATTTTGTAAATTACATTCAAAGACTTAACATTCACTGATTTTTCTGTAGCTATTATAATTTCAACGAGAATACCAACTGTCCTTTGTAATAAATGAGTGTGATGGAAAATGTTATAGTTCGTCATAGTTGAACACGGTTATAATCCTTATTTATTAATGCTAACACTCGCAGGTAGCAGTCAGCTTCAGCAGCTTTTCAACTAGTATTTAATACAACCTTTACTGAACTTTAATTTATGGAATAATATACCGTAGATTTTATTTTTTCGAATTTTACGATATATTAATTATGATGTGTTAACATATATTTAAAATCTTTTTTTAAATGTTAGAATTGATTCAAACGATTCTGGAATTAATCAAAACATTTATATTACACTATAAAGTGTGATGGAAAATGTTATATTTATTATACTCGTTTCAGTTCATTTATAAATAGTAATAGTAATGTAGTAAATAAAAACTATTAATAGAAATTATCAAACTCAAATATTTTAATTATTATATTTTTCATTTGTTTTTATTAATTAATTTTATAAATTGCAGGGCATAAGCCTTGGAACTAGTATTTTTTAGAAAATTTTGAATAGAATCTCAATTCAAACATTTTGATTATTTCATTGTAATATATTGCAATATTTATACTTTCTTCATTCAGCTTCTTTTTCAAATAATAATCTTTTTTTTTTAATGTTTTTTATTATCTTCAATATTTAAAACTTTGCCTTAAAATTAAGTATTTATATCATCTAATTTTTTTTTATTTGTTAACGTTTGTGGGAATTTAGAAACAGAACGTTATTTTTTCATGTTTTATAAATTCATTTTCTTTTTTTAATTTTCAGGAAAAAGCTAGGTTTGGGCGGAAATGTTTGAAATTTGAAATAATTTTTAGGAATGGATTTAGTTCGAATTCTATGCAATATGTTTGGCAATAAAGTTTTATTTGGTTATCAAACGGTAATAAAAATACAGTATGTATTATTATTATTTTTTAAAGTGAATTTTTATCAAATTTTTGCTATTCCTCAGAATCAACTGAAAATTGCGAGTGAGTTTCGACTATTTGATATAATCTAACTATATTTATCATGGTGTTCATCCTCGTGCTATAGTTTCTGAAATTTTTTCCCACTTTTTCAAAATAGGAAAGATATTCCAATAGTTTTGCACATACTATAAAGTCAGGCACAGATTACAGTGAAAATTGTCATTATGATCACCTGTATGAACCAGGATAGACTTTAAAAATTGAAAGTTAATTTTTTTTTTTTTTAACTGTTAAAACTTAGCTGACTCTGTGTTATTTAATTCCAGAGCTGTATTTCTACGTCTGTCAAGTGTCTGGGTTCTGGTGGTCTCACTGTATTATAGACTTCATTACAAAGGCAGGAAACCCATGCAGTGCCCTGAAGAAAATCTGTACAATGTAACTCGATGTTGTGGTAACACTTTGTGGGAGAGTATCATTGAAAATGACAAACTGGAGAGAAGAACTGTGAAGGTAAATGAAATGACTGGGTGGTGTTCATGTGTTTGTGTACATTGCTTATTGTTAAATATATCACGACGATGGAGGAGAACAGTGTCAAGAGCAGTTTAAGAAGACAGAAATCTGTTGTTTTATTTTACTAAAAAAAATCCTAGCTCTGATGATGTAAACATCTAGTGAAATAGCCAGAGACTGATATTTAAATGAACATAGACATTTACTAAAGTCATTTTAAAAAAGAATTTGTCCTTGGATTCTGCAGACACATAAGGATGGAGGTAGTATTTTTCACTCTTTTGTCTGTTAGTGTTGTCTTATTTGACCAGAGTGTCAACTGAAAACACTCTTTGAATTTAACTTCTCATTTTTGGATAGATGTCTTCCTTCTACAGAAAATGATATAGCAACTTCCATCTGTTTTCAACCCTTAGTTAATTTCTGACAGTTTAGTACAGTATTTCAGTTTTCTATGCCCAGTCTTTCCAGGCAGGAAAAGCTTATGAATATAATGAATTACTGTATCTAAAAATAAATGACAAATATTACTATTCCATCAGTATAAATGCTCCCATTATCTTTTGTTTGTGTCTGTAGTCTGTAGAGAGGATCATAGTACATGGCTGAGTCGTTCTTTCAAAATTCTGTTTCAGTGTTGGGAAAGCTATGTGGGACAACAATTTTACAAATTATGCATTACAGATTTTATTTCTGTTACACTAATTGTGTTGGCTATTAAAATACCTCGTAGGTAAGTTATTCAAGATTTTGAAATGAATAAAATTTCCTCACACGTAAGATGTCAGAGATTTTGAAATTGTTGAAGTTGCCTTAATTAAACCATCTCTCGAGACATTTCTGCACCTTCGAATATTCTTATAGAATTGTCAATTTGTAATACTAGTGGCATGACAAATATGTTTTGTTTGCAAACAATTCTTATATTCTTAAAATATTATTCTCTTAGATGATATATATTAAACTTATGCTCAATTTTGATATCATTTCATATTTAGTGTAAACATGTACAAAAAAAAGTTTCCATTAATTTAATATTTTTGACATTTTGCAAAAAAAATATTCTAAATTTTGTTTCAATGCTTAGAAAGTCATATATATATATATAACTTTGATGAACTTTAAATTGAATTTAATTGTAGTGAGAAAAAATTGTTTAGAGTTTTAATTGGCTTTTTACCATTTTCATGTTTATAAACAATTTCACTATTTCGTAATAAAAAAAAATTTCAAGAGTAATTTTTCTATTAAACTTCATTTTACTTCACTATTTCATTAATGCATGATTTCTGTGTGAAAAAATGTCTACTGTTAAAACTGTTGGTGTATTCATGTATTTTTGTTAAGTTTAATGTTATTTCTTTTAAATTAATGCTATTGAGAACTGTTATTTATTCTTACTTGCATGTTACATTAAAAAAAATTATAAATAATTTTTCATATTTTGAAAAAAAATTTCTAATAATTCACATTGGTTGAAAATGTACTATACATTTCTGAACAAATTAACTTAAATGCTAAAGGTATTTTCAACCCTGTCTTATTTCTGTGAAGTGAAGTATTTTAACCCTGTATTATTTCTGTAAAGTGAAGTGAGTTATATCAATAAAAAATAAAATGTTTAAGGTAAGTGATATCTAGGACTTGGATTTCTATGACCTATTTTATTTGCATTTAGCTGCAAAGAAATATTTTGATGTTAGTAAATACAAGGACCTACACCTGAACAAAAAAATATCATCAGTACTAAAATGGTTTCACTCCTTCCATTTAAACAATTATTCTAACAGTGTTCTCTCTTTCAATATAAAAGACACTAATGAAAATCTGTGATTCGCAGCACCATTTAAAAGCCCTTGTTATTCAGCCTCATATGATTGAACCAATTTCATTCCAACAACACAAGTGTGTGTAACCAGATTATTGCATTGATGATTCTATTCTTTGAGAAATATAGTAGAGTTTCTAATAATGAATGTAGAGTTCTTTTGTGGCATAAATTAAACATTTCCCCTAAAGATTTACTACTCCAGCTGTCCTGCCCTGTCCCAACCCACACTGTAGAAAGAAAATTGTGTGAAAAAAATTAATTAGGTAAACCAAACTTATTTATTATTCATACGTGTAAATGTATTAATAATGACCCCAAATATGACCTGAAAAATGTATTTATTGAATTTTTTGGTGAAATATCAAGGAATGTCCCGAATTAAGTTAGAATATACATTTTTATGAACAAATTCAGTTATCTTTTAGAGTTCATAAAAAGTACTAAATGATTTAAATTGCATACAAAAAGTTGGAAAAATTTTTTTCTTAAATATTCCACAAAATTAAAAAATATTTTTCAAGAAAATCAATCAATGGAAAAAACATTTGAATAAATAGTATAATCAAGCCTAGTACATGTATTTGCTGGTATTTTATTTTAGCAGTCTGCAGCAGTTTTCATGATAAAACATTTTTATTATTAGGCTAGCAGAAAAAGGAAGAAAACAATTACATATATATGTATATGATTATGTTTTATTTCCTATTTTTATACATCTTATCTTCAATATGAATTATAAACTAGCATCAGTTTTCTAATACATGTATATAAATACATTTTGACATTTCTATAAATGAAGAAACTGACCGTTTTGAAATTTATCTTTTACAGAATTATCCATCATCACCTACAGCACAAAATTTGGGTGGTCAAGAAGCTAGGCAGGGCAAAGTTTGATCTGCCATTACAAGTTTTGGACATTGTTTACTCACAAACAGTTTGTTGGTAGTTTTTAGTAAATGTGAAATTTGTATGAACAATTATTCATTTCTTAAAGGATAGAATAAAAGAAATTTAAAATATACGTGTACTTTACTAATTTCAGGATGGGCATGTTTTTCACTCCACTTCTTCCAGCTCTTACATTTATCAAGGTGTTTTATTTCTTCTTTCTTAAAAAGGTTTGTGGATATACATCACTACAGTCAATATGTCTCTTAAATAAAAAATCTTGAACATTTATGTTAATTTTAGATCATAATAGATGCAGATAGGCCTTTAAAAAACTAGGTGGAGAGTCCCAGGGACTTCCATTCAGGCTTTTGAAGTCATTTTAAATAAACAGTGTTTCAAAATGAAAATTGCATTTTCTATCCCCTACAAAGAGTTATATTAAAATGTACTTCTTACTTAAAGTTGTATCCACCAATATGTGTTAACATAATTTGTGTGCAAACTTTCATAGCCCTACAATAAACGTTTCTAAATCTGAAAATAATTTGACTGAGAAATGTTTCTGAAAATACAAAATGGAGAAAAAAGAATAAATTAATCAAAAGAATGCTGTAAGAAAGACAATTGTATGTTTTCTTGAAGCTTTTTTTCCCTGAAATTCAACTAAATTTGAAGTTTTGTAATGGACACAGAAATCTGATTTTTTTATTCAATGGTGAATGGTTTAATTGTCACATTGCACCCTTAACAACTGCACATGTGTAGATATTATTTACCAACATAAACAAAACATTAAGTTTTTAAAGTTTTGTGGCTTTGCCTTCTAGGCTTTTATTATCTATCTTATTTTCTATTTTACCTATTAGGAATCCATATTAAGTCAAATAATTGTTGACTGCCATTTGTTACTATATTCCTTATTAAGAATTCTATTTGTTTTTGTTTTCTTATTTGAACACGTCTTTTGCCCCCTCATAAAGAATTTTTTTTAAATTTCATTTTAGTTTGAATTGTTGTCAGTTGCAGAAGCACCTCAGATTGCTTACCGGGCATCTCGTTCTTATTCATTCTTCCAAACAGTTTTGCTACTTTCATTTATTATAATAACGTGTCTTCTTGGTTATATGATTGGCAAGTAAGTTTTTTTTTGTTTCTTCTAGTAGTTATTAAAAATGTGAGAAGTTTTAAATTAAATTATGTTAAACTTATTCATATGATTAAATATTAGGTTAAAACTTCATAGCTAATTTAAATATTTATTAGCTAATAAAAAAAAATCTTTTATTTTACATTGTCTGTGACTTAGTGAAATGGAGTAAAAATAAATAAAAACATTCTTTTTTTTGTTAGACTTTCAGCTAAATGATTTTAATGTGATATTTCATTAATATTTAATCTATTTCTTGTTACACCACTGCTTACATCTTTATTATATTTTTATTAACATTCAATACAAATGGACACTTTTTTTTTCTTTTTAATATAAATAGCCTCCAGCCATCAATGAGTTGTGGCCCTTTCAGAGTTTATTCCAGTGAGAGCTTTGTTATGTTTGATGTTGTTACAAATGAAATTAACTCCTGGCCAACTGTTCCTCAGAAAATTGTTCGATATTTCGGAACTGCTGCCTTTTATGTTCCTGCATTTCTTATTTCTCTGTAAGTTTTATTAAAAGCAGTTGACGATTCTTTTCGAATTTTTTATTTGTTTATTTACAAGTTATTAGATTGAAATCCAATGAAATAAATTTTCTTAAAAAATAATTGACTCACAATGGCAAAATTATTTTGTTGCCGTTTTGACCTTTTATTTATTATTGGATTTATTCTAATTACTTCATGGCCACCATAGGACCATATCCTTTGATGGAAGAGCTAAGAACTATGTGTAACCTGTGCACAGACCAAGATCTCATGACTACTTGCAAAGAATGCAAGTGCTATGGCCTGAAAGTTTGCACAGACAAAAGCAAACTAATGGCCAATGCCATAGCTGACAGGAAAATAGAAATAGCCATGAATAGAGAAAGGCTGTTAGAGTTGGACAGCTACATATACTTAGACATAACAGATCCTCACTAGCAATGCGACAGGTCAAATATCTCCTTCTTACTGGTGGCTGCATGATATAATAGTGGAGAGATTTGTCCACTGCTGTGACCCTTGACTACCGAACTGTAATATTTAAGGCTTTATGATTATCATGATTACAATTGACTATTGTTAAATAATTGAATTAACAAATATATATTGAACATTTTTGCTGCCTGTGTTGCTGTAATTGATCATTGGGTTGAAGGTTCATTTAACTATATTTTTGTTTTTAATTTTACTGGTGGTAAATTGTTATATTTGATGTTACAGTTTATCCATCTACTACTACTTAGCTGTAACAGCAGGCTACAAAAAAATGGAAGAACTTTTAAAAGAGCAGTTAAAATCTGTGAGTCCACATTTATACATATTTTATGTTATTCCATTATATAGTGGTTGGCATCCTAAGATTCACCAGAAAATATAAGGTGTTGGCTGAAAGATTTTGACATTAATATCAATTTGTTGCTATTTTAAATAAATAAAGTGTCAAAGTTTACTTTTACATAGCAGGCATTTCATGAATGGTACTAGAAATGGGAACACATGGCCATGGATACAATTATGCATAAAGTAGACACATCATTAAAAATGACAGTGAAGATGAGTCTTTATTTGTTGCTTCTTAATCAGATTACAAAAAATAAAAAGCCTCATATAACTGGTGCAGAACTAATTAGGCCATGCATGTTAATAATCAACGAAGACATTTGTGGAAAAGTAGGCTGTCCAGCAACTTCAAGAAATTCATTTGTCTTCTAGAATTGTCAGCCATCTTTTCGTTTAATAATCTTCTTTCTTTGGCTCACTGCTTATTTGGGATTCTGGCCTGCCATACCACTCCTCTCCACTTTTCTTTATTTATGCATCGTTGTTTTTCTCCACTAACTCATAGGCTTTTCTTGATCTTATCTCTCTGTCTGCTTCTTGGTCTTGCCTTAATACCTTTGTTCTCTTCCTTTCTATATGCCCAATCCACCTGTCAGTTCATTTTGATTTCTGGTGCTATGCTTGGCTCTTGGTTTAATTCTGAGACAAAATCTTTTTTTTATTTTACTTTGATCAGGCTGTTTTCTCTTTATTAGATACTAGAAATATACTTAGTCTTTTCGTTTTGGCCAGTAAACGACTGTTCATAAAAAAAAATGATTCCAATATATTGAAACGTTTTTGTCATTTTTTTTCAGTTTTAGGGTTATGAATTTTTGGGGTTACAAACCTGAGTTCCGGAACTAAACCCCTTCTATAGATACTTATACACAGTTCCAGAACTAAACCCCTTCTATAGATACTTATATAGACAGTTCCGGAACTAAACCCCTTCTATAGAGACTTATATAGACAGTTTATGTTTTTTTTTTTTTTGCAGGAATCTTATGATAAGCAATACTTGCTTGCCAGAGTGGATGAAATAATAAAACGGGGACAGTGGAGACAAGAGGATTAAAAAGTCATTAATAAATTTTAGTACAGAAGTGAATCTTAATACTTAACAATAATTTGATTTTACTAGATATACTGTGAGGATAATATTTCTGTCAAGTCTTCATGTAAGACTTATCTTTTAGCAACACGCCTGCAAATTTATCAAAATGATATGCTAAAATCTCTTAATCTTACTTAGATTTAAATTTGAAATTTATCAGATGTATATAAAAAAATCCTTAATTTTCATGTCAACTTCTAAAATAAAACTGTATGAACTAAAATTGTTTTATTGTTTATTTGAATTTATTTGTACAAGTAACATAATATTTTAGACTTTTATTGCAGTGAGTACCAATAACAATGGATTATAAAAATAAAAAGCTGTTATTTTATACACATTAATAAATTCTGAAAAATATCTAAATTTTAGACTTTTAATTAAGTTTATCTAAAATGTCTCTAATGTGCGTGAGCTGTGTATTGGCGAATCTGAAATCAATTATCTCAGGTTACTTCTTGAAACAAATTGATTTGAAATTTTAAACACTTGTGTATTCTGGATGATATAAAACTTTTCTAAGACATCAAAGTCAATTAATTACAATTTTATGGCGTCAGAAGCTAATAACTTTTTTTAGTAATGACTATTTGAAGACGGAAAGAGAGATTGTGTCATCACAAGTTTAACTAGTTAATTGAAGTGCAAAGCTCTGAAGTTTGTTTTTTTTTTAGTCATGTGCACTATTTTTTATATTTTCTATAAACCTTACCAACTAAAGTAAGTGAAGTATACAAAAATTTTAAAAGATTTTTAGTCTTTTGTTTTTTAATCACAGTTATATACTAGTTCATGTGAACTTTACAAACAAAAACAAGGGAAATACTTTTGACTCTAAAAAAGTGCTAAATGAAAATAGCTTTTATTAAATTGAACTAAAAGTAAAAAAAAATCCTTTGGTCAAACAAATTTTAGTGATAAAATAAAAGCTTGAGTGACAGTTTCTTTCAAATGTATGAAATGACTAAATTTTTTTAATTCAAAAAGTGTACATACAAAATGTGCATGTTTCTCTGGCTATGGGGTAAAGCGCTCAACTGTTGACAGAAAGGTCCTGAGTTTGTGGCCAGGTGAGTGTTAGGACATTTTTAGGATTCTAATTTATGATAATGAGTGATACAATTAGTGAACATCTATAGACGCCTGCCTCTAGTTTGAGAAAAAAAAATTAGCGACAACTTTCTGGCTAAACTGTTATTTTATGAAGGAAAAGGCACATATGAGATAGAAATGATGTTTTTCTTTGGCAGTAGGAAATGGAGGGTATGATAAACAAGTCTTATGAGGGGACGAATTGGTGTTGAAATATATGACAAGGATGGAGGGGTTAACACATGTCATGAGTTTGGAACATACAGTATGAGAAAAACACATGTTTGGCAATGTTGATGAAAAAAAAAACTTGCATCGCTTTACTTGATTGATACATGTCAATAAACTGGTCTAAATAACTAATACAATAGACATGTTAATGCAAGTGGGCAAACTACAGCCCACTGGTATGCAGCCCATAATCATGTACATGTTGCGATCCTATGTTAATGCTAATTCTCTTTGTTTAGAGTTTTCACAACACATTTGAAACATTTTTTTCAGACTATTTCAATCAAATTAGGGATATTAAATCGGTTTTATGGCTCCAGAATATTAGTTAGAGCTGCTTGACCTACAAGCAGATTATGACCTGAAGGAGAAGTTCTAGTTAGCTCTTTTCCTGGAGCTTTAGGATGTTTGTCTGCAGTGGCATTTCACACCTTGTACACCTACTATTAAACTTCGCTGCCAAGCTTTTGTTACTATTTCGGTCCACATACATTTGTGAGCAAGCGTTTTCTTTATGAAAATAAACAAGTCTAAGAACAGATCGATGTTGACTGACTATAATTTAAACATGATCCAAAATTGTCAAGTTACATACTTCTCATTAATTATAATTGTACTCCTTGGTCAGGTTCTATGTAAATTATGTTCCTTTTTCTCCATTATTATTATGACAGGTAAACGTTTGTTGAAATAATTATGAATGATAGTCTTATTACCTAATTAGCAACTGATTTATAGGAAGCGACTGATATGCCTTTTTACCGATAGTCCGATACCGATATTTTCCCCCAGCATTTTTACCGATACCGATATTTTCTTTTTAATCAACAACAATGCCAAACACGTGTTTTTCTCGTGCTGTATGTCAACCCATGTTCACTCACCCCTTCCCTGTCATATTTTGTAACACTTCGCCCACACGTGTCTTGTTTACCCCCCCCCCCACTTCCCATCCCAAAAAAAAAACACACAGATGTTCACTAATTGCATCATTCAAGGTCATACATTAGAATTAAGAAATGCCAATCCTATTGTTTCAAGGTCATATCGCTGATGTAATTTTATGTATACGTGACAATTTCTGTGTACGGGTTTTTTTTCTTCTTTTTTTTTAAAATCTTGTCTGATCTGGTTATAGAATTGGGTTATTCACTGATTTTTTTTTTCTGCAACTCTGTTGTGAAAAAAAAAAAAAACAATGTATCGGCAGCCAAAAAATGGCCGGTCCGATATTTAACCCATAGTGCCAATATCGGTTCGACTATCGGTCGCTCCCTACAACAATCGGCCAATCCGATATTAACCGATAGTGCCAATATCGGTCTGATACCGATCCGATTATCGGTCGCTCCCTACTGATTTAGTTCATATTTTAAAATGTAAAGTGGAAAAAACACAAAAAAAAGTAGTTAGGACCAACTGCAAATAGAAACCTCAAGTCTAAGGACAAAATTGAAATAAATATAAAATAAACCTTTTTATAAATAAACTTTAGTTATTGAAATATTTGAATAACACATAAAGAGTAATTTTTTTTCCCCTACTTTTTTTTAGTACTTTAATAAAAGCTAATTTTTAAAAAAGTTCTTTGACATTTATTTCATACTTTTACTGTTGAAAGCAGTTTCACTAGGTAGTACAAATACAGGCTTAATAAATTACCTTCCAAGTCATGATACTTCAGTCTATATTGGTTCATAAATCTATCCCCAAATTTGGCACAAGTGTAATGATAATATAATGATAATGTAATGATAAAGCATTAAACAGGTTTCAAAATAATGTATAAATAAATATTTCTGTGATTCAGTTACTTTTTAGGAAAATTTGTTTTTATCTCCCTTACAAAAATGCCAGGTGTGAGGCAAAAAATTATGTTACTATTATATGAATCAGTGAGAAAAGTATGGGTTAGTATGTGAATAAAGCATTAGTTTGAAGCATGTATAGTTTTATGGAGAATGATATCTGAATATGGGACATTTTACTATCTTTTTCATTTAATTTGATATACATACACATGTACTAATAAATTTAGTACCAGAGATAAAAACATTTATAGAATGACAAGGTCTTTTATTAAATAAAATATATACATGGAAAATAATGTAATGGTAAAACAATTCATCTTTTTAATATAATTTTGCATGAATGATTGAAATAATTTATAAAATACATTCAAAACCAATCATTCTGTCTTTACAAAAAATATAAATAAAGTTGAGAAATGCCAAGAGAAATTTCTTGAAAATATTCAAAACAAAACATTAAAAGGTTTATAAAGTTCACAGCTAAAACAATGATGTTTAGTGTCTACCTTGTCACATTAGAGTATTTTTTGTGTTAAAAAATCCTTTGTCAAAAACACATTCTCTTATTGTGACGAGTTTATTACTAGTGTCAACATCAGTGATGACCACGCTGTCAACAGCAGGTTTGAAATAGCCCATAGGCACCCAGTACTTTTTTCCAGCGGCATTGCTTTTTGGCATATTGTGTGAGATGGATCCTTTACTGGAATCACAGTCATCTGATGGGAAATCATAAACGCCATTGTCAACTGTTTTTACATTGGATGCAGTCTTTACAGGCTGACTAATATCAACTTTGGAATTAGTCTTAACAGAATTGTCACTTTTTGATATATTTTCTTTTTCTTTATCAGAAGATTTACTGTTTATGTCATTAGAACTGACACTTTCATTGCTCTTGATAAGTTGATTGGATTGCACTACTGTACTACTAGTTGATTTAACTTTCATAGGAAGTTTTTTGGCTACAGGCTTTCTCCCAACTTTTCCAAGTTTTGTTTTAGACTCAAATTTGATCTTCTTACAAGAAGGTATGTAACTTGGGTGACTAGGATTTTTAGGTGGCCTTCCAGGACCCCTTTTGGCTGGTGCACGACCAACTGTTTCTGTTTTTGAACTGCCAGATGCAGCAGATTTTTCTTTACTTCCCCCTTTGTCCTGATCTTTATCTGATCGTGCTGGGCTAGAAGAGCGGTGATGGGAATCTTTACGTAATTTTGTTGCTTCATCACTTGACCCAGTTGAATCATCATCTGTACTGTTGCTGACATCTTCTTCATCATCATCATCCTCGTCTTCATCTCCATCTGTGTTATTGGAAGTATTTTCAGCAAGCCCCTAAAACAATAATTCTTAAAAATGTAAAATGTAATAAAAATGTGTTGCTAATGTGACTGCCAAATAAAGTTGAACAGCTTAAAGGTCATGAAAGAAATATGGGTTTACTGATAATTTTTTTGTTTTATTTATTACTGTACATAAAAATTGGTTCACATAAATACGATAAACTTTATTCTTTATCAGACACGTACGTTAAATACGACATAAATTTAAAATTATTATTGCTAGAATGCTAAAATGATAAAAATGTTTCAGTAGGAGTTGCACTATATTGGATGACATTCAAAGAGTCTTATTGGAAGGCCATTGATATTTAGGAACAGATTTTAAAAAAATGTAAATAAATGTAGTTATAGTTCTAATGTTTCATAATAATGTTAAAAGATAAATTAAAAAGAGTTTTTAAAAAAAAATTTAATTATTAAACTGATGGCTCACAGATTTCCCACTGAAATGTGATTCTATTAAAATATTTCGTAACTAACCTGAAATTTTTTCTTTGGCTTAGGTCCTCTTTTACAACCACCTGAGCTTTCTCTCCTGTCAAATGTTTAACATTTTTATGAGTCATAAAACATAAAACAGAAAAAATAAGAAGAAAGATTGTAAACCACAATTGGCCAAGGTTTTTCAAACATATAATTATTTGGTCTTTTTAAAAAAGCTCACATGAAGACAGCGAAGCGCTGGGAAAATATTATGACCTTTTTTTTGAGCCACTACACAGCAAGCTGCAAAAGCCAGTGTCTCTGTTATACCCTATTGACAGTAACACCACCACTACACAATTTGGTGGGTTTTTTTTTTTACCTGGCAAGAATACATTAATAATCTCCCCACACAACAGATCATGGTATGTATCTCCCAGACCAGGTAATGCACTCCAAACTTTAACAGAATAATTTGGAAATTCTTACTCTACATATTATCTTAATTCTGCTGCACCCCCCCCCCGGTCGCACCCCTGCCCCGAGATGAATGATGCAATCAAGACTTTTGTATGTCTACACATTGTTAATTTGGTCGTTCACCCCCGCCTTAGTACAAGTGATGAAATAGTGTTATTTGCCACCTGCACTTAGACTCTCACGCAATGACCTTCACCCTCCATTTTGGCGGGAAAATGATGGATTTAGCGTGGGTAGGACTACCTATAAAAGGAACTGTGCTGTGATTATTAAACGAACGAACAAGCTACAACAAGAGAACAAGTCGAACAGGACAAATAGGACGGACAGAAGAAGTGGAGAACCCCAGGTCTGTTGATGCAGCGAGTTTGTTATCAGCACATCGCCAGCGATAACATGTAGACTCGTTTCAACTGGATTAGTTGTACGCCTAATGGAATTGGTTGTTTTGTTTTAGCCTGGACTATTATAACCTGTACATTGTAGACTGTGAATAAACCTTATTATTCAACTAACGAATCCACGTGTCCTTTAGTGCCTACCTAGAGAGAGTTTTGGAAGGTCGCAACAATACAATGACAGTATCATATTTCATGTACGACTGGTGTTTTCAAAATATGCATGTTATTAGTAATGGCTCTATTTAATTTAAATACTCTAAAAAAAAATATATTTAATACACAGTCAATTTTGGTTAATTGGTTCATAACTACTACTAGATTAATAACATTCCTCATTTTAAATGTTTAAAGAACCTATGTAATAAGAAAAATGGAATTTTATACTGGATTTATCTCAAGGTAGGTTTACTATATCTGATTGTATTTGTCATTCTTACATTAATGTGATGATTTTGTTGAAATTACACCTTTGTTTATACAAAGGGTGATTCCATGTAATGTTTTAAATAGGGCTGCTGATTAAACTTCCCTAAGGCATGTTTAATGCGTCAAAAAAATTTGTGATTAAAATTTTTAACGGAACACCTAAGTGCGTCAATTTGACCAAAACGCTAATCGATAAATAACCAAATTTAACTCTACAATTTGAAGTAAAATTCTGTTCACCTACTAAGTAGCTCTTCCCACCCCCACCCGGTCGCAATTCGCACACAAATCCCCACCCCGGTGACGTAGCGAGCTTTTTACAATACCTTTTTAGACCCCCCCCAATCAAAAACCATATAATATTATATGTAAAATATACCATTTGGTGCTCTTTTGTGAGTAGCGCACGGGGCATGATGACCGCCACTGCCCCACCCTTAGTAATGTGGACAAAACAGAGAACTAAATACTAGGGCTGTTGATTTACTGCAATTAACACGTAAATGATGCGTTCAAAATTTATGCGATTAAATTTTTCGCAAACAACTAAATCCGTTCAATTTTACCCAAATACTGTTATTTCAGTGTTGCGAAAAAATCAAGAAAAAAAATCACTAAATAACCCAATTATATAAACAGAAATAGATCAGACATGATTGAAAAAAAAAGCAAGAAAAAATACCCGAACACAGAAACTGTCATGTTTACATAAAATCATAGCAGCTATATGACCTTGAAACAATAGGATTGTCATTTCTTAATTCTAATGTATGACCCTAAATGATACAAATAGTGAACATCTGCAGACGCGTGCTACTAGTTTGATTGACAGGTGCCATTTTTTTGGGACAGATGGTAAGCCATAAGCAACGTAATATTTGTGGGCAGAGAGGCTGCGAAGTGTGCCAAAATGTGATCGGATTGGGAAAGGGGGTAAAATCAAGAAAAAAAACATGTTAATAATAAGTGAGCTGCTACTTTCTCACTATACTATTATTTTGTGAAGGAAAAGTCACATATGAGATAGAAATGGATGGGAAGTGGTTGGGGTAGGTACGGTAGTGGAGGGTAGGGTAAACAAGACAGTTTCGTAGATTAAAATGACTTGTTTATTATGCCATTGTTATGCTATGAAATAATGACATACGAGTTTGAATACAAACAAATGTATTATATTGTGTCAATTAAAATGTGCATTAATTTGCTATAAAAATTTTAATTTTGCTTTAATTTCGGTCAACTTTTTTAGTAGAACAGCAGCTCTAGTTTTAACATTGTATAAATTGCTGATGTGGTTTCAGAAAAAAAATTGGCAACTTATAACTGTAACAATAATATGGTCTTAGCACTGACCATTTAAAGAACAGTAGCATATTTTTTAAAGCGTAAATTTAAAATCTTAAAAGTTGCTTTATATAAATTTTCCTCTCCGCTGAAAAATAATGTTTTAATTATTAATAAAGTTTATATAAGTCATAATTGTAAAGCTTTCTCACTCTATTAGAATTCCCCAGCATTAGTTGTACAATAAAAGCAACCATGAATAAATCAAAATTTATATTTATTTAAGTAAAAAATGTATACAAACTTGAACTGTTCTATTAGTCGATGATCCAAAATGTTCTCTTCAGGTTCCCATGTATTATATCTACAAAAATTAAGAAAGCAGAATATCAACTTACTGCAGTCAGTTGAAAGAAAATGCATTAGTAACTACTTAAAATGATTTGAGAAACAGCTTATTAAATATATATCTAAGAAGTACAAAGCAAATAATATTTGGTATGAAAACATAATAAATTTAAAATAGTTTAAGTTTTCCAGTTCACAAAAGATTAGTTAACTCAATTTTAAGTATATCAATGTCATTTTTTTTTCTTTTTTATGAATCAGGCTTTAAAAATATGTTTCTGAACTCTTATCAATAGTTATTGCTTTAATGATTAATTTCTAAAACTTACTTAATAGACCAGCCTTTCCACTTTACAAAATACTCCACTTTTCCCTGTACAGAAAAAATATAACATACGTTGAAATTCAAACAGTACAAATAAGAGTTTCAATAAGCAATATTAAATGTTTTAGGCTATTCAGACAGAGGATATAGGTGGGGGGGGGGGGCAGATCCAACAATAGTAAACCATAGGTTTTTTGAGCATTAAAATCTCAATGACAAAGCTATCAATTTGTTTTAAAAGTATTAGAAAGCCATTATAAGTTCATAGTGTCATGTAATAATATAGGTTTTGTTAGAACTATATTGTAAATATTTATAGTTTAACACAAATATTGACTCTAGTGTCAAAAAAAGCAGTATCTATAAAAAAAAAACTGAGTTACTACTTAACCTCCTATTAAAAAAAATATTATTAGTTTTTCAAGGTTATTTACCTGAAATAGGTTACCTTAACATTTCTTATCCATTTTAAATTAGAATAATTTATTAATGTAATGTTATATATCAAATTAATCAGAAATGAATGGGCTTTATCGATATGGTAATTAATTTTAAATGAGATCATTTTTGTTCAAAGCAACACTCACACACTCTGTCACAAACTGTATGAAGAAGAAAAAATCTATACACAAATTTAGTGCAATTGAAGTTTATCTTTATTTCACCACATATATTACACAAAATGTGCAAACATGAAAAACAAGCATACAAAATCTTTCATGACCTTTTTCTTCCAACTTTGGTCAATTGCCCCATGCCATTTCACAAGCTGGCTGGCCGAACCCCGAAACATATAAAGGATCGGACATTGATCGGTCAATGTGATGCGATATTGGCCACTTCCCGAATTGGCCGACCAGTTACCAGTTCTGCCGATTTGGGCTTTGGTCGAAACCTATATACATGCATACTCAGAATATATTGTGAAAATGTGTAGAGTTTGTAGAGAATTTTTTGTTGCATATAGAAATCTAAACATTAAACAATATGTTTGTTCAAACAATAAAAAAAATACCCGCTACAACCACACAGTAATTTAATAAAAAGTAGACAACAAATATGACTCATTGTAAACAATCATGACATTTTTATAAGCAAAGTTAAACACAAAAGAAAAACTTATTAAGAATAGTGTGATATGTATACATATATAACAAATACCAGCATCTTAGGCCTGTTCCATTCTGGACACAGGACGTGTTATGTATCAGTAAATATTTGTACATTTTTGGAAATGTTTATAAATTCAATTGTGTAATGCACATATATCTGGAAAAAAAAAATTAAAAAGACATTTCTTTATATCTGAAAAAAAAAATATTTTCTCTTAAATCTAACTGCTAGTGGTTTGTGGTCACTGAAATAGGGCTCATAATTAAAACATTCTAAATTGTAGTAATTGTATCGTCCGAAAACTCCGTCAATTGTTTGATAAATTGTTGTTGCCAATCTTGTTTTACTTCCATTCAATAACCCATTCATTTGGTGCACCACCGCAGTGTATAAGGGGTAGAATGGGGCCATGAAAATGACATAATTATTAATATAGCTTATATAGTAAAAAACGGTAAAAAAAACACTGATGCCCAGCCCTCAGAGGTCAGATCACGAAATGGACTTTTGATGCAGGAACGGCAGGCCAAGACCTACAAAAAAAGTATATACATCATGGGCCTAGGACTTATGGTTGCTGAGATATGGGGTGATGATGGACAGACGGACATTTTCAACTTCTCTAAAATGTGTTAAAAATTGAGCTGCAAAAAAAAAAGTTATGCATGTTTTGTTTATTTATGCTTTTTTGAATTTTTCAAAGAAAAATCAGGGTCATTCCTAACTTTTTTTTTAAAGTTAAAAGTTAAAAGTCTGCCAAATTATGTATCAAATCCATCAGAAATAGATGAGCAATCTACATAAGTATATTATTGACAAATGTTGCACAGTTTTTTAATCATTTATGGTTAAAAGTAACAATTTTTTTTTTTTACAATTGTAGTACTCTCATAAATTATGAAGAAAAATGTCTTTACAAAGATATTATGAAATTTATTGAAGTATATACAATATATCTATCACAATATATAAAAAAAATGAAACAAATTTAGGCAGTGAATTTTTTAAAGACATGCTAAGTGACAAAATTTTCTTTTTCCGCAGAATAAAAAACAACTGATTAATTAATTACTTTTAGATATTTTAGGCTAAAACAATGTATTAAATGCATATATAATATATAAAGGTATACATACACGAAATATTTAAAAAACTTTTTGAAGATTCAAGCAGCAAATTTCTAGAATAAGGTATTTTTTTTCTGTTTCAACGGTTCCGAAAATAGTTTAATAGATGTATAGTAGTTATTCAGATATAACCTATACCATTATCCCACAATAGATTTACACAATCCCTTTACCACATTATAAGCTTACCGATTCTGAGCATTCTTACTTTTATCTTACTCCTTCCCTGTATAAACTTCAAGATATGTATACCCATAACTAGAATCTACTAACATCCATATTTTCCTCCCTCATGTGGTTTATATTTCAAATACTGCCTAAATACATATCTACCCTTATTCTTAATCATCCTTTCATCTATGCTATCATTTCTATATGGCTGCTAAAATCTCATACATTTTCTTCTAATATACTCATGTAAATTTCTTATCTTACAAATATGACTGAATGTAACTAATTTTTAAAAAGGTAACTTTACTAGCGGACAAAACTGTGGACACAAGAAAATTTTTGCAAACATTATATTTTACATTGGCCTAAATCGTTTATTAGGATTTTAACTTTTATTTTGCATCAGCAGGAAGAATATGTTTTTTTAACTAATGTTTTTGGGTAAAATTTGTAAACACATTTGAAAGCGAATTGCAGTTCAAAAATTAAATAAATGTTTGAAATTTACTTGTTTTTTTTTTAATTTTTGCAATTGTCACTTTTTACGTTTTTTATATAAAAATTGAAAATTTTTCAGAAAAACAACTGAAACATAAACAAATATGGCCACTTGACCAATATTGTCTATAAAAATGAAAGAAAAAGTGAGTAAGACGGGACATACACAATAGGGCGTCCCAAAAAAATGAAGAATATGTCTATATGGTAACAGTAGTTAACCTGCAAAATTTCAGCTCATTTGGACAGTGTTTAGAGGTCCCCCAAGAGGTTTAAAGTTCCAGATTTTGGTGTAAAATCATTCGCGGTCAAATCTAATAATCTAATCTAATGTTGCATTATATGCGAAACTGATATACTAAGTAACAAATTGATGCTTAGTATTGTTTATAATATTAAATGAAACAAAATATATAAATGGTTTACATTTTTAAATTTGAAATTTAAGTAAAAAATTATGAAAAACAAAGTTTTATTCATTTTGTCAAGTTAATTCTTGAAAGAATGTCAATCTGCTTGAAAAATAATAATAAGCAATGCAAATAAGCATTCCTACTATTTATTTTGCTCTTTGTAAACAAATTTTAAAAAGTTCTTCAAATATAAATTTTAGCCAGCTGTTCACAATTACACTCTGCAAAATTTTAAGGATGTTTTTCAACCACTTGGAGCAAAAATTGTTTTTGTTCTTCGTCCTTGGTGATACTGTCATTGAAATTTTGTATCAATGCTACACCTTGCTCTGCAGAGTCATTGATACAAGCCAGATTCTTTACAAAATCTGCTGCAACTTTAAAAGATGGTGTATTCGGCCATGCTTCAACAGGAACGTTTAGAAAACTGGCATCAGTGTTGGATGTTTCAAAAAATGTGGTAGAAGCACGCAAATCAACAACACTTTTTGGTAGTGTTTTTATGAGATGCGGTCCACGTTCTGATTGCATTGTCCGAACAAGGCCAGTTTTTTCTTTATCCGACAAAAGGGTTGAAAATAAAACAAGCGTCAACAGTTCCGGACTCAAGTACCATGAGTGACGCACCAACATTTTCAATCCAGTCGATCGAAGAACAGCATCATCATATTCGTATAAACGCTGTATCAACAAGATATCATTCACAGGTGCATCTGCAGTGAGCCTGCATAAAACCATGATTGAAGATAAACACATAAGGTAAACCGATTAAAGTGCTGAATACCTTGTAATTCTCGAGCTGTTAACTGAAAGATGGTTTCGTTGCCTGCAAACAATAGTTCGGTTTTCAATGCATAGATTGCTTTCGTCATCCACCTTGCCCTATGTAGGGCACCAGGTCTGCGAATGCTGACATCAACCTCCAACCCAACCATTTGTGCAGCAAGCAGAAGAAATTCCAAATAATCATCACGTCAATGACTGACCTCAAGTTGACATTTGATAAATTCTTTAATCGAATCAGACAAGATTATCAAAGGGGCAGATCTGGCTTCGGGTGTGTGGTTTAATTCTGGCCATTTTTCTCGAAACCTCTTAAAAACCAAAATCTCTGGTCCAGTGGATGGTCCAAGACAAACATTGAATGCATCAGAAAGGAGTACTTCCAACATGTGATGGCGGCATGCCATCCATAATAGATTACGTCACAGGGCTACTTCTAACAGAGTGCAAGCTCCATTGAGTCTTGCAGTATGGTAGAGAATAATTTTATAATTGTTTCTAGCCTGACAATTTAGCATGTTTAGTTTAAAACAATCAAATCTTAAAAAAATATGCCCATTGCACAAGTTTTGCACATTAGGTATTTTATATGTTTTCTCGCATTTATTACATTTTCTAATTAAGAATCACACAATTTCAACTCTAGTTAATGGTAGCAATGAGGTAAATATAAGTATATTTAAACTTCATTTTATTCATATATGGCATGCAAAAACTGCAAATTATTTGAGCCACAATTCGTCTGGATTTTTATGTTGGCCTAATACTGGAATTTTAAAAGCTCTTGGGGGACCTCTAAATGTTTTTCAAATGAGCTACAACTTCACCAATTCACTCATTGTACCCAGGCGACACATTTCAGGGGATGAGACACCAAAGATTAAAAAAAAAAAAATTTCCGAACATTTCTGGGACACCCTAATACACAAGTAAATTAAAATAGCCCAACATTCAGTAGAAGCTCTTTTATGGCCCGTGACTCACTGGACACACCTTTGCTAATAATTTAAATTTTGTTGTTCTACTTTAAAGTTTACCTACCTTTGCCTAAAGAACAATCAGTTAAAATACTAAAACAAAATAACACTAAGCCTTAAGTAAATAAACAATGGAATGCAGAATAAACTATATATTTTACCGTGACTCACGGGACCAAAGATTAGATAGATTTTAAATTCCACTACAGATAGCAAAACAATGAAAGTGAATAAATTATAGGTAAAAACTTGTTCTTTTTATGTTAGCAATTCATAAGAATCAGCAATTTGATTAGAACAAATGAAATGTGTACACAAGGAATTTCCAAGTGGAAAAATCCTTATGTGTGATAGTTGTATTTATTATAATGATTGTTTTCAACAAGTCATATAACATTACTGTTTACCACTGCATACATAATTTTAGCATATTCTGATAGACTAGAATGTAATCTTTCAGTGCAATCTGAAAAAATACTGTTACTGTTTACATTTGTGTGGAATGGCTGTTCATAATATGGTCCTCAATAAATTTAATTTTTTTATTTAGAGCTATTTCAAAAACAGAAATAAAATAATTTGTACATAGTTTTGATGGTTAGACTTATTATTTGTTAAAATAGCAAAATTACAACTAATTATGAGTGCTATTATTTTTAAGTATTAGCATGAACTATGCCATGTGGCATGTGTTTAGCCTTAGCCTTTAGGGGATGACTATTCTATGCTAAATTTAATTTTCAATCTAACTTTTAATGGTATTTTATATTTTAGTTATATGAATATATCTGCAACATTAAAGTCAGTAATTTGGTCAAGAATAAACAAAAAGGTTTGCTAGTCTACTGTTACTATATATACTAGTTTGTGACTATAAATATAACTTAGGCCTATAACTACAAATAGTGTGATTGTATATACAGCTCTACTTATAATAGGAGCTTTTTGTCTTTACTTATATTGTAATTGCAAGTGTTTAACTTATAAGATCAATACTTTGACTACTTATTTAATATTATTTAAAAAAAAGGAAATAATTTTTTGCATTACATTTATAATCTTGAGCCACACTACACCTATAGGATGGCTTTTACTTGTTCTTTGGTTGGTCGATTGCATCAGTCATCAAAAGCACTATTTTACACTTAGAATATGTTATTTTTAGAAAATCTAAGAAGTGAACAGAATACTATTATATTGATAAGTATCATGCATACATAACTATGTTAAACATGCAAGAAAAATTAAATTCGCTAGAACCATTTCAGAAGTCATTTATAAGTTTCTTTTATTTTTAATACTTGGTAGTTTTTATTAAATTAGCTGTAAGTAATTATAATTAATACTAAGTCTTTTACGCCATGATTCTATCATACTCTTTTTTTCCTCTAAGCTTAGAAATTCATTGTACAACAGCAAATGATTTTTGTGTTGTTACTGAATGTGTTCATAATATACTTCTGAATAATTTACAATAGTGAAAAGCATTGCAGTTAGATCACTTTTTAATCATTTAACACATTTTTTCAAAGCCATTTCTTCAAAGGTTATATCAAAAATATATAACGCTGTGGCTATGTCCACAAAAATTTTCGTGGACGCAATTCATGAAAAGGCTATGTCCACGGAAAAAATCCAGCCGGGACCGGATTCTACCGGTCATCATCATAGTTTATTTGTTTACATCGAGAAGACATGTTTCCATCAGCCAGCGATTAAAATAGGCTGATTTCGTATTTACTAGTGTTTAGTATTGTTTTAATATCTTTATTTCAATAAAGTTGAATTTGAAAATAAATATACAAATGCATTTATGCAATGTGTCTTATTTTTTGTTTTCATTTTTATTTAATTGTCGTTATTAACGTTGATCACGCCTCAAGGATAATGTTATCCAGAAGTATTACTAGTAGTAATACTAATAACTAGTTACACTACAGGATTTTAAACAAAATATTTATATTGGGTATAAGAAAAAAATCATGTCATTATTTGACTACGTGATGTTTTTCTTATAAGTTATTAACTATCGAAACACATGACTGCTCCATTAGTTTAAAATACTGAGCAAGGGGCAATACATATATTTCTAAAAGAAACTAATTAGCCAGGGCAAATATCAATTATAGAATGTTACTGCACTAATACTTTAATATATAGACCTATTTATAAAATATTTACAAATAAAAAACAACAACACTACTACTAACTACTAGTGCCACAGGGTAGAAATTGGTAGATGGGTAAAAAAAAGGGCCAAAGTCATGTAATGTTTTTTTTTATTAGTAACGGTATTCATAAATATTTTGTGGACATGAGCACCGACTAACAAAAAAAAAAACTGGACTATAAACTAATAGTTTAAATTAATAACTTTAGTTTTAATTTCATAAATTGTCCACTTATTTTGTTTAATAAAAAAATTAGGTTAAAGAGGGGAAAATTGAAAAAAAAACAGGTTAATATTTTAATCAGTACATATTACACAAATAAATAACAAAGAAATGAATTTTTTAAATCAGTTTATTTTATTAAAAGATGTATATAAAATAAATCAAACTTAAGTTGCATGTAAAAGCACAAATGTATATCTTTGAAATATTTCGTGGGCATAGTCTTTTCATGAATTGCGTCCACGAAAATTTTCGTGGACATAGCATCTGCCAAAATATAATTGTTTTGCCATAAAGTGCAAGATTGTCATTTTGGCTTAGCGTGTCAATTCAGCGCTATATTTTTTTAATGACAATGTTAAAGCTATTAACATATTCTGTAATTAAATAATTTAACATCCTCAAATTTCACCTCAATATCTCAAGCGGTTGTAAATTATAAGAGTTTTAGTGAAAAAAAAATTGGGGTCACTAATTCTGACCCTTTTTTGCTGACACAAAAAAGTCATTACTTCGCTTATATTTGAGCTAGAGAGATAATCTTTGCTGTTTTTGGAAATGGTTTAATGAACTTTGTAATATGATATCATTCATTTTGATGAATTTTGAATTTCAATTTTAATTCACTGAAGTACCTAATTTTATTAATAATAATAATATGAATTATGATTAAATCATTAATGAATGTTCAAGCTACATGTCACAAAAGGTATTTTAGTTGTTACAAAGAACATAACAGTGGCATAGACCTAAATTTTTTATATACGTAAAACGAAGTAGTGACGGTAGTGTCTCTTAATTGTAAGTTAAAACAAATAAAGTAAAGGTAACGCACTGGCTCCGGATACGTTTAAGCGTACTACGTATTTTTCTTTTTCGGGATACGTCTAGCAAACTTTGATGACGTCAGTAAACAGAATGAATGATAACTCTTATTTACTGCAGACGTTGATGACGTCATTTACTGTTAATAATCGGAGATATATATTTTTTTCGGGGACCATCAATAGATATTGCTCCACACCCTAACTCTATCCCTAATCCTGAAAAAAAAATGTCTCTGAGAAGAATCGAACCCGCATATAGTTAGCAAAAATGGGTCACAGCCAAGCGATTAACCCACTCTGCCAGCGGGCCATGGAAACATAGCTACAATTTTAATGTATAATCAGAAATAATGCAATTTCCCTCGAAAAGAAAATAACTTTAAAGTTTTAAGAGTTCATTCTGTTTACTGACGTCAAAGTTTGCTAGACGTATCCCGAAAAAAAAAAAATACGTAGTAGCTTAGACGTATGCGGAGACAGTGCGTAAAGGTAAATCGCAGTGACGACGGTTACGGCCGGCCGTAATCCGTATTTTTTTGGCAGTGGCTACGGATACGAAAAAAGTATCACATATTTTTTCTTCGCGGTACGAAAAAAGATGTGCGTATTTTTTTAGCGATATGATGCTAACCCTAACCCTTTTTTTTTCAGATAGTGATATGATGCTATCCCTAACCCTAACACCCTAACCCTAAACCTTTTTTTTTCAGAATGTATTCTTTTAGTTAATAAAGTCAGACGAATAAAACAAAAAATTATGCACTAAATTAGTATCTATTATTCTGAAAAAAAAAAGAATTTCTCTGACGGGATTCGAACCCACACATAGACGGCCAAAATTGAGTCACGGCCAAGCGAGTAACGCATTGTGCTAGCAAGCCACACAAACAGAGCCTCAATTTTTAATAGGTTATGTTTTCAATTTCAAAGTCTATTTTCGTACCGCGGAAAAAAAAATACGGAGTACTTTTTTTCGTACCCGTAGCTTATGCCTATTTTTTTTCAGGGTAAAGCTATAGATATTGCTCCACACCCTAACCCTATCCCTAATCATAACCTTATTCCTAACTCTAATATACTGGCTGTTACCCGAAAAAAAAATACGGATTACGGCCATATTCCTAACCCTAATATAATGGTGCTGGCCGTAACAGTAGCCACTTCGAAGATAGAAATTACGTTGATAACGAAAACAATTCAGACGAGTATCAGTTAAAAATAACAAATGTCTTAAACGTATGTTTATTTTTTAAGCTTTTGCTGTGATGAATAAAGAATGGTAAAGAAGAATTACTGGAGAATCGCTCTAATAGCAGTAATTACTTACTTTTCGAACGCGTCGTTTTTGTATACACTCAGCTGCAAATACTCTTTCACCCATTTTTGATAGCTCCATAAACAATCACTACAGCGGCCAGTTTTTTTTATTGTTTTTGAAAGTAAGATCATCGGATATTCTTTATAATGACTATAGATTAAACAAATATAAGCTTTACATTGAGTGAATTCAATTGTTAATTTTTATTGTTTTATTTTTCTTAACAATAGCCTAACTTTACTTTAATTTAATGTATGATTAAATGTGTTAATAAAAAATACCAAAGTGGCACAGACAAATTTACTTTTATTAACTAAATGGATTGATGGCTGCTAACCTAGTTATTCTATACTACGACTCTATATTGTTGTTATTCCGCATCCTACATAATAATGTATTAACTCATATAATTTGAAAATATATTTTATCTGCATGTCAAACCAACGCGTTAGAAAGTAAGATGTAATTGATGTTATTTGTTTTGCATCATAATGTAAATGGTACACATAGTTAAAACATTATTTTAGTCTTAATATTAAAGGAAGGTACCCATGGTCGTAGCTAGAAATTTTTCCAGGGCAAGGGGGGGGGGACACAAATACCCATTTAACTGACAATGCCATACAGGCTCATTTTTACAATTAAATTTGAGTTAAGTATAACATTAATGATTTATATTCACATAAATAGATGTATTTGAAAATTCAAACATTTTGACAACAAACACAAGAAGGTTTCGATTTTAATTTATTATTATTATTTTTTTTTAATTTGGCCTTTTATAACTTGATTAGGCCTTCAAAAATGCTCTTGGCATTCGGCATTTTTTTATCTGGCAATTCTTGTTGGTTTATAATATTCTGCCAGAGTGAATTTTTTAATTAATGCTAAATTAATTCAGACCCCAGATAAAAAGTATGATTTTAGAACTGACAATGATGGAAACGGAGTTTTTTTTTTCAGATATACATGGTTATCAGACTATTCACCGTGGCTTGTATGTTAAAAGGTGCCTTTTGCAAATATTGCGTGTTGTTTCCGCAAAAAAGTAATTCGAGCAAATCAGGGGGCATTTGTCATCAAACCATGCCACAAAATTTAAAGATTTCAACGAAAATGCAATTAGCCAGATGCAAAGCACATGGTACAGATACTCATGAAGATGCAGCAATTGGGTTGTATGATTGGAAACCAAAGCAGTTTCTATACATGAGCAGTTGAACTCATCATTTAGAAGACAATTTCAAGAAAATCGTAACTAACTGGGTCCCATCATTTTTAAAATCCTACTTTGCGGCATACTTGATTTAAGCACTTCGTGGAAAAGAATCACATTCTGGTACTATTTATGACCTGGTTCTTGGTAATCATTTGTCAATTGGTTCTTGTAGTGCTAAGGGTCTCGGCATTTACGCAAAACACTATAATCGAAATTTGTGGGTCTCTCTTAAGCGAAGACATTGTTCGTGAAGCAAATAATTCAGTTGCATTTTCTACACTTGCCAACGAGACAACTGACATTTCAGGCATTGAGCAGATGTCACTTGGTGTTAGATTTGTCAAAGAACAAAATGGGAAAATGGTGGTTACAGAAGAATTCCTCGGATATATTGCTATATTTGTTGCTTGTTTGGTTATTATTCAAAAATATCAATCAAAGATAGAAGCAGTGCATTTAGTTTTACTGGCAGTACAAACATACATTGAAGAATTGTTGACTACATTGACTGTTGATCGACAGAATTGTGATGAGAGGCATAAGGACATTTTTAGAGTTACAAAAGATGTTGCAGACATGGGCGTCGCTAGGAATTTTTCCAGGGGGGGGGGCAAAAATTTTCCAGGGGGCAAATAATAGTTTTATGACATTTTTTTTAAATGTAGGGGGAGCAAATGCCCCCTTTGCCCCCCCCCCATGAATACGCCCATGGTTGCAGATGACATTGGTGTCGACATTCAACCTCCACGACAAGCTGGAAGACAAATGAACAGGGAAAATCCAAAAGTTGCCTGAAGGTTATTTTAGAATAACTGTTTTTATACCCTTCCTTCATTCTATTATATCAACGCTGAAAATTCGTTTTTGAATATAAAATAAACCAGCTATTTGTAAAACAGTAATAATTTTTTTTACATAGTTTTGATATGTTTAGGCTTTAGGTGTGCATTAATATACTTTAACACGTTAAGTGGAGATGTACCTTTAGGTATGACAAAAGTTAACGTTTTTAGTTCAGTAAATAAATTGAGTTCCTCGATGTCACTATCGATTTCCGTTATTGGTAAATGCACAGAGGCAGAATTGCTAACATCAGGGAATACTTCATGTAAGTTTTTGCATTGTTTTTTTAGCATTGCGTCGTCACGATTTTTCAAGTCTGAAATTTTAAAGAGGAATCCAAAATTATTATTAAATTGTGTTAAATGTTCAAATCGTTCATTAAAAGACATTATAGCTTGATCCATCAACACGTTGAAGAAACCTATCCGATAGTTTTCTCTGGGATCTTGCACTGATTCATCTTCAGCAGATTCATATAAGAACTGTTTTTCTAACTCTTTTTTCGTCTCAAAGAAGTAATAATTGCTGAAAAACCCAATTCGTCATCACTCATTTCCAGCTCTTCTGCTAATGACTTTGCTGCAATTTCCGATGCCTGGAAGCCATTTTCTTCGAACGAAATAAGAAACTCACGCAACTTTTGTAGTAGCTCAAAAATTAAATCTGAATGATTAATGTCATTTGCTCTTGGTGGCTAATATCCGGAGTACAATCTAACATGACAGAATAAAACTTTGATTCAATAATGCTGGCTACAATTTTCTTAAAAATTCTCTGGCTGATCAAATACAGAAATTAATTTTGCATGGTTTTACCTAATGGCTAAGAGAAAAGTATGACTAATAATAATGACTTCAAGTCCTTGTGTACAGCTGTTTATACAGATAAAACTGGAAAGACAATTGCTGGAAGATACAAGAGAAGATCTTGGTAATATACATGTCAGATCTACTAATCAATTATAACTAATAACTAATGTAAAGTGAAAAAAATATAACATGAAAACTGATTAAAACCTTATTTTCCTATCCAACAATTTTGTATTTCAGTTCTAACTTGCATTTTCTTTACTGAATGATGCCAAATTATGAAATATTTAAAATTATTTCTTTGTGAAAAATCAAAGAAAAAAACAAAAACAAATGCGCATTCTGCATATGAATGAATAGACACATTTTTAATCATCTTAACTGTTTAGCCATCAAAATAAAGGGTAACTGAGAAAAAAAATTGTACAATGTACTCAATTTTCATTCGCTCTTATTAGAAAACTTTTTTCTTTTTAACATCTCAGGACATGTTTTGTGTGTGCACAGTTACAACATTGAGATTAACTTCCTTATTGATGTTACAACATTTCATTGAGGTCAAGTGCTTTTAAACCATCTTGATTTAAATTTTAGTTTTAATAAGTCTATATATCATCATATGCTCTAATTATCTTCTAAGTAATGGTTAGTATAAGGCATTAGTTAAACCTATAAACTGTCAAACTTTGGTTTATGATGGTTTTGCAAGACAAAAAAATTTCAATACGAATTCTCCCTGATATAAATAAATATATGCAGACGACAAGCAATTTTTTCAAAAAATATTAAACTTCGTTAGTCTATGAAGTACTAGTAGTACATAATAGCAGGTTTTTATGCAAAGCATTAAAAATGTTAATGGTTCTTCTTCCCATGATCGGTTTCACTCAGCATCCTTTACTGTATAGACAATAGTTGTGTATGGGAATATGGTTAACTTAAGTGTTGTAACTATTGTGACTCTAAAGTATATTTAGTGTGACAATAATCCCCATAAAGAAAAAAAAGTTTGAAAAATCACTCATTGTAAATGAAATTAGGGAGGGGTGTAAAATGTGTGAAAAACAAGATGTAGCAGTGTGAGAGATGAATCTCTATAACAACAATGCCATGTCACATTATAGCAAAATATTCACAGTGAAGGAAAAAGTAATAGTCACTGAATAAGTCCCACGTTAACATTGCATAAAAAAGGAAAAGATTACAGTGAATAAATATATAGTAGGGGCTCACTGGTAACAGCAGAAGACGTTCAAGAAAATTATTTAATTTGACTACTATAAATTAAATTTAAATTTGAAAAAATACCAGATATTATACACTATTAAGCATAAGAATATTTTAATTTTTTTGGAATTACTCATCCAAATTATCCACCGTTTTGAGTCTATGACAATGGCAACTAAATGCAACTTAAAACCCGATAGGAGATCTTCTTTGAGTTTAATTCAGATTCCAGTGAATCAGAATAGCATAACTTTTGAAACTAAAGTGGTTATAAAATGATCTGGTTCTAAATAATACTGTATACTAAATGAAAAACCAGAATTCTGATAAATACAGAGACTGACTAATTGGTTAGAAAAAAGAAATATATATAGTGTAATTCTTTAGTCTATAAAGTGTTCATTTATTTCACGTAATTCACATTCTTTTCATTAAAAATATATTCTGATCAAAACAGAATAAAAAACGGGTGCCTTATTTTTTCTCTAATTAAAAAGAAATCCATAAGCCAAATTAAAAAAAAAAACTAATTGCAAGAAATAGAAAAAAAAACAACTAAATGATATGTTTTTCAATTAACAAATTAAGAAGAAAAGTAAAAAATCATGTTTTTAGTGGGATTTAAATCTGCATAACCTGCCTATAAAAACTACACATCACTTATAAACCCTATTCCCCTAATGCTTTACAGAACAATCTACACTGCTACAATGGGGAAACAGGAAGAAAACCAATAACAGAATATTGCCAGACACACTACAGATATCAAACACAATTACTGATTGTATTTTAATTAGTCCTCTTATGATTATAACTGTAGTGATGATTTACCATGGCCTGGATGTAAACTTGAAATATTATATTTATTTATATTTTTAACTTTTATCCAGATCACAAAGATAATGTTTAGTTATTTTCTTGACAGAACTGATTGAATTACACATATAACAATCTTGTGAATTTTTGTTAACTTTAAAGTTTTAGGGCTTTTTTTCCTTCAGAGAAAAAACTAATATTTCTAAATTGAATTCAATATTATGCGTCTTAAATTACTGTTTTAATTTTTGTCTTTTTTTTATAAAAACCTTTATTACTGAAAAATTTAAATCAATTAAAACTAAGAGATTAGACTCCTTATTTTAAGATTCTGAAAGATATTTTAACAAATGGTACATAAAACATACAATTTTCCATCTCCACTTAAATTTAAAACTGAACATCAACTATAATGCTATAGCTTTAGATGGGTGGGATGGATGGTTGTACAGGGTAGGCACTTGACTGTTAACATGAAAGTCTCTGGCTTGATCCTTGATGAGAATCTTGGGATTTTTTTTAGGTCCGGGTGAAAGTCCCAATTCCACCCAGCTTAAAGATGGTGGGGGTGAAAGGTGAACGAAGAACACCATAAAATCCCTCTCATTACTGGTTTGCAGAATCTAAGAGATGAACATATCTTCGTTACAAAGACTTACAAACCCTAACTCAAGTTTGCAAGCCCGCTGGAGAGGTTAACCAGAATTAATCTTTATCCGGGGAATAGACTGTGCTTCCCACAACCCTACCTGAGGATATATTTTAGCTCATGACAGGCTATTACCAATTTTTTTTACAGATTCTGATACAATTTTAAGTTTTTATAAACTTCTGATGCTAATACCATTCCAAATTTCAATTAAGAGAACTTTGGTAAACTTTGCACACAAAAAAACTTGAGATAATAAAATTATATTCCCAAAATGTAAATAGAATAATGCATGATGATTACAATTTGGAACCACCAACAGCTTAGAAATAAAAAAAACAATTTTTTAAAAGTTTTATGAGGCCATTCTAAGTCGACTCAATTAAAATGATAATCATGTATAATAATACTCATTTCCAGTGTGCGTTAAATCGAAAGTAAAGAATGAATACAACAGTATTCCAGTTTAAAATACAACCATGAAAAAAATCGGATCTGCCGAAACAAAAAAATAACCTAGCCTGCCGATCAAGCCTAAGGGGATATAACTCTATGCAAAGGTTTTGCAGGGTACAGCTAGTATAACATAATTGAGGTTTCCTTGTCATTTAAAAACTTGCAATTAACTCCATCAAATAAGACTGTATTAGACTATAAGTCATACATACTGAGTCTTCGGCTATTTATTTTGTTTTTAATTTTGTAATTAGTTTTTTAAGTTACAAAGTCTAAGCAAGAGGCAAGGCAGTAGCTCAGTATGCAGCTATTCCTTATTTTCACTTTGTTGAAATTGTCTATATATTTTATCATGCAAAGTAAGCGAATTGCCCTTAAAGTGAAAATGCATGTTATGGATGTTACATATTACTAGCTGTACCCTGCAAAACCTTTGCGTTATATTCAATTTGGTTTGATTAGTAGGCTAGGTTATTTTTGGTTTCGGACAGATCCGATTCTTGCATGATTTTTATTACAATTTAAAAATACAATGTGTTGTAGAAATACAAACAAACAAATATTTAAAAGGAACTATTTCACATTTTGGCCTTGGGAGAGTTTCATTTTTGAAAACAGTAGAAACTATTCAAAATTGTTGATTTTTTTTTTAAATCTATCGAATCAAGACGCTTGCAAGATGCCATTTTGAATTCTTGTTTTCTGCTTTCGATTTAACACAGAATCCAGACCACTATTATTTATATTATTATTGAAAGTGAAACATCAAAAATGAGAGCACTGATAAAGTATTAAAGATTAAAATAAAATAACCTCTATTTGCTAATTTGGTTTTATTTTCCTTTAACTGATGGAAAAAAGTTGACAAATGAATAATATACTGATTGATAAATGCCAATATTATATAGTTTATAATTCTAATTCTAACACATGAAAATGTGACTAACAAATCAAATCCTAAAATGTAAAAAGTGCTGTCAAAAATGGCAAAATAATTGTTGAAGGAAATAAAAAAATAAATAATATTTTTATAATTATCTTCATTTTAATCAGCTTAGTCTTCTATTTCTAGCTTCCATTCCAAAAATGCCAACAGTAGCGGCAATAGTCTATAAATACTATGCTATAGTCACACTATTCTGTCTATACGACTATAGTATATTATTGCCACTATTAGTGGTGACTAGTCAGTGACTAGTCGAAAAGATTAGAGTACTAATACTAGATCATCTAGTAGATGAGAGATGTCAAGAGATGAGGAAGGCGATTATGCCTCACATCAAATGAAAGATCAATATAAGTATCATAGTACTTACATTTATCAATATAAATGTCTTAGAAATATAATATTTGTATAAGTTATTGCCATGATACACAACTTCGTTTTTATTTCTGAAGCGCAACAAAATATTTTGGTCGTCTGCTTTCCTTTTCCTCGTACTTTCTTCCGCTTTCACGGATATGTTGATAACGTCATAAATATCTGTGTACTGTTCTATCTGTTTTTGTCCCAACAAAAAAAAAACATCGGGATTTCCAGGAAAAAAAATCTCATACATAATGGGGACATCCCGGGACATCTATCGACATTTACAATGAATATACGGATATACATTTAACCTAATAAATTAACATATACATGTTTGCTATTTAACATTTTAGGCTTTGTAATATATTATCACCCCACACAGGTACTGATGGATAGGGCATATCCTACTGCTGTTAGTATTACAGACCTACACGGAATTAACACAAATAATGAAATAAATTATTATTAAATAAATCTGAAAGAAAACAAAAATTCTACTTTATGTAATTCATATTGTAAATGTAATATTACAAAATATGTGTAGGTTCATGGCTAATATTTAACATTATAGTAGTGGCGGCCCTTGGGGTGCGGGGTGGCGATTATTGTAACCGGGAAGGCAGCATTATAGACGATTTTCGATAGTTGCGGCTCTGGAAGGGCCGCAGCTAAAGATTCAACGGCTTCGACAAACTATGACATTTCCCATACACCAGACCCGTATCGTGTGGGGTGGGGGGGCGGAGTCCCCCTGATTTTTGTCAGGCCCCTCTGCTTATTTGCTCTACTTAGTAAAATGTATTACCTGCCCCCCCCCTGGCCCGGCCCTGCTATTGCCTGGCCCCTGCTGTAGAATTTTCACGCTACGGGTCTGGATGACAGTTCTCAGTGTCGGGGAAATGCCCGGCGGTAAATCGAGCCCTGTTTATGAACGATGAAAGTACAAACAAATGCGCACGCAAAGAAAAAAAAACTATGATAGTCTTCTCAGGTAATTGCATGTTTTGCTCTAGGCCCCGTAACTGATACATCTATAGGTGCCGAGCACTTAACCGTAATGTTGATAAGGCTGCCACTATATTTCATCTTGCTTCGAAAAAAAAATCCCCTATCTTTTTATTCACCAGGTGTAGGTAGTGATAACAATTATAAAGTTACGCAGCTTAACACTCTCTCTTGTTAGTTAGTTTAATCTACTATCAAAATCAGACAGTAAGGGGCTATTTATTAATTAAAATGTCTAGACCTGATTTTTCCCATACAATACTTTGAAATATTCTAATAAACTAGTATTCTCTTTGGGTCTATTTTGATATGATCGCGATTGCTTTTAAAAAAATCGAAATTATTTTGTAAATTACACCGGATGTCGTCTGTTGTGTGGCAACTGTACAAGCTTTTTTTTTTTTCACTTTTTTCAAAATGGCGATTGTTTACCAATTATTGACTTTAAATTTTAAAGGGCGAAATTGTAATAATTTACATTGAAATAAAATAAAGCATTGAAAAAAGAAAACGTAAAGAAAGAGACGTAAGTGTTAAGTTAAAAACTAAAAAAGAAAAAAAGTCGTATTGGTTAACATTTAATGAAAAAAGGGTACTAATCTAATCTATTTTCTAATATTAGTAAGGCAGTGGCTACGGTTCGGTCTGACCGAACCCGTATTTTTTTTACTTCGGGTACCAGCCATAGATAATATTGCTCCACACCCTAACCCTAATCCTGAAAAAAAATTCTGAAAAAAAAAAAATAAATGTATATATGCCATGTTCCTTATACCCTAATATAATGGTTTGGGCTGGTGGATTAGTAATATTCAATATTGACTGTATTTTAGAGACAAATCATTTTGATAATAAATATTAATAGAACAGTTTAAAATCTAATAAATCATATTATAAATGATACACTTTTTGGTTCTTTAACTTTCTTATGAATTATGTTAACAGTGAACAGTTTAAATCAGTGAGTGTAAAAGTAAAGTAACTAAAGTAAAATTGTTAATACAAATTGTTATTGTTAGCAAATATTGATATAAGTTAACATAAGTTAGATATGTTAGTAAACCATGAACATAGTCATTTATAAGATAAGGTTTTACTAAAGACAGTGAAGAATAAAACTGGTTTTCGCTTCATGCTGTTATTTTTAGGATGTATTTAAGGTATTTTTTTAATACTTTCATAAATATGATGCTAATTACTTATATAAAAGGTGACTATTATATTTACTTATGAAAGATTAGATTATTAATGGGGCATATTAAACAAAAATTAATGAAGTAAATCTGCTATTTAAATGTGCAGCAACCCCAACAGATGTCAGGGTATCTGCTATGAAATGACTTAGAAATAGGCATGTGAATGTGATAAGAAGGCTTCCCAAGATTAGCTAGCTTCAACTCTGTACACAGGTTAATGGCCCTTGCCTGAAAGCAGCCCTCTTCACACTTGATATATTATATATCAATTAGGCAAGACATGGTTCATTTTTTTTAAATTTAATTTTTGGTGTTTCCTGTTATAAATTCATTCAATCAGAGTATTTTTCAAAGGAGTTATTAACTGATATTTTTTCAAATACTTATTTAAAAAAAAAGTAATAAAAGACAAATGCTATTTTAAATATTGATTAGCCAAGAAATGTTTACCCTGTCTGCGACCCTGGGGGGAATCATCAAACCCTCTGTCCCACTACTCACTCCGTTCCCACCCCCACCAATTTCTCCTGCCCCAGTCACCCCATCACTCCAGACCTCCTTCCCTAAACCCTTACCCCCATTTCACCACTTCCCTCCTGCCCAGATCCCCCCTCCCAACGCCCATTCCTTTTCCCACCCACCACTTCCCTCCTACACAGAGAAAGAAAGAAATATAGGTCCCCAAAATGAATAGGGATAAGGTACTTGGAAAATCTAAAATGCTTAAATATCTTTTTATCTTTCTAATGTGTATTTCTAAAAAAAGACATATAGTTTCAGATATATTCATTTTTTAAATAAATATAGCTTATACTTATCCTTGATTCTAAAATACTTTCAGCCACTATCTGAACAAAAATGACAATGAACCATGTAGGAAGTATCTCTATTCTCGACCGTGGTGATGCACCTGCACAAGCTGTGATTGACCGAAATGCTAGGTCTTTAGCTCAAAGAATTGCAGATGAGACCAAAGATGAATTAAATAAAGTTATGGCAAGAGTTCATGCTGTACGGCTGATTGTTAACCTTCTGTTACTTTGTTTAAAATATATTTCATCTATCTTAATTTTTAACACAATAACTAAGAAGAATATTTTATTCATGTGCTATTTAACTTTTTGCATCAAATTTTTTAAAGCCACATTTCAGTATCATTTTAGAAAAGTTAAAATTTTTTGTTTTGCGTTTTTAGGAAAAAGTTAATTATATTTGTTTTTTTTAATTCTGCAGATATATAATGCCATGGATACAGTGGAAGATGTTTACTTTGGACATTCTATGGAATTCGTTAATGATTTGGTTTGTTTTATGGAATCTTTTTTTCAATGTAATGTTGTGTAATTTATTTTTAACAAATTAATACAAAGTATTTTCATTTAAATGTGAAAGAATATCGGTGATCTTAATTACTAGTGGATAACAATGTGCATGTTATCATACCTTGCAAATTTTTAATGTACAGGCTGAACTTGAATCAATTCTAAAGGATGAAATTAAAAAAAGACAGGTAAAATTCTTAATTTATATATATATATACAGTGCTTTTTTTTTGTAAAAAAAAAATAGGTGCCGGTACTCAGTGATGGATTGCCTAACTTTTAACTACAAGTTCGCACCTCGATGCAAGCTAAATCCCAACTGCAAAGATACTAAATGTCTAAAACAATTTTATTTTATAATTAACCAACATAAATCCTCTTAAAATACAATAAAAGTAATAATTTTTTCCCCACAGTGAAAAGAGGGTGCCGGTACGCCGCACCAGTGCATGCCGGCACAAAAAAAGTTACCACCCTTGCATATTAGTCAAAATCATTCCCCTTTTTTGTGATGATTGCGTTACAATTAACCTTTAGAAGTCAGCAACCTATAGATTATCTCAATATTAAAATGTGTAAGCTGGGGTAGAGAGGTAGCAGCCTATAGACTTTTGGAATGGACAGATGAGTGCTGACCACTGTTATGAATTGTTACTCTGTAAGAGACTGATCAGGGCATATATGGCTGTGTTATATTTGGACTTGGTCATATTCTGTTCATATAAATTTAGTGATTCATATAATGTCTAAGTAACATGGATAGTATTAAACCTATGAGGGAACTAAATTAATTTGTGTCGTACATTTAACTGGAACCGGAAATTTTTTATTATTTTAATGTGTAGTAAATAAAGTGGAATTTCACTCAGACTTGCCTGGCTTATGAATTCATTTGAATGAATGTGGATTTGAGTCATGACAATGTAATTGATGTTTCTAAGCTTACATATTGTTTTTCAATCTCATTTAACTTTAATTTAATTACATCGACCCATATTTCTTAGAACATTTATATTTAGTTGTTTTTTTTTTTTTGTAAATTAAGTTTTAATTATATTATTTTTTTTACTGTAGTATCAGCAGCAAGTGACTGTCTTTATCGTTGGGTATTCAGATGTTTGTCATCAGAAATTTCGGCTTCTTCAACAAGTTAATGAGGTGAAAGGTTTTTTAAAACATTTTATTTTTACTCCACTGTAAATGCTTTATTAATAAAATTCTAATGTCAACTTTCGTGGATTAAAAAAAATTCCTTAACGTTATTGTAAATTACTAGAAAAAAAAACTTTTTATCATCAACTTGTGTCTTTTAACAAATTTTAATTGGAAGACATCAAGAATGCTGCAGCATATATGATCTCTCCCCTTTAAATTTTTGCACATTCGCTATAAGAGTGTTTATAAATTTTATTCTTGGATAGCTTCTCCAAGTTGCTCTCTCTAGTGGCTTTAAGAGTTGGTATATTTTAACCTGTCAATTTCAGAGTGTTGTTTATAATTTTTATTCTTGGATGACCTCATTAAGCCACTCTCTACTGTCACTATAAGAATTAGAATATTTTGGCCTGTCAATAGCTTAGTGTTGTTTATAAATTTTTATACTTGGATGGCTTCTCTAAGTGCTCTCTCCAGGGTATCCTACATGATAGCGCTATAGAGAATACCATGGCGTAAGACATGCCCGTACCATTTCAGCTTTTACTGGAGTCAAAATCGGTTCCTGAGGACCTACCAGTTGGCCAATACTATTTATTCTTTAAAAAGTTACATTTTTTCTGATGAAATTAATTTAGTTTTAACGTTTAAAGTTTTCTAAGAAATTATACTCATTGGATCAGTTTTGCTATTAATTTTTATAATAAAATAAACGTTTATTTTAATAAGAAAATACATGTGTCACAATTCTGTCTACTTTGCAGTTCTTTAAGGATAATTCTAAAAATGTTGATGAAGAAGATTGGTTTCCTACAACACCTGACATGGACTTTGATGAGGTTGAAATTTTTTCATCATAACTATTACCTAATTACTGCTACTTAATAAGTGGTTTAAACTTGAATTACTTTTTTTTTTTACTGTAATGTAATTAAAGTAGCTTGATTTGATGGAATTATTTATAACTTTTGTTTATATAAAAAGAAAAAACAATTGATAAATTGATTAACCATTGCATGTCTAAATAAAAAAAACAAAGCTTATATATACATTTTTTTAATAATTTTTTCAAAAATAATTTTATAACTTTACCATCATTCTTATGATAATATATTACATTTTTTTTACGGTGAATTAATTTATATAACATTTTTTTCAGTTAGATATAGATATAGTTAAAGCAAAAAATTCAAAAGTTTATCCCAAAATGACATTGAAAAAAAATTATTAAAGGTTTCAAACAAAGTTGAGGACTCTTTAACCTATGCACATAGTTTGACTAAAAGGCTAGCAGAATTAAATAAAGATATGATCACCTACATGACAACAGTTGCTGAGAAGAAAGCCAGTCATAAGTAAGTAGAACTTAACTTCATTCTTACTGAGTAGTATAAATAATAGAATAAAAATAAAGATTTGCTGAAAATCTTAGAGATTTATACATTAAAAATCTGCGTTCTAATACTTATTGGGCAACAATCCTACTCATCTTTTTCTGACGTTCTTTGGTTAGGCTATCTTCGACAGCCCAATGATCATGTTTCTTGGTTTGGCTCTTGGATTTTCTTTAGTGATTAAAGCTTTTAGATATTTCTTGAATGATAGAAATAAATATTTAAAAATTACATATTAGAGCCTCCTACAAACTTGAAATTTTTTCATTTAAAAAAGTTTTGACTGTACTTGTGCAATGTATATGTTTACGGGTGTATATTTATTTAATTTGATAACATGTAATCAATTTGATTTGGCAAAGTTTTTAAAATTTGCTACATTCAGACGACATCTTTTAGAACCAAAGTAAGTTTGTTTTGTTTTTGAAAAAAATATTTTCTTTGTGCAGAGAATTGCAGAAGTTGTTTTTAAAAGCTTTCATGTGACAGTATTCATGGCGTAACATTTCTGATAGTGCACATAATAAATGTTATTTGAAATATCAGAAACAAAATTATGCATCATAAAAAATGATTTTCAGTTAAATAAATTGGCCTGTCAAAAAAAAAAAATGCAAATTTTTTTTTTGTCTAACGGTAAAAAAAACAATGATTTATGTATACATTGGAATAAAAGTATTGAGAGACAGCATTGTAATGTATGGTATTGAAAGATTCCAGCTTTGCAATTAAAAAAAATAAATTATTGTGCTTTCTTTTTTAATTTTTGTTGCTGCTGTCCATTATCCAATTAACTTCTGACACAATCATTTCTGTCCTCCTAATGATGCTTGTACTAAACAAAAAGTTAATTACTTTCATCGGAATGAAGCAGTGAGTATGTATTTCTTTACTAGAATACACTAGAAAAGTGTTGTACAAATGCTTTAAAAAAAATTTTCCAGTTAAATAAATGTTTTTTATTTTTGTGTTGTGGATCATAAACTGTCTAAGCTTAAACTAATTACTTTTTACATCAAGTAAAGCAAATCACTATAAGCTAACTTATCTGTTCAATCGAACTACTGTTACAGACTACTTTTTCGTCAACGGGTTTCTTTTCGATTGAGCCTTTGATAAGCAATAAACTTTTAAAAATAAAAATTTTTAACGCCATGTCATTTATTTCAACAAGCAATCTCAAGCAATGATTTTCTTTTAATCTGTAAATGTAAAATCTAATTATTTCGTTTCCATTTACAACGGTACCTAACTAACAGATAAATGTATTTTTTATATCTCTGAAAGTTAAAAAAAAAAAGCTAAGGGAAACTGTTTGAATAGAAAGAAGTACATCCTAGTGTTAAAAAACATTACCCATATAAGTAAATTATTTGCAAATTTAGAAATGGATTTTTAAAATGCATTAATTTAATTTACTGTGTTGTTGTAAAAGAGGTTGCTGTTTAATGTTTTTTGTTATATATATATATATATATATATATATATATATATATATATATATATATATTTATATATATATATATATTTTTGCTTAAAAAATCAATTCTTTTTTATATTGCTGTTGTTATTATTATTAGTATCATTATCAATTATAATATGAGCTGTACGCTTTCATGTAATTGATAATGTTAATTAACTAATATTAGAACTTTATTCTAATGCAAATTTATTTATAATAGAAATCATACCCGCTGTAATGCATGTAATAATAAAGATGTCAATAAGATTTTGAAACTGCAACAGTATATTTGAATAGGGTTCATTTGTTATTTTAAAAAAATTTTTAAATTGTGATTTTTTGTTCAGTTTTTATTTTTTAAAAATGTGATACTTGTATTTGCATTTACAAATGTTTTTTGTTCATTCTGAAATATTTTTTTTCCAAAAAAAAAAGTATGCAAATAATAAAATAGCACTCTGATTAAAATAATATTAGAATTTTATATAAATTCTTTTGTGTGTTTAATATTCATAATGTTCATATTTTATTTGTTTTAAAACAGAGGAAGAAAAAAATTGAGAAAGCCTTGCAACAAGCCAAAGAAGATGTTTTAGGGTTAAATGAAAAATTGCTTCTTTTACAGAAAGGTAAAATAAAAAAAACAAACAAAAATCATAGACTTTGCCTGCTACAGATAGTAACATTTTGAAATTTTAAAAAGTGTTTCTTCTCTAACTAGAGCTTGATGAACGTGATGAAAAAGTTCACATAATGCTGAAACAGATGGATTTTAAAAACTTGGAACTCCAGAAATTTAGAACAGCTGCAGAGCTGGCTAAGGTTAATATTATTTTATCTCATATTAGTTCGTTAACATAGGATATTGCATCGGGATATGTCTGCTGGAATTTTATCAATTCACATTTAATATGTTGCATAATTCCTTTTCGCTGCCCAGGAAATTTTAACAAGTATACTTTATAAATAACACAAAAATTAAAAACAATTCATAAATGTTTACGAAAGCATACAAATATGGTTTTTGATATTATTTGATCTCATAGTAGTTTGTAACCATCACAGCTGCTACAAAATGCTACATTGTAAAGTGTCGTTATTACGACAGTCAGCGTAACAAATTTTTCAGTATAGGAAAAAAAATGTACGGTCTCTTCACTTATATAACATCTGTTAAATATTGTTGTTGTATTAAATATTAATTTCAGTATTGCAAAAAAAAAAAAAGCGTTCTTAGTAATGTATGTTGCGAGGGGCAGGGTTTTCAATAATGAGGGAGAGTCATTCACTTATTATGTCATGCTGAAGTCAACAAGCCCATCTTATACTTAGGCCACTTTAATTAGCTGAGCTGTATGCTGCTTGTGGGGTTCAAGGGAGGGTAGGTCAAGCTTTAAAATTACAGAGGGCATTAGCCTACTAGCCAAGTAATGTACCATACTGGGAGTGTTTTTGTGTTTGACAGTCGTGGCATTAGCTTCAGCAGAATGTGAAACTCAGCAAATTATCAGGTATCCCTAAGAAGTCGCTTGCACGTGATATTATTATCAGGGTGGATTCTTTAATTTTTTTTTTATTGAATTGGTGTAACAAAAATGTAGAAATATAATGATGTTTTTTTTGTTTGTGTTGAAGCAAAAACTAGCACAGCTGCAAAAAGATTTTGATGAGCAAGTGAAAACGAATGAAGAGATTAAGACCAGTGAGTTTTTAATTATCTCTTAGCCGTCAGATATGGCCATACCTCAGTTTTTTTGGGATAATCCTTACAAAATCAACGTTTATTAAAATCTATTGGGTGGTGGGATTGGAGGAGGGGGAGGGCTGTGTATTTTTGATATAAATAAACATAAATCCAATAAATTCACATGTAAAAAAAAAAAAAAAAAATCGTTTCATATCTTCAGATATGGCTGAGTCCCTTGACCGTCAGATTAGTGCTCTACAAGCAGTTCACCGGCAGGAGATGCAAAGTTCAAACAGCTGGTAGAGGCAGAGAGTAAAAAGCTGCAGGTCAGAGTCAGCTAATATCTGTAGCATTTATCTTTCTCAGAACTTTTAACCTTGTTTTGGCTGGATACTAATGGCTGAGATTTTTTTTTTACTCGGATTTATTTTCAAAGGCCATTCCAATGTCCTAGAAGTGTATATAAAATTAACTAAAGATTACTTTACGGCACTGTTTGAAATGGGAAAAAATACGCCTTGAGATTATGATGTTATGATAATTATGGATGTACAGCACCGGTGCATAAGTTTGTAGCATAATGAGGCTTTTTTTTTTTTTTTAAACGCCTTATATAGACTAGCCAAATAAGGTTAAGCTGTGTAATAAACTATAGAAAGTTTAATTCTTTTAAAACTAAAAAGTATATATTAAAAAAAATAAAAATAAAAACTTTAAAAATATAAACTTGTACTAAAATACACTAAATAGTAAAAAAAAAAATCCTTAGATCATACAAATATTTATATAAATTATAATTACTAAAATTAAAAGCATGGGTGAATACACACAATATACAGGACTATATATGTTTTTACTGTCGTTGATAAATAGAAGTAAGTAAATAATCTATATATCTAGATGGTTAACCTATATATTTTACTTTTTAGTGCTTTTAAAAAAAAAATTATGTGTAAGCATCAGATTCAGAGCTGAAGAATTTCACTTATTTTTGATTCCTCTGTTAATTCTCCAGAACTGAAGCTTATATTTTTCAGATTTCCATGATTCTGTTAGTTCCATGCATCTAAATTGGGAATGATGTAGATATGTTGGGTATTCTTTTAGAATCTGTAAAAATTTTTGTATCTTGCAAACATATTTCCCACTGGGAGGATTCCCAGAGAGATTAATTCAGATTTACCTCTCCAGCGAGGCCAGCAAAACATATTTTCTTTCATCCTCTAAAGTGAATTAGGTGACATCGGATGTTTATTGATAGGTTTAACTCTTAGATCGTATAAACCTCTAAAGGGATGATTTTTTTTTTAATTCTATGCCCTTCTTTCATCCCCATGATAGCTGAGTGCATTGGCTATGGAGGCACCACAGAGAACATATGTTGGTGTTTAGCGCACAATGCCCATGCTTCCCCAACCAATGCCAGATACCCATTGAAAGCAAAAATTTCACCAGGACCTTAGAAAATCCCATGTCTTTCAGTGGGGATTGAACTAGGGCCCTTCACAGTTATGTGCTCTGTGCTGCATGACCAGCTTTGTCCTCTCATGTGGCATAACCACACCACTTTCTTTTTCTCAAGAAAATTGATTCATTATTTGAATTGTTAAATAAAATGTAGCGAGTTCTATAACGCCCCCCTCCCAAAGTCCAAGCTTTGACAAGGAAAAAAAAAAACACACAAATAGAAAAATCTGCCAACCAAAGATAAATCTCTATTGATTAATTAATTGAAGTTTTGAGTTATTTGGTCAGCGGTAATAACTGTGCATGTCACAAAAAAAAGTTGATTTACAGGGAGCTAACAACTGTTTGCTGTTTACATTGTAACTGAGAAAATGTGTTTGTGTGCATCACAAAATTCACCCATTTACAGAGCATTTATTTTTTCTTTTTCTATAGACCTTTTTTTTTTTTTTTTGAGTTTAGACAAGAATATATAAACATTACTTTTCTTGTATTTTAATGGTTATTATTAATTTATTATGTTGTTAATTTGTTAAAATTGAATTATTTTATGATTGCGCGCAATAAGAATTAAAATATAAAATGCGAAACTGCGAACTGGTAGTTAAAAGTTAGACAATCCATCACTGAGTACCGGCACCTATTTTTTTTTACAAAAAAAGCACTGCATGTGAGGACGTATAGATGTATATAGTAATTCAAGGGGGAGGAAAGCTAATAAACATGGTTACTAGGGGAGTTACTGGGCCTGATCCAGAGACGTACAGTTTATAGCGAAGTACAAATACTTGTGTAGTGGTTAATTTGGACTGCAATTGTAAAAGAATTTGAGAGCCGTAATGTCTCTTTAGGTCGGTCGTATAACTAACGATTCCAGTCGTGTGTACAAATAAATATCTGTGGTGTTGAAGTAGGCCTACTTCTCAACAGACAGCCGTACAACACAGCGTAAATTATTAACTGCTCTTTCAGTCGCTCTTTGCTGAGTATTGTGCTGCTCTTTGTTGAGTATCGTGCTGCTCATTTGTGTATCGTGTGGCTCTTTCTTGAGTTTCATGCGGCTCTTGTTGAGCATCGTGGGGCTCTTGTTAAGTATCGTACGGCTCTTTGATGAGTATCGTGGGCATCGTATCTTGCAGGTCTTGTTGAGTAATGTGCGTCTCTTTGTTGATTAACGTGCAGCTCTTGTTGAGTATCGTGCGGTGTCTTTTCGAGTATCGTTCGGCTCTTTGTTGAGTATCGTGCGGCTCTTTTTGAGTATAGTGCGGATCCATCTGAGTCATTGTTTTTTTTTTTTTAATAGTGATCCGTTACTTTTTTTCCCCTACTTAATCTTGTTAAATTGACTATGATGTGGCTCTGCAAAATTCAAACCCCGTCACCGAGCCCAGAAAAAGCTTAAGTAACGCAAAAGTCGCCGCTTCCTAGCGGAAAGAATGTCTTGACTCGGGCGAACCCCCCTTCCCCCACCGTCCTACACACACGACCTTCCATTCCCTGTAGTTAAGCCAGAAAATTGGTATTTTCAGTTTGAGAAACCCTTCACATTGGCGTCATGTTTCGTACCGGGTATTTTTTTTCCGGGTCGATCGAACTTAAGCAAAGAAAAAAAAAAATAATTGGATTTGATGAATGAATCCGCGACCCTAGCCAGCTGCAGGCATTCATTCTGTCATTCTCTGTGTAATGTTTGTTTAACTCTAGTATTACCCGACCAATGGTGTTGATCAGTTCCGGCTGATTTGATTTTATACCACCATTTCTAAATTGTCGCGCCGCATTAAAAATCGCGTAATTCAATAAACTCTCTGGGGAAGAGGAAGAAAAGGGTGTGTGTGTGGGGGTTGTTGAGAGAAACAGCAATGGCGGCGAATGTAGTAACCGTTGACAACACAACAACAATCTCCCCACCCCCTTCCCCCCATGCACACACACACCTCTCTTTGCTTTAAAACCTCTTTTACAAGACTCGGATGAAATGTTAGCATATGCTGAAAAATAGAGGGGGCGGGAAAGTGTGAGAGTAGAATCTGTGAGACCCTTTGTGTGTGTGTGTGTATGTGTGTGTGTGGCTGTAGCCCGTGACGTGACGGCCAGGTGGAGACGAACATTCCCCCCACAAAAAAAAAATAATAAATTGATCCGAAATGATTATGACACGGGGAGATTGTCATTTAATGATCCCCCAGGAACATGATTGTGCCATGACTACCGCCGTGACTGTCGGGAATGGTGGAGAGTAAAATAAAGCGCGAATTCGTTTCATAGAAAGCAGGTCATACCAAGTTGTTGATTTACCCAAGCCAGAGTTGCACGGTCGGTCCTACGGGGGGGGGGGGGGCAGGCTAAACTTCCGCTCCTCTTTTAATGAGAACTTTTTTTCTGGTTGTAACTCAACTCACAAGGAAAAATAACAATATTTATGGCGCACTTCTGTACATGTCGCGCCCCGGGCAACTGCCCGAGTGGCCGGTACGTGGTACCGGGCTTGGCTGTTGGGGGAGGAGGGGGACTCTTTCTTATGTGTAACGCATCTGTTTGGGTGCGTGTATAGGCCTACACTGACTCACACTAGAGAGCTGCACGGGATTGGGATTCGCGGGAGTCCCCGCGGAATCCGCGGAACTCCCGCGGGATTGGAGATAAATTTATCGGGAGTTCCATGGGATTGGTTTTATTTTTTGCGGGAGTCCCGTGGGTTTGGGTTTTGTTTGAGTGGGACTCTCGCAGACTTCTGTTGAATCAATCAAATCGCACGGATGATCTTGGGATGATGTGTGATGTATGATATACACCTAGTTCAGGGCCTTTCCTTGAATTCTTGGTATTTAGGTCAAAACGTCATTAACAATAATATAACCTACACATTTTGACTACCGAAAGTTGAAAATCGTCATAGTTGACACGGAAAAACACATACCCCACACCCCCAATATTAATTATTCTCAATATAATAATGATACTTATTGTGACGAGCTATAGTAGATTTAGAGACGAGAGACTATCCCCTTCGACGTTTTAATATAATAGATATCTAAGAATTAGGAGTAATTCCGATAAGGGTGACAAGGTGACAGACGACTTAGGACAAAGTGGGGAAACAATAGAATAGTAGACAGAAAAGGTGTGAAGACCGAGAGGCGACGTCGAACAGGGTTAACAATGACGACCAGCTGACGCTTCTAGAAAGATTAGATAGTTAGGAAAAAACTGAAGGGATTGTGACGTACTTAGGGTAATTAGGGCACGGACGTTGGGGTATAAATAGGGGCTGGATTCGGACATTAGTTAATTAAGAGAAGTTAGGAGAAGTTCGTAGTCATGAGGAGTTAGAGAAGAGAGATAGTTACAAGTCATATTGAGAAGTTCGTAGTTATGAGGAGTTTTAGAGATCTCTAGTTAGTCAGAGTTGAGGCAGAGTGAATTATTGAAGTGTATTAAAAAAAACAAATGAAAATATCATAAAGGGTGGCATTTTTTTTTCAAGTCATCATTAGAATTCTTTTTAGAAAGCGACCCGCTTTCCATACAGTTTATATTCTGTGGCACCGCCACTGTATGTGTGTGTGTGTGTGTGTTTGCTGATATCTTCTTTGTGACATACGCATGTGCGTGCAGATAGCTCTTGTGTTAATAAAATGTACCAGCGTGGCACATACACACTCAGTCATGCAGTGATTTACAGCTGGCAACTAAAGAAAGAAGAAAAAATTACTAATAACAATTCCGAAAAAGCAGGTAGTCAGCTTTACAGTCTATTGAAGTAATTCAGCCATGTCTATTCAAAAGTTCGCCGTGCGGCAAGGCTATGTTCGGTTATATCATACTTTGTAAACCGTGGAGCTGAAACAAGAACTTTAAAGGGGGGGGGCGGACCCTTATTGAGTACGGAGACACCAGTTATTATGCATTGAATTTTTATTCCCGATTTTTTTGTTAGTTATTGGATAGCATTCTTCAAATGTGTTTTGAGTGTGTACGTCTTGAGGAACAAAAAAATAATAAGACGTGGTTTAACTGGTGTGGATATTCCATGGCGCTAGATTCATTATTTTCTTGTTTGTGTTAGCCAATCTTTCGTTGTGTTCTCTCTTTCTCTATACATACATACATACAAACATACATATATATATATGTATACTTACTTGTGTGTATGTTAGGTTGTTATTTTTTTTAATTTTCTTTTATTCACTCGGATGTGTGGGATTATTTCTCTAGAGCGCCCAGTGTAACCAGACAATGTTTGCCCGTTGCACACTTCTGGAAAATTGTTCACGTTGGCTAGTCAACTGGCAGCAAACCAGACGCATCAGTGATTGACACAGCCCATCATTTCAATGTCTTGGTCCGTTCCCTGGTTTCGAGTTGTGCATTTAGGTGGACCAGGAGATTCAGTAATTAGGCAGACCATGAGATCCAGTAAGGCAAACCATGAGATTCAGTAATTAAGTAGACCATGAGATTCAGTAATTAGGCGGACCATGAGATTCAGTAATTAGATAGACCATGAGATTCAGTATTTAGGTAGACCATGAGATTCAGTAATTAGGTAGATCATGAGATTCAGTATTAGGTAGACCATGAGATTCAGTAATTAAAAAGACCATGATATTCAATAATTAGGTAGACCATGCGATTCAGTAATAAGTTAGACCATGAGATTCAGTAGTTTCAGAAGTCACTCACTGCATCTTGACTGAAAAATGTAATACTATATTTGTATAGCTTTTGATAGGCATGTTAGTTCAACTCGCCATCTGAACGTATGTCTGTCCCACCGGATTACATGAAGATTTTAAAGTCACATGTCACTTAATGTCCACACCTGCGTCTATTATTATTAAAACCCTTTAAGGACTATATGTTTATTCCTTGGTCCTGAAAACCAGTGGTGCCCCCAAACCCCGGGCCGCGGACCGGTCCGTGGATCAAATGGTACTGGGCCGCCCAAGGAAACATTAAATTATTTCCTTTTTTATTTATTTCCTTCTTGTTATTGTAAATCAAAACAATCTAAAATATAAATAATCACACCCCAACCCCAACTAAGCGGGCCGCTCTAAAATTATCAAACGTTGACCGGTCCGCGGCGGGAAAAAGGTTGGGGACCACTGCTGTAAGCCATCAAAGGGGGAGGAAGGGCGTTTTTTTGTTTTATTTTGCAGCGCTCCTATTTTTAAAACTCAAATCATAGCTGAGTTTGTCGACAGAGGCACCACGGAAGACGGGAGAAAGATAAGACGAGGAGGGATTTGAACCCGTAACCTACACCATGCATATCAGTACCAAAAGCGCCACCGAGTCACACTCCCTCTCTTTCCGTCTCTCTGCCTGTCCACCTGTCTGCTTGCCTGTCAATGTGTCCATTTTTCTGTCAATCTGCCTGCTTGTCAAGTGTTTACCTTCTCTCTCTGTCTGTCTGTCAGTATGCCTGTCAATGTGTCCATTTTTCTGTCTATCTGCCTGCTTGTCAAGTGTTTACCTTCTCTCTGTCTGTGTGTGTGTGTGTGTGTGTCAGCTTGCCTGTCTATATGTCCATTTATCTGTCTATCTGCCTGCTTGTCAAGTGTTTACCTTCTCTGTGTGTGTGTGTGTGTGTCAGTCTGCCTGTCAATGTGTCCATTTATCTGTCTATCTGCCTGCTTGTCAAGTGTTTACCTTCTCTCTCTCTCTCCGTGTGTGTGTCAGTTTGCCTGTCACTGTGTCCATTTATCTGTCTATCTGCCTGCTTGTCAAGTGTTTACCTTCTCTCTGTGTGTGTGTCAGTTTGCCTGTCAATGTGTCCATTTATCCGTCCATCCGCCTGCTTGTTCCAGTCACCCATAATACATAAAAACAACCAGCAGGTCTCCAGTGACTACCTGCTCCTGGGGGTCAGCTCAAGACAGTCTCGGTCCCCACTGCTGTTCATCGATCTGGTAATAACACTACACAACTACCTCCCCCCCCCGCCCTTTTCTCCGCAGTTCCCGTATTTCTTTCCCCTTGTTTTTTGGAGTTATCCACGAAGTTATCTACCCCTGGTGTCCTTCTTTTCCACATACACGATATCTAGTCTATAATCTTGATTTGTAAGTGGAAAAAAAATTGAAATCAGTGCTTGATTAGCTGTTTTATATTTTTTATATAATTTATTTGCATTCATTCAATATCGATAATATTTCGCTGGGAGTATGTTGTTATATGAACAACGCGGAAGTCGTTACAGTGTTGTTTTTTTTGTGTGTTAACTTTAGATGTAGTGATGTGACGTTTCCAATGATAACTGGATATATATATATATATATATATATCTCATCGTGTTCCATAAATTTAGGAATATCTCATGGTAGCCCATTTCCATGGTGAACATCGGCCAGAATTGACCTGGAGCCGATCTGAAGTCTGTTCTGTCACTGGTGTGTTCGGTCAGTGATTCGGCTACACACCGGCTAGCCGTCGGCTCGAGCTGTCATTAGATTTCGACCTCTGACCTTTTACATTCGTGTTGTTGTTGTTGTTATTTTTTCCTTCTGAAGTATTTCCGCTCTGGTGTATTGAGCGAATCGGACGTACACACAATTTCCCGATAACTCTGTTGAACTATTATTGTGAGAGACTTATTTCCCCTTTTTGGAGCCTTTATTTGCTTTTCTACAATTCTCTGGGGAAAAAACCTATGTGACGGTATATAGGAATAACAGTGGGTTTTTTTTTTAAGTAAAGTTAATCTGCCGTTGGCCGTTCACAAGGAGGGATTAAGGTGCTGCTGGAAGGGGGCGCCATGTCCACCCAGATAGTCCAATACGTGGACCTGCGCCTCACCATCGATAACGGACCGCCGGCCTACGACGTGAGACCCGGGCACACTGGCGCCAGCCCACTGCCTCCACAGACGCAGAGGGTCGCGCCTTAAGGTTTGTTTATAGGTTACTGATTCTGTTTGTGTGTTGTTGTTTGTTTTAAATCGAGAACTTTCCCCGCTATTTACGAATCAGTAACGTCTTTTACATCCAAACAAAAACAAAAACAATAACAACAACAGCAGCTGACCTTATCAGTGTATAGAAAAAAACTACAGTATATTCAATGGGCTATCCTTCATATGAATTCATCTGCCCCGATGAGCCCTTAGGGGCTTAAGGGAACTTTTACTTTACAACGACGTCTGGCTTCAGTGCCGTTCTCAGGTCTTTGGGTGCCCTTGGCAGAATTTAAAAGTATATCTGGAGGGGCCCTAGGGGCTGTCCATTATTTATGTCAACAAATTTTTGGCGATTTTTACCCCCTCTCCCCCCTTGTCAACAACTTGTCAAACTTCCAGAGACCCCCCTATAAAATTACGTCAACATTTGATTACCCCCCCCTAAAAAAAGGTGACTTCCAAAAATGTTTATGTGGCAAAATTATTAGGAATATAGTTAGTTTAATTAAAATACTGAATGTTAGGCGAGTGTGTAACACAGGACTACAAACGCTGCTTAATTTTCCTATTTATTAAGTAATTATATTAAATTTTAAAAAAAAAAAAATAACATTGTTGACGTCAACTTTTCTTGACCTCTTCCCCCCTCCCCCTTGTCAACAATTGTCAAAAATTTTCTGACCCCCTCCCTCTCCCCTATTTTGTTAAAGAAATTAATGGAGAGCCCCCAGGTAAAAGTTACAGACAGGGGTGTGGAGGGGGGTGGCGCTTTTCAGCTCCCCGTTTAATAGAAATTAAGGCCGTTAGGCCCCCCGCGCCAGGGCAGAACTGGCTTGATGAACTTTGTGTGCATGCGTGGAGAGCACATGCTGAACTTATTTTATGAGCCCACAACAGAGTATTTTTTAAGATTTTTTGTATATGATTTCATAATGCCTCTTTCTACGGGCCATCCTTTGAATATGATTTCATAATGCCTCTTTCGGGGCCCTCCTTGTAAATGATTTCATAATGCCTCTTTCAGGGCCCTCCCTTGTATATGATTTCATAATGCCTCTTTCGGGGCCCTCCCTTGTAAAGGATTTCATAATGCTTCTTTTGGGGACCTCCATTTCTTCAGGGACGTTACTTACTTTTTTTAAAATTAAATCTTTGTGTGACTAATTAAGAATAAAAAAAAAAACGTTGCCGAATAAATTTTTCGGAGTTTAAATCATTAATCGTTAATTCTGTTTTACTGCAATGCCTGCAGTTACATTGCACCGTACGGCCACTACTAATATGAAACTTAATTCTTCTCTTAATATCTTTCTCTTAATCAATATTAGGCAGGCCTGTGTATGTATGTATACGTATTTATACTTCTTCAAAGATTTTCCCTGTAGAACCAGTGCGTGCTACGTATCACCTTGGCTGAACTTACGGTGTAGCTTTTGTCTCAAAAAATTTTTAAATTTAATAACCAAAACTGAGTAGGTTTTTTATATATTCTGTCACGCTTGAATAGATTTAAACATTATCAATACGCGGACTTTTTTTTTTTAACTGCCGCATGAACTGTGAAGTAGAACAAGCGGTGCTTAAACCCCAATCTACCCCCCGAATCTGATACCTGCCAGTATCTCGTGCGAATCAATGTTCACCAGGCCTGGTTATGAAAGATCTGCACCGCGATACCTCCTGTCTTATTTTAATGTGAATTGTCAAGCTGTTGTTTGTTTTAATAGATTTTTTTTAAAGGAGAGGAGGGTACATTTTATCAATCGGTTATTATACATTGTTAGGAACTGAATTAGTATTTCGGTCTATACACAATAGGGGGTAGAGCGCTAGACTGTAGACATTACAGCTCCATGTTCGATCCTCGCCAAGAACCAAGGGGGAATACTCTCAGGTCCTGAGTGAAAGCTGGTTAAAAGTCTCCCCCCCCCGATTATGCTCCCTACTCTATGATAACAAAGGGCGGTAATGCCCTCCACTCTATGATAACAAAGGGCGGTAATGCCCCCCCCCCACTCTATGATGATAAGAGTGCTGATCTGCAGAAAACATACACGGCAATCTGGTGCTACCGCCATTTAATCGTGGGAGCCCCCAAACAATATCCACCAACCGTGGGTCCCTGATCACACACTCATACCGAATAGCAAAATGATTAGTACACCATTTACAGTAATCGGTGAACCCCCCCTCCCGTTTTCCCAAGTGAGTGCAGACTTCTTCCCCCCCTCTCTTCACCTCGGCGTGTGTTAGGGCTGCATGACTTCAACCACACCGTCGGCCGTCCGCAAACGACGTTTTAAAAAAAAATATATTGTGTAGGTCACATTTTTGGGAGATCACGCCCCATAAACATCTGCGGAGGTAAAAAGTCCCCGTGCACTGAGCCCATTCCTGTGACGACCCCGCCGCCAGCACCTCCACCTCCACCACACCCTCTACTGTAAACAACTCAATTTCCCTGTCACAGGCAGCCGTCTTTCGGCGCCAGTGACCATTTAACCAATGCCGGACACCTGTTGTAAATAATTTTTTTATTTTTTTTGCTCTTCTTAGTCGCGACTCCCCATGTACCTCCCCCCTTTTTTCCCCACATCACTTAATGTTGTACGGCCATTACATTCCAGTAGTGAATACATCCAGCTTTTACATATATATATATATATATATATATAATCTTGTTATTTATTGAATGTTATTTCCATTTCATTCGTTGGCCTTTGATTTGTTTGTGTTCCAACACAGACCGCCAGCTCCACGCTGTCCAGCAGCTCTATTACTAAAGACGCGGTAAGCGACCATCGTTCACCCGAGTCGGTGTTCAAACAGGTGAGTCTTGGCCTTATCTGGATTTTATTTTTAATTTCACTTTTTGGTTTGTTTTAAAAAAAAAAAATTTAAACTTGTTTCCTCATTTTACAAATGCTTCATAACTACGGGAGATAACTGCGTATTTCAAGCTGAACATGCCGTTTGCCTGGTTATTTCCCGTAGATTATGTGGTATCTGAAGAAATCAACGGCAGTTACAAAATATTTATCGGTGAAAGATTAATTGATATTTGTATAAATCGATAAATTATATATATCTATATCTATCTATTTATCTACCAATCTATCTATCTTTATATATATATATATATATATATATATATTTATTTATATATATTAGGGTGACAAAAAAAATCAAAGTGCTTTCGAAATCGGACTCCCAACCCTTTATTGCGTTCTTTGTAATGAAAAAAATAAACTCTGCAAAATATTATTAAGATATTTTTATATTTAGAGGTTGCTCAATGAACTTGAAATTATCAGATTTAAGGGTCAGCAATAAATAAAAAGAATGCATTTTTATTTTTTTTCTAATACAAACTTTTAATTATGTTATTCAAATTAAGTGTTATTTATATGATTTTATACAATGTTTGATTACAGAATACTTCACTTGGTGATTGTTCGTGTGTTTTCATTTATGCGTTCACAATTGTAGACTTTCGCATATCTGGAATTTGATGTCGATGTTCTTCCACGGTTTGCAAAATATATTGCAATTTGAGTTTCATCTTTTGTTAAAACTTGTGCATTATCTGAAATGTGTTTCACCCTCTTTTCCCCCGCTGTATCATTTACAACTTTTATAGAATTAACAATTTTATGTGCTTCCTGGTATTCGGTTGCTGTACTGCACGTTTCTGGGTGATTATCATTCATGAATGCCCAATTTATTCCAAGCACTTTAAATATTTTAATCTCTCTGTTACAAAGTCATCTAAGTTCATGCTTACAATTTTATCCATTAATACTTTGCCTTCAAGCCTTTTTACCTGTTTTTGTTTTTTGACTGGCTTTTCAAATGCAATCAACATTTTTTCTTTAGTTTGGTTATCAACATCGTTGCTGAAATAAGAGACTCACCAGGTCTTCAGTTAAATAAAATAAATGTCATGCAAAGTTTTTAAAGGCAGATTCAGCAACTTCTTTGTGAAATATTTTAAAGTAATTCAATTTCTTACTCAAAGTCAGGTCATTGTGAGGAGCAGATGAAGAGATGGAAACCAATGTTCCATGTAATTCAAAATTTTAAAAAAATAAAAAATCATAGATTTTTTTCTTCATTTTTTGTTAACTGAAATTGATGTCGAAACAAGTAAATTTTAATAGAGTACAGTGCTTTTGCCATACATCATGCTTGGTGCAAAGCGCCAGGAGTACAAAACGTTATTCCGTTATTCCTCTGTGGCCTGGAGGAATTCCTCCTAAAAAAAGTATCGACAGTTGCAAAAATTCTTTGTAATCGTCGCAAGGTTGTATTGCTCCTTGCAGCAAATTTACAGCAAATTCTACTGCTGATGGTACAAGCTGAACCATAAACTTTGAGATCTGCATCAGTTAAGTGCCATGATTCAGAATTAAGTTTACTCCACTGATCACGAAATCGTTGAAACAACTTAATCTCTGGACCAGAAGATGCTCCTAACATGTTTTGTAAACATGGGATAAAATCCCTTCATGAACGTGGTGTCGACAGACTGACAGACTGTGTATAATAAAGATTTTCCAATTAATTTCTCCAGCAGGGTACAAGCACCTGAATGTATATCTCTGTTGCTTGAAGTAGAGTGCCAAAATTTTGTCATATGAAATGTTCCAATCTTTTAAAGCTTGTCCAATGATGCAATACTACAATGGGTGTTCTGAATTTACGGTTTTCAAACTTATTTTATTTTTTAACTTATTAATTTTTCCCCAAAAAATGATTTGTATTATGTATGATGACTCATAAATTAACAAAAAAATAAAATATTGATAACATTCTCAGCCCAATTATTAAAATAAAAAAGATAAATATGAAAAACATATGAAAATGTGGATTCCAGTAACCTTGCAAACTTAAACCGCGTTGAGCAACCTCTAAACATCAACGGATTATCTCCAAAATTTACCCATATAATTTTTTTTATTAAAAAAGGTTGAGAGCATTAAAAAAAATAAATTTTTAGAGCACTTTCGAAAAAAAAATGCTCTATTGTCCCCGTTTTGTCTGTCTGTCTGTCTGTCTGTCATCACCCTAGATCTCAACAACCATAAGTCCTAGACCCATGATGTATATATCATTTTGTAGGTCTTGGCCTGCCATGTGTGCAGCAAAAGTTTATTTCGCGATCTGACCTCTGAGGGCCGTAAAGGGGGGCTTATAAAGTACCGTTTTTTACTATATAAGCTATATTAATAAAGGAGCACCCTATATCTCAGCAACCATAAGTCCTAGACCCATGATGTATATATCATTTTGTAGGTCTTGGCCTGCCAGCTATTGTACATCGAAAGTTCATTTCGCTATAGAACCTCTGAGGGCCGGGCTTCAGGGCTCCTAAGGGGCTTATATATTATATATATGGTCCCATTCTACACCTTGTACGTTCAATAACCCATTCATTTGGTGCGAAATACTGCAGCACGTAGTTTCACCAAGATTTATTAAGAAACTCATCAAAGAAATAGTAAGCTTGTGTTCAGTTTAATTGAAATTATCAGAGCTATGCAACAATTGACGGAGTTTTCGGACGATTAAATGACTACAATTTCGAATGTTTTCAATTATAAGTCCTATTTCAGTAACCACAAACCACTTGTAGTTAGATTTAAGAGAAAAAAATTTTTTCAAATATAAAAAACGTCTTTATAATATTTTTTACAGATATATGCATTACACAATTGAATTTATAAACATTTCCAAAATTTACAAATATTTACTGAAAGCTAACAAACTTACTGATACATAACACGAAAATGCGCTAACATGTCCTGTGTCCAGAATGGAACAGGCTTAATTGCTTGTTTACCATGCATCTCTTTGTCCACTCTAATATAAGTTTGTATTCCCCGTCACACCATATGTTATTTTATATATAAATATCAAACATTATAGTCAAATAGAACTAGGCCATCTCTGTTCAGCGTAATTTTCAAAGCTATAAAATGGCACAAAGTGGTATATCTTGTTAGCAGAAGGCAGCTGAACAGTGTTAGTGTTTTTTTTATTTTCTTTATTGTTTAACTTTTTTTTTTAAAACCTTGTCAATGTGTGACTCATATAAACAGTTTTTTTTTGTTAATTCAATGTTTACTTTTAGTGTCTATTGCCCAAAGTGTGTCTTACAGTCAAGAAATCACATAGAACTTTGACATTCGGAATCTTTCCACCCCCCCTTTTTTTTTTCTCTTACGCTTACTAGGGGGGTGGGGGGGGGGGAAAGGGTCATATTATTTTCTTTCTTTTTGATGGTGCTCTGTTCAGTGTTCTGGTCTTAGTTACCCGTTGAGGTGACAGTATCGAACTGTACAGCTGCGGAATCTATTTTTGAGCACACGTCTCCAGCAGGTTGGGAAATGATTCACTAAAGTGTAACATCAGGCTATACGATGAATCAGTAGCCCCGCCCCCCTTCTCCATCAATGTCTGTCTAGTGTCATCCTTATAACGTTGGCCTTAGCCTTACACCCCATCCCAACAACAACTCTTTATGTAAAGGAAAATAAACAAAACATTCCTCCCCCATGGTGCTCCGAAATCGGTCCGACAATATTATGTGCTTATATCGGTCCGACAATATTATGTACCTATATCATTTCGACAGTATTATGTGCCCATATCGGTCCGACAATATTATGTGCCCCTATCGGTCCGACAATATTATGTACCCATATCGGTCCGACAATATTATGCACCCATATCGCTTACGACAATATTATGTGCTCATATCGGTCCGACAATATTATGTGCCCATATCGCTTCCGACAATATTATGTGCCCATATAGGTCCGACAATAGTATGTGCCTATATCGGTCCGACAATATTATGTGCCCATATCGGTCCGACAATATTATGTGCCCATATCGGTCCGACAATATTATGTGCCCATATCGGTCCGACAATATTATGTACCCATATCGGTCCGACAATATTATGTGCCCTTATCGGTCCGACAATATTATGTACCCATATCGCTTACGACAATATTATGTGCTCATATCGGTCCGACAATATTATGTGCCCATATCGCTTCCGACAATATTATGTGTCCATATCGGTCCGACAATATAATGTGCCCATATCGGTCCGACAATATTATGTTCCTATATCGGTCCGACAATATTATGTACTCATATCGGTCCGACAATATTATGTTCTTATTTCGGTCCGACAATATTATGTGCTCATATCGGTCCGACAATATTATATGCTATATCGGTCCGACAATATTATGTGCCTATATCGGCCGAGCTCTATCAAAGAAACCATATATACATATATACATCAAACTAACACACAAATAAACATATGAAGTTTTCCATTCTGTACACGAATACCACCTGATTGCTTGGGGAGGGGGTTCGACCACCCCCTGTTTTATCCGCGAATAGCTGGACAGGTTTCGATCAATAAGCGCCTCACCCCCAATCTCCGTCACCACCCACTGTACACTGGACGTGTGGTGGCTGGACCAAGCGCTCTCGCTCGTAGGTTCTCAACCCGTTATGTTATTGTATGTCGTTTGTCGCATCAAACAATACCAACAACTGTTGTGGCACTATATACCTTTTTGAATCAGTGGTTTCCCAATACCCCGGGGCCTGCGGACCGGTACCGGTCGGGGGGCAAGTATGACACCAATGTCTACCCAAATCATTATCGCTGCTATTGCTCAAATTTCTTTTTGCGACTAGAATTTTCCGAAGACCAAAAGAAAATTAACACCATAAGTTTTATTACTAAGTAAAAAAACAAACAAAAAAAAAAAAAAACAGCAACTGGCGGAGTCTGACAGACTCTTTACTTTTATAAATCACGAAGAAGGGCCGTTTGTTAGATACTTGAAGACCCTTGTCAGAGACTTCAGAGCTATGGATTGATTCACAAGGTCGGGGCCCTCCTAGCATAGGAATCTAATAAATACCTGAAGAAGCCAATTTGTGTACTAGGGGTCCCGGGCTGCCGATGAGTTTGCCTTACCGAATGCACCACACTGTATAGAAGCATACATCAGAGCTGTATTAGGAGCTGTTAACGGACATTACTATATCGTTTCTTATGTATCGCACTTTAGTTCAGTATATAGTACAGTATATGATAAAGGATATAGTGCAGTATATGATAAATGATATAGTACAGTATATAGTACAGTATATAGTACAGTATATAGAAAATAATATATTACATTATATAATAAACGATATAGTAAAGTATATAGAACAGTATATAGTACAGTATATAATAAAGGATATAGTACAGTATATAGTGCAGTATATAGTACAGTATATAGTGCAGTATATAAAACAGCATAGAGTAAATGATATAGTACAGTATATAGTACAGTACAGCTTAAAATTTATTACTTTGCATCGAACGATTTTTATGATTAAAAAAATGTTCATCCTAAGTTACCGTGTTTAAATCGTCTCAAAGTTTGAACGTTCGCCAAGGTACCGGCTGGCATAAGTCTTTGGGAATCCCCGGTCTAGCCATCAAAGTGGCCAGGTACTTTCCGAAGAAAAAAAAAACAACTGATTTTTTTTTTAAATGTGCGAACTGTTTACTCTTGAAGTTGACGTATGCCGATATGCTGACGTGCAAATAACTTATTGATGAGTTTTAATTGTTGACTGAACGTTTCGATGACGCGTGAGTTCAGCTTAGAAACGGCAGTTTTAAAAACACACCTAAAAATCGAAATGAAAATAAACAGGCACATGTATTTTTTTCTTTTAAAGTTTATTCGTTCTTTTATTTTCGCCGTACACGGCAATTTAATTTGGCGCCATTATCTTTTGGATACTCGAGGATTTTCATTGGCAAATTTTTTTTTTTGTTATAGTAATGTCTTGATTTCTCAGGAGTACAGCTACATTTAATGGTTACTTGATGGAACGGTGGGGGGGGGGGGGGGGAAGAAGAGAATATGTCTTTGTTGGTATAATGCAGTTTTTGAGTTTGGTTGGGGGGGGGGGTAGGACTTGTTACAACGGCTGTACATCTTTTGAGTGTGAGGGGGGGAAATGTGTGTGTGTGTGTGTAAGGAACAGATATGCTTGTGTGTGTATAACATATGCGCGCGCGTGTGTGTGTGTGTGTGTGTGTGTGTGTGTGTGAGAGAGAGAGAGAGAGAGAGAGAGAGAGCAACATTATGTATGTGTGTGTGATCGATAATTTAATTTTGGCAACAACATTATGACACTGATTGGTGCTGTGCTAAGAATATGGTAACTGGTAGATTTTTCTCTCGCTTGTTGGAGAAAAATCTCTCCATCCTCCCTCCCCGGTCGCCCTCTTCTCATCTCAACGGTACCCTTCAGGCAGGATGGTGGGATGGGGTGGGGGGGGGACGCTGGGGGGGGAACAGGAAGGTCGTCGATATGGATAAACGTATTGTTTCAATTACTGCTCTCTGCTGTGTATAAAACCAGTGAAAAAAAAAAATAACCCTGCCCTCTAATGGAAAGTTCCGCAGTTGCCAGGTTGTTTATTTCTGTCGCCATCGATTTATTATTTTTATTTTATTTTATTTCAGCACGGCGTCCACTAACTTAAAGTACCTCCATATCCAACCTTTTTTTTTTTCGGACATCACCTACGTTCGATTAGTTGCGTAGCGTTTTAACTCGCATCGATTCTCCAATCGTTCCGATAAGCGATTATTGATTTCGATTGTTGTGTTTGGGTTGTTGGAGGGGGGGACTGGCCGAGATAAAGAAGGAGGGAGGGGGGGGGGAATAAATAATAAAAAAAATGCGAAAGTGAAGAGAATAAATATAAAACTTAAGCCAAGCCATCCGCGTTGGCCAGGTTTTTTTTTTGGTTCTGCCGTATTGCCATATTGGCCTACACGCCCATTTGTTGACAAGTGTCAACTCGACGGGTTTTTTTTTTGCGTGACGTTTATGCAGTATGTACATATTAGGTCTTTACTTGCTGTTGTTAGTGCTAATGTTCTCCTGTTTCAGATGCAAGTTATCTTTTGTGCGTGTGGTCTTTTGTAATGCCCCCTACAGGGCTAACCCTTATAAGCATTTCTTTCTTTGACTCACGCATTGATAAACAGATTATAAACAAACAAAAAAAATGACAAAGTGGCAATCTTTTGAGTTTTCTTTTTCTTTCGTGTGTGTGTGTGTGTGTGTGTGTGTAGACACAAAGCGTTCGGCATTTGAAACTTCTTTCTGACTGTCTTTCTGTTATTATATAACAAGAGTTATATAACAAGAGTCAGCCCCGTGAAAATTCTACAGCAGGGGCCAGGCCTTCTACAGCAGGGGCTAGGCAATAGCAGGGGGGAGCATGTAATACATTTTACTAAGTAGAACAAATAAGCAGAGAGGGGGAGGCAGACAAAACGCTACAGGCCTGGCAAGAGTATGTATGTCGCCACCGCTGTAAAACTTTCCATTTTAAATATAAACAAACAAAAAAAAATATGCCCAGAGCTTGGGTATGGGATGGGAAAGAGTGGTGGACAAAGTATTAGTGACGGTATCCTTGGAGTTATTTACACAGCTATCGCTTTAAGTGGTCACACTCCTTCCCTCCTCCTCCTCCCATTTTTTTGCTCCTTTTTTCTTTTTCTAGCGTTTCGCCTTTTAAATATTTTAATTGTTTTTTTTCTTTCTCCTCCCCCTTCCCCTTTCTCGCCCAACATTTATTCCATTGACCATTCTTTGAGGCAGATTTGTGTCATGACGGATGTAAAATGTATCAGAATGACGTGCGTGTGTGTTGTGTTTTCCTTCCTAGTTTCGCGGTAATAAACTGATTCATTGAAAGATGAAGTTGTTCTCAGTGTTCTCGTCCGTGCATTATGCGGGATTATAATTATTAGATCTTTCTATATTGTTTTGCTTATCAACCATTGATTTTTTTGGAACCTTGGTATCTTATGTGCTTACTTTTGTAATAGAGTGCAGCAGTTTAAAAAAAAATGGATGATGATGATGTCATAAATTGAGGGGGTGAGTTCCAAAACCTGCTAAGTACAAAATTTTCAAAAATTGAGTTAGCAGGTTTTGGAACTCACCCCCTCAATTCCAAAAACTGTTAAATACCGTTTAAATCAGCGCTTATTAATTATTAACCACTCCCAGAATATATGCCAATATAGGGAAATAAGCTAATGAGTATGATAACTCAATTTTTGAAAATTTTGTACTTAGCAAGTTTTGGAACTCACCCCCTCAATTTTATCTGACGCCAGATTTAGTCTGTTTTAGTTGCCAGTTTGTCATATTTTATTTATGTGCAATTTGACTGAGGTAAAATGGCATGCTCTCAGTTTTTTTTTTTTATTTGATGTGCAAGTTGTGCTATTAGCTAGGAAGACCAATAAATTGTGATGCGCAGTAATTTTCGTTACATAATTACGATTCGTTCACGGATACATTTTGGTTTAAAATGTTCTTGACAAATGCATTCTCTGTCGCGCAATTATTACACTAAAAATGTAAATTTAAAGTATGTTCCTCTAATTTTTGTGTGGAAGTTTAACGAAGTGTAAAGATGAGTAGTTCTTGGATATATTGAGAGGCTGATACATAAAAACGGTTTTGAAGGCAGTTAAATACATAAGAACGGTTTCGCTGGCAGTTAAATACATAACGGTTTTTCGCTGGCAGTTAAATACATAAAGAACGGTTTCGCTGGCAGTAAAATACTTAATAACAGTTTCGCTGGCAGTAACTTAAGCTTACACAGCTTTAAATCTCATGGGGATGGTCTTTAATTTAAAAAGAATAATCGTAATGGTTTGGTACCTATACCCAGTGCCCCTCCCCAGGCCCGTAGCGTGCGGGGGGCGGGGTAAGGCCCCTGCTATGTGCCTGGCCACTGCTGTAAATGCCTGGCCCCTACTATAGAATTTTCACGCTACGGGGCTGCCCCCACGGTCTGGGGCCCCTACACCCTACTCCACCTCATGCGAGAGGTTGAAGAAATGAAATGCTGTATAAATGAACAAATCCAACAAAAATGGATGAATAATCACCCAGATCATGACAAAAACGACCCCTATTATAATCTTCCCAGACAAGCCCAAAACATTATCTTCAGACTCAGAACTGGGCACAACAGACTAAGACAACACATGTTCCGAAAGGCTAAGGCATTGGAAACAGTGACTACTGCCCATGTGGGATGTCTCCAGAATGCAGAACATGTTCTCCAAACATGCCCTTTACATGACACAGCTCGCAACAGGTTCTGGCCACAGATGACCTCCTTCAATCAAAAACTTTATGGGAGCGAGACGGACCTGGATGCCACCGTGCAGTTCATCATAACTATAGGCCTGGTCGTTTGAAATCCTCCATAATCATATATCGAGAACAAAGAAGAAGAAGAAGCTGGCAGTTAAATACATAAGAACGGTTTTGCTGGCAGTTAAATACATAAGAACGATTTTGCTGGCAGTTAAATACATAAGATCGATTTTGCTGGCATTTAAATACATAAGAACGGTTTCGCTGGCAGTTAAATACATAATAACGATTTTGCCGGCAGTTAAATACATAAGAACGGTTTCGCTGGCAGTAACTTAAAAACACGACTTTAAATCTCACTTAGGGGATGGTCTTTAATTTAAAAAGAATGATCGTAGTAGTTTTGGCACCTTATACCCGGTGCCCCTCACCCCAGGCCCGTAGCGTGCGGGGGGGGGCAGGGTGCCGCCCCCTGCTATTGCCTGGCCACTGCTGTAGAATGCCTGGCCTCTGCTATAGAATTTTTCACGCTACAGGGCTGCCCCCACGGTGGGGCTTTCCACTCTCCACCTCATGCGAGGTTGCGTCTGCTACCGTAGTCCACTCTTGTTGCATCAGTAGTACTATTAGGACCGCTAAGAACTTGGGCTGGCGAACTGCAAAGTAAACAACAAACAAAAACAACAACAACCTACGAGGTGGGCGGTAATAGCGAATCATACAAAAAAAAGTTTTAAAGAATGGGCTCCAACAATTCGACAGCTTCCCACCACGCCCACCACCCCCACCCGGGACAACGTCCAGAAAACTTTCGATGCGGTCAGCAGAACCCGAGACAACGATTTCGAAAGTGCACACGAGATCAGTTTACACTTTGTGAGTTTCCTTAGGCAGTATAGTCTCTCTTTATTTCCTCAGGCCTCTGACCTAGGCCCGTGTTGTTTAGTTTGATTTGTTTATTAAGTCGGTGTTAAAAATAATAATAATAATAAGTTCAGTGCATTAGTGCTGCACCATTGGGTCCTCTTGCTAGAAAAGAAAAAAAAATTACAATATTGAATCATTGATTTTTTATTTTTCTAGGTAAATGTCGTTTGTTTGTTTCGTTTTAAAAAAGTTTTTTTGTTCCCTCTTTATGACAAAAAGTAGTGGATTTGATTTGGTTTTTAAATTTTATTTTGAAAAGTTGCAACGGACAGCGAATCATTCCTGAGCACATTATCCAGCGCTCAGTTGGTGACAAGGGTTGTACAGGAGAGGCGGGGGGGGGGCGGCGGTGTTATTCATCTGTGATAACTAATGTACAACCTGGCTACAATACATTTGTGTAGAGAATTCTACATTAAGAAAAAGAAAGCTCTTAAGTTTATTTTTCTCTCTCTCTCTCTCTCTCTCTCTCTCTCTCTCTCTCTCTATCTCTCTCTCTCTCTCTCTCTCTGTGCTGATAATAATATTTTCAAAAGTTGATTGGTAAGCTCAGTCCGGGCCCCTAAAACTCGCCGAGCCCCTGGGCATTTCCCCCCACTTCCTCTCGGCGGGTCTGCTCATGGGGCTGTATATATGTATACATACTTAAGAAGTCAATTATTAATGCTCATATTTAGAAATCATGTTTCATATGTACGTGTGGGTGTGTGTGGGGGGGGGCTGAGTATATGCTGCGCGCTCCCGCAAGCCAGGAAATACCTCTAATTTGCACACACACACACACACACAACTGACAAACCATCTATCCCGGGGGGAGGCATCGATGTAAAGCCCGCGCGGGGGCTTAGCCGGCTGAATATTGCCTGCCTACTAATTTTTGTTTCGAAGCCCTTCCCCCCGCCGGGGGGCACTCAAGCTAAGCGCGCCGCCACTATATTAGTGGTTTATACGATCTAAGATATTTCATCTCATCCTTACAGACACTGCACGCACACACCACTTCTTCTTCAGTACTATAACCAGACATTGTAAACATTGTAAAATAAAGTTGTTTTCTTCACTGAATAATACCGTTAAGTAAAACCTTTGCTTTCTAACTTGATTGTCTGGAGATCGCCCACAGGACGCGGTGGGCTAACAGGAAGTAACATCCCCCCCGCATCAACCCGGATATGACCTTTGTTCTTGAACTTTGTAGATGTGGAGGTGTGTCTTAATAAGATATAAAACATTTATTATTCACCGCGACTGCGGGTTCGTCCGGTTTGGTAGTTGTTGTTTTCCGGTCCTTGTAAATCACAGATGTCCAGTTTTGTTATATACGTCAGTTCAAAAAATGTTTCCAGCCTATTTCTGTTTTCCTAGCATGTATTTATTTCGCATGTAGGCCTGCTGAACGCTGCAAGAGATGGGAATAATAGCAAAAAAAACAAAAAACAAAACAAAAAGTTCTCCCTTGCGTAATCCACAGCGCTGTTTCTATGATGATTACGTTTAACTTTACGTCTTGCTTTGTGTTCAAACGTGTGACACTGTGATAGGATTTCAATACCAAGACCGGTCGTTCACATTCGCCTCCGGTCCTTCTGTACGCTAACTTCACAAGTCAACGCATACTTTGCTATCACAAGGGATTTTTTTGACAAAAGTGGGAGGAAAATAAAAAAACAAACCACTATAACAGCAGTTAACGAAACAAATCTGAGCAAACAGAAATTCCTAAAAAGTTGACGTGGACATTCCCCCCCTCCATACACATCAGCCCACCCATCCTCCACAGCGGCCATTTCGGCATCGGCGTCATCTCCGCTATCAGAAATCGATGCCATTCGTCAACGGAGAAGAGTGACCATTTCGACCCGCCGTGGATATTAGTTTGTATACGTTTTAACTACGCCCAAGGTAAATTCTCTGTCAACGAGCGCCACTCGTGGGGAGCCGTAGGAAGATGACTACATCGGCGCCATCCGGCGTGTGCGCCTAGACATGTTTATATAAATTACTTTGACGGAAGCCGCCGCTGCCGACATTACCACAAAACAACCCGTTAGGAGAGAGAACTCTTAGTTACTTTGTCACACACACACACTCCTCGCACGCGCGTTCTGCGTTCTACTTTGTGGCATGACCGCAGCATCATGACAAGAATAAGAGAAGTGACCAGCAAGCTGAAGGTGGGTACATCAGTGAATTTCGATGTCTTTAGTTGTTGTTTTTTTTGTTTAATTCTTTACTTGTTGAACCACCCAACGCGCGTTCATTTATTATTTTATTTTTTTTTTATAAACAGGCTTTGAATCTGATGTCCTGAAAACTTATTGAAAAACAAATTACTTATTTTTTTCTTGTTACCTTGACCTCATCTATGAGCGATGCAGCAATGACATAAATTGTACCTATGCCACGCCCCGGAAGTTCTCTAAAACTTCCGATTCCGATAGGATTCGAGATTTTCTCTAAAACTTCCGATAGGATTCGAGATTTTCTCTTAAACTTTCTATTCCGATAGGATTCAGTCTTCTCTTAAACTTCCAATTCCGATAGGATTCGAGATTTTCAAACATGGAACTTAAAATGTATAAATAGTTCATGAAACGGGTTTAGAAAAAATCATAACTTCAGTTCTAAGTTATGGGTTTATTTCAACTTAGAACACACTCAGATGAATAAATTAAAAAAAAAAAAAACACAACAAAGACGGTGTTCAGTGAATAAAACTAAGCTAACCAACAGCGTTTGGATCCAACGAGTGTGAGCTAAAATAGTAGTCAGATCTTCTTCATTCATTATCATACAGAGAATGCCGCCATTAACGATCACGTGGGGGGGGGGCGGAAGCTAAAAATAATTAAAAACCTCTTTGAATGAAGTTTTACGATCTTAAAATTATTAAAATTAAAACGATACTTAAACACCACTTAGCAACGATACTGAAATACTGTTTAACAGCGATACGGCAATAATGTTTAACAACGATACTACAATAACGTTTAGCAATTATACTGCAATAATGTTTAACAACTATATTTCAGTAATGTTTAACGAAAACGATACTACAGCAATGTTTAACAACAATACTGCTATAATGTTTAACGACGATACTGCAGCAATGTTTAACAACGATATTGCAGCAATGTTTAACAACGATATTGCAATAACATTTAGCAACGATACTGCAGCAATGTTTAAAAACAAAACAGAAGCAATATTTAGTAACAATACAGAAATAATGTTTAGCAACGATGCTACAACAATGTTTAGTAATTGTTTATCAACGATATCGCATGAACGTTTGGTAAAGATACTGTAATAGTGTTTAGCAACGATACTGCAACAATGTTTATAGTAAATGTTTATCAACGATATCGCATGAACGTTTGGTAAAGATACTGTAATAATGTTTAGCAACGATACTACAACAATGTTTAGTAAATGTTTATCAACGATATCGCGTGAACGTTTGGTAAAGATACTTTAATAATAATGTTTAGTAACGATACTGCAACAATGTTTATAGTAAATGTTTATCAACGGTATCGCATGAATGTTTGGTAAGATACTGTTATAGTGTTTAGCAACGATACCGTAACAATGTTTATAGTAAATGTTTAGCAACGATATCGCATGAACGTTTGCTAAAGATACTGTAATAATGTTTAGCAACGATATTTTAACAGCGATACTGGAACAATAATAATATGCAACGATACTGCATGTTTAGCCCTTGTTGTTGTTTTCCCCACTCGCTCCCAGAAATTTCAATATGGAGGTCCACGGTTAGTCGCCAGAGCCCTGCTTCAAGTAAATAAAAAAAAAAACCCAACTTGTAACAATGACCGTTGTTAAAACTCCGTTGGTCAAAGAAAATAAACCGCTCCACAATCATTTTTCCATCACCGATTCATCTCCAACAATACATCACGAACAATACATCTCCAACAATACATCTGCAACACTGTTAATGACAACTGCGTTCACACTGTCCTATTAGTGCAAGAAAAAATAGTATATTTCAAATTTAGAATTTAGATTGTCAAACAATTATAAAATCAACAAACGAGCAAGTAATTAATTCTTCATCTGGAAGTTGACAGTTGACAATGTATATCTAACATCCATGCAGGGCTCGATTTACCGCCGGGGATGCCGGGGATATCCCCGGCACTGAGACCTGTCATCCCCGACTCTGCTTTAGCTAATATAGCCCTGCCGGGGATGAAATCATAGACATTTATCTCCGGTTCTGCAGAGTTTTTAAATTTATCCCCGGCTCTGCAGAATTTTTCCTTCGGCACTGGTTTTTCTTAAATCGAGCACTGCATCCATGTCTGACACAATGTATATCTACCATCCATGTCTGACACAAAATGTATATCTACCATCCACGTCTGACACAATGTATAATTACCATCCACGTCTGACACAATGTATATCTACCATCCATGTCCCAGACAATATATATCTACCATCCATGTCCGATACATTATTTATCTACCATCCATCTCTGAGACAATATACATCTACCATCCATGTCTGAGACAATATACATCTACCATCATGTCTGACACAATGTATATCTACCATCCATGTCCTGACTAGTATACATCTACCATCCATGTCTGAGACAATATACATCTACCATCCATGTCTGAGACAATATACAACTACCATCCATGTCTGAGACAGTGTATATACCATCCATGTCTGAGACAATATATATCTGCCATCCATGTACCGGACCTAACAACACAATGGGTGTGTCTGAGACAATGTATAAATATGAACTCAGCATGTCTCTGACTTCTAAACACAATCTTTTGGTTGGAGAATTTTCTGTCAGAGACATGAAAGATCATCCATTAACTTTATTTTTTAAAACTGTTCTGATAGAACAGTGTAGCACATGAATTGATCGGACTTGTCTGCTGGAGATTGGTGACATTTTAAAAGGCTATTTATAATACACAGAGAGATAGAACCAACTCAACGATAGACATCACAATTTCTCAAGTTTAATATATTTACACTCACCTGCCCCCCCCCCCCCGCAAAATAAAATAAAGAAAATTGCTAGATGGTTGTTGTTTTTTAATGTGAACAAGAGAGTATTTACCTCGTGAGTTTTTGTTTTTAATATGTAATTATTTTTAAGTATGTTATCATCGGACATTTTTTGTGTGATCTTCATAAGGTCATGAGAATTCAAAGGGTCGGTGGCTCGTGCTACTGAATACAGACATTTAAAACGAACTATTGCAGGGTAAACAGAGTTTTTATTTTATTTGTGGGTGGGGGGGCAGGTCAAGCTGACCAGGACACCCTTCCAATTTAATCAATGTTAATCCGTATCTAATCTGATGCTATAAAACTTAGCCCCGTCCCTTACCACCACCAATCTCATATACTCATTCTCATGGTTATAGAAATACACACATACAAGCAAATAGGCACACACACAAAACGCCCAAGAATATCTCTGTCTTATTAGACTGTAATTTTAGCCCTTCAATGCCATTCCTGAAGTGCTGCCAAACTCAACAAAAGAAGAAAAAAAAAACACAATAGCATTTAAACGCTGAAAAGTCTGGCCACTTTTGTTATGTCATGATCAACATTGAGCTTGTCATAGCGGAAACTCCAGTACCTTTTATATGATCAAGTTTTTTGTTTGTTCCGCCTCTTGACTTTTGACAGTTTTTATTCTTCTTGAGTCGGCTGCTGTTAGAGTTTGTATTTTTATAATCGATTTTTTTTTAGTTTTGTTTATTGTTTACGTTTTTGTTGTTATGAAACATTGTATTTTTACCTTGATGCTGAAGTACAACGAGGACCTTTAGACTTGTAACGAAAGACATTTGATAGCAATAGTGCCAGTTGAATTAGTTAATTATGATTGGGTTATTACAGGGTGGCGAATTAATTTGAAATATTTTGTTTTCCTTTAGCTCATTTGTTTCTGATTTTCGTTTGTTTATTTATTTTGCAGCAAATTGGGGGTAAAGAGGGGCCAGCGTGCCCCCCGTTGGCGATATTTGTTTGTGGCCCCAGAATTTCCGGCTGCGCTCATGCTCTCTCTCTCTCTCTCTCTCTCTCTCTCTCTCTCTGCCCCCCCCTCCCGCGTATGAGGTCATAAGTGACTGGCGTCGCTAATGAATCATTAGTAATGATGAATCCGTAATTATTCACCTCAGTCATAACCTAACGGACAGTGATTCTGTATGTGTGTCAGGGCCGGCCTTGGGGCGATTTGACTGATTGCTCAAAGTGGGCCCCGCGCCTGGCAGGGGCCCCGCAGTGCCATTTAGCATATCACTATCAGTCATGGCTTTTGTCACATGCTTTTAAAGATAAGAGCGTGCATCACAAGCATCCGTTACCAAATTGAATTTGGCATCTAAGTGATGCTGGTGTGTGTGGTCGGCGCGTCCAGGGTTCCCAACAGTCAAGCGACCCGCTTAGGCTAATTTTATACCCGCAGTAGCCAATGTTATTTGCCTCCTTTTTATTTACTTACTTCTTCGCCCCGGGCCCCACGCCCACTTCTTCGCCCTGGGCCCCACACTTACTTCTTTGCACAGGGCCCCACACTTACTTCTTCGCCATGGGCCCCACACTAACTTCTTTGCACGGGACCCCACACTTACTTCTTAGCCCGGGGCCCCACGCCACTTCTTTGCCCGGGCCCTCAGCCAAGTTTAGTCTTCCCGGACTTGTGTTCGGGTTGCATGCCTAACCCCCTTCCCCCCACCCCTACGTGACGGCCTTACAGCAACACATTATCAACGCACACTAGTGCTCAACTGAAACCGTATAACTAAAAAAAATGCTTACGACACATATTAAAATTCTAATACCCGATACTAATGCCAAGTCTGTGACTGAGACCCAGCTGCTCAGATAAGATATGTGATTTATACTCCCCCCACCCCCAGCATCATTTAGGCGGTACGAGCGGCCCCGGGGGGGGCAGTAAGTAGTGTTTGTTGTTTATTGGAAATGTACCAGTTGCACACTGCAGCCTTCGATCAGTTAGGTTATTTTTGTTGTTGTGGTTGTTATTGACAGACATGTTTATCACGCAAGCACGCATAGGCATAAAACTTCACACAGGTATACACATACACACCTGCACGCATACAAACACACTCAAACACACATAGACACATCATGCATACATACTCAAAACACAGCTAGACACAGACACATCATACATACACACGTAGACACAAACAACACAGCTAGACACAGACACATCATACATGCACACGTAGACACAAACAACACAGCTAGACACAGACACATCATACATACACACATAGACACAAACAACACAGCTAGACACAGACACCTCATACATACACACGTAGTACAAACAACACACCTGAACACAGACACATCATACATACACACATGAACACAAACAACACACCTAGACACAGACACATCATACATACACACGTAGACACAAACAACACACCTAGACACAGACACATCATGCACATACACACGTAAACACAAACAACACACCTAGACACAGACACATCATACATACACACGTAGACACAAACAACACACCTAGACACACACATCATACTTACACACCTAGATACACATACACACACAATACAACACACTTAGACACACATACACACAACACACCTATACACACACACATCATACTTACACACCTAGATACACAAACAGCACACCTAGACACACACATCATACTTAAGCACCTAGATACACACACACACACACAATACAACACACCTAGACACACACACAACACACCTAGACACACACACATCATACATCCACACACATAGACACACATTCACGTTTACACTCATGTACGTTCGGAAGCTGATCTAACGAATGGAGGGGGGATGCGAATGAGCATATAGGAAAAACTACAATTGAGGCTCTAGGCAGAGGTACATTGATAGGCCCAATGCAAAGGTACATGTGGGTGCTCTGGGCAAAGTGACATTTGGTTGCCCTAGGCAAAGATTCATTCATAGGCCCAATGCAAAAGTACATGTGGGTGCTCTAGGCAAAGTGACATTTGGTTGCCCTAGGAAAAAGTACATGGTGGGGGGGCATTCTTTTTAAAGTATTGCTTTGATTTTTTTAAACAGCTCAGGATATTACACTCAGTTGTGTTGGTATTTTTTTGTTCACAGGAAAAGTAATCCTGAAATCAAGGAATCTAAACTTGCCAGTAAGCAGTCAGAGAAAAAATCTGTCAAATCTGTGGGGAAATCTCCAACTAGAAACAAAACAGAGGTAAGACCAAATGCCTTATGTTTGTATTAGAAATAGAATGGCATAATTTGTGAAACTAGGCTGATTTTGTCATGCAATCAACTTGAAGTATGTGCTGTTGGAATAAAGTAGATCAAGAAACAAGTAGATTAAGCTGTTGGAACACAGCGCATCCATAAACAAGAATAATTTGATGTTGGAATAATAAACCAGAAGATTATAACTTTGGAATACTTTAACTCAAAAAACATGAATGATATGATAATGGAACACATTATATGAAGAATTTGATATTGGAATACAGTAAAACTAGAAGCAAGCTGTAACAGTAGATAACATGGAGGCTATGCCCAGAGCTATTCTTATGTTATTTTTGTGGCCCTTGGCACATATTCCTCTGATAGATGAAGGATGACAGTATATATTTCATGTTCAAGTCCTGTCACAATTCCAGATTTTGAAATCACATTTGTGTATGATATCATGTAATTATTTTCAGAAAGGATGAAAACATTTAAGTATACACATTTAAAAAATTATAAAGTTTATTAACAATATTAATTGTTTTACATTTAAAAAAAATATGAACATAATAAGGAACAATACTTAGCCCAAATTAAGTGAATGAATTCATTTTTTTCCCCCAGACCAAGCACAGTTTTAAAACAGGTGAGTTTATTTGATGATGTAATCGATAGCATCATTTAAATTACTGCAGTACGAATCATCTCTCAGATTGATGGCTGCTGGAACACAATTTCTCTCCCCCATTGAACCTATTTAAATTTGTATGTCGTAAATTTGACAATTTGTGACCAAGATAAGAAAATGAACCCACATCATTTTCTGCAAAGGCTTGTAAAAGCTGGATAAAGGTTTTTTGGGAGTATAAGAAATTAAAGTTCCCTATAGGGCCGTTGGATCAGATAAAGTGTAGGATTCATCTGTTTCTATAACCTCTGCAGTTAAAGGGATCATGAGGTGAGCACAACACCCAGCCGCCTTACTTCCCCATGTTAAATCAGGTACTCATTGAAACATGTGTGAGCCTGTGGGATTTGAATAACTTTCTCAGGACTTGGAAAAATTCTTAGAGGATTGAACTAAGCTACGTTTACACTTTCTTAATCTGTACCACTTTTTAAGGTATTAAAGGGTAAACAGTAGTTTAGTCTTTTACCAGCCAATTTTCCAATAAGACCTGAACCAGTCCTGTTATTGGTCACGATTTCGCCTGTAGAAAAGTGAAGTAATAAATAGAGGTGCTATGCATTGACGTTGTTTTTTTTTTTAAAAAAGCTCTATAATGTTCTATTAAAAAGCACATTTACCAATGACTGCTTATATTACTTTCAAATGGTGGAATTTAAAATTTAAAGCCTGGAGGTATATTTCTTCTCAAGTAGTGGGAACTGGCAGTTGTAGCTTAGTTTCCTACTTGTGGTCCTTTTCTCATTTCGGTCATCATTAGGGCTGCAATAAATTCATTATCTTCATTTATTTGAATATTTAAACACTATTGCAAACTAAACAAAATCCACTGTCATGTTTAAGAAAAAAAGATCTCATAAATAGGTATCAACATGTAACTTTTTCTAATTTACTTATTTGGCTAATAGTTTTCTCTTTTTTTGTGTGTGTGTGTGTGTTTGTTTTACAATTCTATAACTTTAATCCTGTGTTAAGACTTCTTACATTCTTCGTGCATGCAGCTCTTCTTCTCTGTGTAGCGGCTGTTCTCTGCTAACAAAAAAGAGAAAGTAGGAAGGCTATTGTTCTCCGGCTTGTCATGCTGCTAAACACTGCTTAAAATAAAATGGCAGGACAAAGTTATTTGCATAAATGACATATATGTTTTTATAGCTTCCCCGCTGCAGTCCAAATGTAGACAACTGTCAATCTTGTTTAGAGCAGCAGCTCTGTTACAATAATTAAAATGTTAGCTCAACAAAATACAGTTTAACAAATTTTGATTATATTTTACTAGTATTCTGTTAGTACATGTGATAATGTTTAGAATGATACCTTTTATTACTGAAATCTTCTATTTGTAATGATGTTTAGAACTGTTTCTTGCGTTACAGATATTGTGAATTCAGCACAATAAAGCTTTTTTTTTTTTTTTACATTGCATGTGTTTTGTATTTGACCAGTATTTTTTTACCAAATTAAACTTGCTTTTTTTCTGGCCGTAGAAAAGAAATATCAGAAGTAGCAGTACAAGATGATGGAGGTAATCCAGACACAGCAACAGTTGAGCCAAAGTCAGGTATCAACAGTGGATGCAGATGTCGTAAACTGGATCTCTTTAATGAGAACATTTGGGTATGTCTGTTTATTTTTTTTATGGCTGGTGTTGTGATTGGTCCGTAATTGTAAGGTCTAATCAATCATATAAGCACACCTTAAAAATTCAAACATAATTTTAATGCAAGCAATCATTGTTAAAGAAATACATATTTATTTCATGTCTTTTCATCTATTAATTGTCTTTAGTTAATTAAATATTAAATTTTTTAATAAAATACTCAGTAAATGTTTTTTTATTGAAACGCTTTTATATATTCTGAAAATCTTTAAGAAAAAATAAATGCTTGGAATCTTTTACTAACTAAAAAAAGACAACTTTAATAACATATTGTAGATTTCCTGACTTTTAACTTTTAAAAACTTCAGCAAATCTTTACCATCAGATCAAGTTAATAATAAATTTTCCCGAAATTTTTGAACCTTGGTAAGTTTAAAGTTGGATTATTGTGAAGCGAAATCATTGTTAGGTCTGTTTAGTTTTTTTTTTTTTTTTTTTTTTTAAATAAGATTATTTTTATTAAATCATCTTGAATAAAAAGGTCTTATTGTTGTTACATGCCTCTTAGATTTCCCCGTTTGAATAAGCTGATCTGGCCCAACTGCATGTCCTTCCTTCTGTTTGTTTGCTTGTCAGTCAGTCTGTCCATTAACCTATCAGTTTTTCCAATTGTTAGTCTATCTCCCCATTAGTATGTCCAGTTTTTCTGCCTGTTAGTCAGTCTATTTGTCTGCCCTTTAGTCTGTCAGTTTTCTGCCTGTTTGCCTATCAGCCAATAAGTCTGATTGTTAGTCAATCTGTTTTTCTGCCTGTTAGTCAATCTGTTTGTCTGCCAATAAGTCTGCTGTCAGTTTGTCTGCCTGTGTGTGTTTTGTCTGTCAACTTGTTAGTCTGTCTTTAAGAGAGATTTAAAAAAAAATTCTAGAATATTTCACTGTTAATAATGCTATCTCAGTGAACTGGTCTGCAAATATTTCCTAGGCGACAGCCAAAATCAGAGACTTGGAAGACCAGCTTCAGCTAACATTGGCCAAGACCAAGAGAGAGATCAACACTCTGAAGCTCAGTTCAGGAACATAAAAGCAAATGGGAGGCGAGTAAGTAGAAAAGATTTTTTTGGTTTTCAGACTCCAGTGGGTGTCTTTTGCCAGAGAATCTTTATCTTTTTCCAACAGTAGCTATTTTTAGCAAATTATATATAGTCAGAGATGCTCCAAAGGCTCAGGGCAATTGACAAGCATTCAGATTCCTTCCTAGCAGTCCACTACAGCTGGCCAGGGCTGAGAACTAGCAATCTTTCTTTTAAATAGTACACTAAATGTTTTTTTTTTTTTTTTTTGCTTTCAGCGGAGTCATTTAATTTTCAACTTGAATTTTCAGGAGAGGAAGTTACTAATAGATCAGGTGGATCAGTCATTAAAACTCAGAGTGCTGCGGAGAAAGAGGTGGACTCTGCGATTAATCATTTGGAGGAGTACATCTCAGAGCAGGAGAAACTGGTCAGTTGCTCAAACTTTTCAGAGTAATACTGTTTATATTTGACAGTAGTTATGTTAACTATAATACATGTATTTGTATCTATTACTATGCATCATTTAATTAAAACTTGATCGAAATTAGATAATGATAAAGAAGATACACATGAATGACTCTATAAATTAAATTAAATTATATTTAAAAACATTTTCTTTTGTTCATATGAATATGATTTCTTATTTATGTCTAGAAAATGTGTTTTATGACATCATTATGATGTTAAATTTGTTATATAGGCCTATACTAAATTATACTCCTGTGCTGCTATAATGATGAATCAAAATGTGAGGCCACAACACCAATGGAGGCTTCAATGTCTTGATATTAATAAATAAAACTACAGCATCTGGGAACAAGTGAATTAAAAAAAAATTTAAAGGGTAGAAAAAAAAATCCACTGAACTGTGAGGAAAATTTTTGTTTACGTTTAATTGTTACATTTCTCACTCCATGTCAAACTAATTTATTATGTGTTTTTTGGTATGTCCAGGAAAGAGGCAGAAAATCAAGTCAGCAGATATCAGGGTTACTGTCTCCCAAGGATAACCTCACACCTGCTCATAGTTCTGGAGAGCATAGCCCTGTTCCACAACAGCAACAGCCGGCTGCACAGCTTCTAGTCCAGAGCCAGAACAGGAACTTTGAGGCTGATGCAACAGACTGATGACGCCAAGGTGAGTTTAAAAAAAAAAATATTTATTTATGTCATTTTAACTGTTTTTTTAATTGTAGGTTCATTTATAAGCAGAAACAGTACTTTAAATTATAACATTTAGTCTAAAAAATGACATTCCAATCTGAATTATTATTACTGCTGGTTCAGAAGCATGAAAAATAATTTTTATACTAATAAGTTTTTTATTCCAAAGATTTTTATAAATTGATTATGATTTTTAATGAGAGCAAGAACTTAAATCACCAATAAAAAAAATAGTTAAAAAAATTTTTATTTGGGGGCTGTGTTTTGAAATGGATTATCACTAATTGGAATCTGTTATTTTTAAAAAAGTTAAATCATATTTTTTGTAGAGCTGCATTTTTTCTAGGTTATACATAATGTATTTGCTTAAAAAATATTTATTTTTACTAGTAGTTACGCTGAAGAATTAGCTGCACTAACTTTGCTTCTTTTTTATTATTTTTGTTTCTTATATTTTTCTATTCATGACTATGGTACTTACTTAAAATAATTGAGAATGTTGAGAGTTTAGTTTCATGTGTATAAAATAAGGTCCAAGAGATGAATGCCAGACTTGGGACGTGTGTATCTGCTCCTCCTGCCGTCGATACTGAGCCTCTTAAAGTGCAGAGGAGAGAGGTAAGAAGAAAGAGTTTTCCACTCCCAGCTGATTGGTTTAGTAGACTCTCATCATTCAATTATGATCATTTTTAGTCATTAAAAAAATCCTTGAATTACTATTATTAGAATATATGAGTTAAAAAAGAATAATTAAGATGTATTCTTTGTACTGGAATATTAAATTTTATTCCAGCTCAAGAGTTTTTTTTTTTGAAAACGTCAACACTGACCACAGATTTTTTTTATTGCGGCTTCAATGTGCATGTTGTTATGTCATGTAACTGTGTGAATCATCTATTTTTTTTAGACATTCTAGTTTAAAACGACCAGAGTTTATATGAAACTGTCATAAATACAATTTTCATCAAGTTATAATGCAATATTTTTTAGGCTACATCATAATGTTTGCTTTTTTTTTTTTTAAATAATGGAGCTAAAAATGGTTTCAGACTTAAGTAAAGGAATTCCTTTACAACTCATGCATCAGGGCAGATGAAGTGTAAAATTCATCTGAAACTTAGCCAAACTTGATAGAATAGTGTAGCAAGTACAATGTCTAGCAACCTCCTGTTTCCCTAGGTAATTTCAGGAGCCCATTTTTTAAAGCTGGATAGACTTGGGAACTTTGCTTGGATCTGAGAAAATCCTGGGGTTAAGGACTGAATGATTTACTATGCACAACCATCATTCCCCCTTTACTTTACTTTGTTTCATAGTAATACCATTATAATTTCATCAGTAGTTTCGGAAAAACAAACTTTTTAAACCAACGGCATGATTTAGTTATTCTAAAACAAAATTTTTAAAGGTTGACTGAAGTTGTCTGAATGTTTCTATGATTGTTAGGTTATATAAGCAGCTGTTTTTGATTTACTGTCAATATTGATTAAATAACTTTCACCATCATTTGAGCAGCCAATATGTAAGAAATCCCAACATTGTACTTCACATAACTTTTAGCGTAGGAAAAAACAAGTAAGCTTAATAAATTTGACCAAACAAACCTCAGACCTGGCCTCATCACAGAAGATTCCTGTTTGGACGTGCCAGAATCAGATTCGGTGGTTGCATCTGCTGTTGAACTTGAGAGATCAGCAGAGCCTTTGAGGAGTCCTGCTCAGCTGCTTGAGCCACCAAGTATAGATCTTCTTGAGAGTTACCCAGTGGTTTCTCAAGGAAGGCAGCCTTCAGACAGTGCTCACAAAGATCCCTCTTGATAGGAGGGAATCCAATCTTAGTGATGTCGAAATTCAGACAGTTGCATCTGAGAAAGCTCCAGACCTGGTGATGATTCATAAACAGAGCACAAGGTCTTCTTCCGATGGAAAATCTAAATTTGTTCTGTCAAAAGGTAGAAGAAGCAGATTGTGCAGCTCTTTTTATGTTGCTTTCAGCCTTTAATTTTTTTTTTTTTGTATTGATTGTACCTGAGTTGATTTTCTGCCCTCATTGATATTGTGTGTGTGTTAGTGTATTTTGACATCTTTTTTCATTTAGCAAATTTCCCTATGTATAAAAGAGCTTGTTGATTTAGGTGCCCAAAATGAAAAAAAATTTTTGCCAGACAGCTGTTTCTGCCTGCATAAGAATCACCTTTATGCGTGAAATATTAATACACAATACAGTTGTTAAATAATTGTTCTAACATTAGACTTTATAAAAGCACAAAAAATGTGTTTCTTTGAACACTAGTTGAAAAGCTCAGTTTTTCTTTCAAATATGAACCAAAGAGTATAATTACTGTTTTGTTTTACAAATAAAAATATTCTTAAATTGAATATTTATTGGTTAATAACTTTTTTAAAATCGTATGGAGCCAAAAAAATTTTACTGATGTTTTTCACTATTTAAATGTTTAGTATTTTTTAAGTCGTATTTTATCTATTTCTTTGTAACCATTCTTTCATTTGTAACATATCATCAACATTAATGTACTAACATAGATTAACAATTTTCATTAACCAAGCTTACTCAACAAAGTCTTGCTGTATACATCTTAATACATAAATTAATTTTAATGCTGTTAAAAGCAATTTTTATTTTTTTTATTTATTTTATAGGACAGATTTTGTTTTGTGCATGTATTGACTAGTGTGGCCAATTTTTTTATTTATTTTTTTGTCTTTATTTTTCTCTTTTTTTAATTGATTTACAGTAAACTCTTCATTATCCAGCCTAATGTGGGTAAAGATGCAAATTAAAAACATACAACAGAAATCTAAATTGCCCGAAATATGTAATTTCTTTCTTTCTGATCTGTCCTTACTTCTGATCCATCCTTATTTTATTAATTCATAAAATCCCTGTGAGGATGATTTGCTTATCTCTTGACACCCCCACCCCCACCTCCTCAACCATAAATAATTGTGCAATGACTATGGATGCACCACAGAAGACATTGATTTGGCAAATGTTCTCTCTAATTTTTCTGATGGCTGCATGTAGCGAATGATATTTTCTGTGCATAACTTTGTAAGGAAATTAAAATTTTTGTGAGAAGCATAGTGGCATAAAGGCCTAATAAACATAACATTTGTGTGCTCTGTGGTAATTAGTTAGCTTGCACACATATGCAGTGATAGGATGATGACTAGACACACTTGGATTTGAACCCATAACCTGCAGCATGCACAACCAAATAGCTGAGTCACCTATCCTTACTATTGAAAGTACCTGTTTTATTTGAATTTTCTTTTACCTGCGCTGGATATTCTAGAGTCTAGAAAGTAGCAAGCCAGATAGTCAATTGTCTATTTGTCTTACCGATACTTTCTATTTTTTGTTTATATTAAAAAACAGCTATGTTTAATAACAGCTTTGATTTTTCTGTGTGATTCTTAAGTTATTAACTCCATTGATCTTTTATATTATATTGCACATTTCTTGGTTTATAGAAAAGTGTTTAAGAATTATTTAGAGTGAAATGACATTTTCTTTAAAGATCAAATAATAAAAAATAATAGACTTGTACAGTGGTACCTCGGGCTATGAACTTAATTCTTTCACAAAATCTGTAACCTGAAGTGAGCGTTACCCCAAAACATTGAAATCAATGAAATAGAAACAGTCTGTATAAAGATGGTCTTTTTTATTAACATCCAGTTGTTTTCCTGACAATGCAAAGAGTATGTGTACTTCAGGTATTAAATAAAGAGAAAGAAAACAACCAAAACCATAACAAAATAAAGGCTTTGTGCATCTTTTCTTACCGAGAAAATGATCATGAAATGTTTCACTTATTTTGCACTTCTGAATCATTAGTTTTCAGGAGTTCATTGTCACTGTTTCTTAGCAGCCAACTGGGAATCTTTCTGCACCAAGGAATTATTTAGGAAAATGTGTTATCATTCATCAGGTTTACTGCCCCTTCTAGCAACTAGTTTGCTTGAATGATGATTCCCAATCAAGTATTCAGTGTCTGGCTCACTAACTGTAAATTTTTAAATTCTGGCAGTTGAAACACTCTTTAGATCCTCATTATCAGAAGATTACTCCTCCTTTAATGTCTTAAGTTGAACTGCATGATCTTAATTGTACTGTTGTCTCCAATGTTAAACCTTGCTCTTTCACTCCTACCTTCATTTGTAACCCGAGGCACTGATCGTTACCCCAAGAAAAAAAAGTTATTGTTTATAACCTGACTTGTTCATGACCTGGGACCTTCATAACCTAAGGATTCACTGTATAATTTACTTTATATTTTTTAATCAATAAAAAAACTGATTATAAGATGTTAATAAAATTAGCCTATTAACTGATGTAATGAAAATTAAAAAACAGATTTAAAGAGAATTAACAACTAGATCCTAGAAATCAGACAGTAACATTTTTTTGTATATATATTAGTAGTCTACAATATCCAGTGATGGTGGAGTCAAGATAGAGGGCGCCACCGAAGAAGAAATCCAGGACATCATCAGCACAAGTAGAGTATCGCTGCGTCAGCGGATTTAAGGTGAGCCTAAACAAGGAAAACAATTCAGCTCTGATAAATAGATATTTATTGTATTGCAATACTTGCATCTCACTGTGATTTCTGGTTCTTTGAATGACGAGTATGTAACAACCATGGCTGAATGCAGCTCTTAGAGTGGCATGCCTCTTTGGCTTGAGTTCAGTAAGGCTCCCAAGGAATCAGTTGTTTTTTTTAAAATTCTTTTATTAATTTTTTCAATGAGTCTAGTTAAATTAACTGTGCGGTGGCTCTTAAAAGCAATATAAAAAAACAAGAATGCTGCTCTCATTGACGATTGTGTTTGGCCACCTCTGGTGAATAATTTAATACATATAACCTATGAATATATTGATAAGTTGGCACAAGTAATTGTGCCACAAAGATGTACCTGATTTTGAGGTACTGCTGAGAGTTTGTAGTCATCAGATGGCCATTGTAAGATGAAATTTTATCTCTGAATCCTTAAAATAAAGCGTTTTTAACCCAGACTAGTAAAATAAATTAAGTAATAAAGTTTTCTTAGCTTTTGTGAGCAAACGGTGAAGATGAAATGTTTCTGTAGTTTTGACTTTAAGTTCTTATTGGTGATTGTGTTTATTTAAGATGCCCATTCATAATGACTAATAAATGTCATATGCAGGAATAAAATGATAAATTCAGTGGTCCAATAATTACATGACTAGCTAACAACCACCTTTCCATAGATTACAAGTATGCAAATGAATGAAGTAGTCATTTTTCTTATGATTTTTAGGCCAAGCTAGGTGAAGCCAAACAGGCAGCAGAAGGACAGGCGCTCTAAATCTCCAGCCATTCATTTACCCACACAATTAATTGACGATGAGCTGATTTTAGAAGATGATGATGAAGAATTTGATGGTGAACCTTGTAGATCACTAGAGATTCTACCTTGAGAAATACCCGGATCACTAATTATAACCAAACTACTTATCTCTAATATTTTACTGCCTCCATATCACAATGAACTGCTTTCCCTCTGAATGAACTAGACCTGCTTTGGTTAATCTGGTCAAAAATCTTGAAATTTCTTTGTACAATTGTCAAGCTCTATAAATTACCATGGTTCATGTAAACAATAGCTAATTGTTAGGACTTAACCGTAAATACTTTATCAAAAGAGATTTACTTTTGAATTAAAAAAAACAAGTTTCCTCTGCATTCCTTAAAATGGCTTCTGTAAAATTCTTTGGTTAATTTATGTAATAATTGATTGTTAAGACTTAAAATGCCTTGGACAAAAGATATTTATATTTTTAATTTAGCTCTAGAATTAATTTATATCACTTTTACTACTAAACAACGTTTACATAAAATGGATTAAATGAAATTAGTTTCATAAATGTAAATGCTTAAAATAAATTCCATATTTATATTAAATTAGGTTCTAATCATAAAATTTATATATATGTTTTTTCTCTAAAGTCTGATACAAATTTTTTATTTTGCAAATCAATCTATACAACAATATATTTTAAGATGGGCCATTGAATGAGATTGGGACATCACCTCCGCCTGGCTTCAAAAGTTCACCCAGGCTTTCAGTGATATCCCAAGTGACCCAGCAGCAATTCAAAGAAACCTCAATCAGGCTTTTTATTCTAGAAAGATAATAAAGTGAGTTTGGTAAACTAATGTAAATTGCCAAATTGAAATTATGTGTACTAATTCACTGAAATATTGATACTAGAGCGGTATTTCTCAAAACGTTTACCATTTGTGACCCCTACAAAAACTGTTTTGTTTTTGCAACCCACCTGATTAGAAAGAGAATAGAAGTACACAAATTTTAAATATATTTTTTTCCCTGTATCTATAAAATTAACAGGAAAAGTTATCACTTCTGGAACATCCCTGTTGAGAGAATTTCTTAGAGTTTTCCAGGGAGTAATGGGCTTCAAGGAAGGAATAGGGAAAATATTTCTGGATAAGGTGAATTGTAATTTGTAGTACATGTATTTTGTTTTGTAAACTTTTCTATTGGGAACCCTCCAAGACATAAAACTGTATTCTCTGTATTTAATAAATTTGATAATGGATAGTTATATTTAGGTATTTGAATTAAATTTTTTTTTAATGAGAAAAAAATTTTTCTATAAAATATACATTTATCTGACCACTATAAACTTGCTATTGAAATATATTATTAGAGCTTGTATTCAAATTGGTTTTAACTGGCCGAATTGTTGTTAGCGAGTTACAATTTTTTTTCACCTATTCGACATTGATTGTCTTACCTTAATTCCACCAAATGTTTTCAATACAATGTCTATATTTATTGAACCTGATTTAATTTTATGTCATTGAAAAAAAAAGTAAGAATCACAAATATTTGTACATTCATTCCTAGATTTGATGTCAGCTCATCAAATAATCTCTGATCTGAGACGATTGCCTTCGACGACAGCAAGAAAGTGATGCCACAGATCATGGAATTGACTGAGAATATTTTATATAGTACTCATCTAAACAGTTTTTTTCATTTCTTTTTTCTTTTTATTTACTAATTAGTTTCACTTGTATGTATATATGACATGTATTTGCATTTTTTTTCAGTTTTGGAAGAGATTACATCCATTGTGAATAATGCTCTGGTCTTAGAAAGGGTAAATTGTGCATTTAACTTTATTAATACAAAATAAATCTATTCATATAGTAATTTTGTCCATGGAGAAACTACAAATTCAATCTGATTTTTATACACTGTAAATTATGGCCTTCAATGATATTTTAGAATTGTTTCATCTGCTTTCTTTCACATCATTCTTTCTTTGTTATTCCATTTATCTGATTTAAATTGATTATGCTTTTTGAAACTAAGTTGTAAATGCTTCATCTCTTGTACTCTTGTAAATGCATTTTACCTTATAATGTTACATTTACATAATTAATGAACAAATTTTGTTTACAGTACAGCATATTTTATTTTTGTAATGACAATAAGCTCACAGAGTAAAATTTTTTAGAGAATACAATTTTAAAATAAAATGTGAAATGCTAGAATTTTTTCTTTATTGATTAAAAGTCTTGCTTATATTTATATTTGATTGTTTTATGCCAGCAAAATGTAGGGAATGTAATTTTTTAACAAAAACATTATTCCTAAATTACTCTATTTCTTTTTTTACCTTTTAATTAGTCCTGCTTTTTCATGAGATTTGAAAAAAAAATTCATTATTGAATGAAATAATTAAAGAATGAATAATAAATTTTTCTAATGCTGTTATTTTAAAAAAATATACTGTTTATGAATTACCAGGAACCCCCTTGTTTCTACTGAATTTGTCAAGGGAGCAAACGCTTAAGTCTGTACCTCCCGATGCGATCAGCATTTCTCTTCCCGGGCTCCAGATATTAAAGAGGGTGTTGACATGGTCAGCAGAGAGTCTACCAATGTGACAGAAAATCTGAAACTGAAGGAGCTTCAGGATCAGTACCAACAACTGTAAAATATTTTCTGGGTTTCAGTTTTATTTAGTCTGAGCACAATAAATTTACTGATGAAAATGCACAGGTTGTGCACACATTTAACCCTACATATTATCATCCACATCCTACATATTATCATCCACATCCCTACATATAATCATCCACATCCCTACATATTATCATCCAAATTTTTTTTTTACTTGCTGTTTCTCATACTTAGATCACTTCTATCATGACTAATTAAGGGGTCCCTGGTTTTTATCTCTTGTTAGAACCCCGTGGGATTTTTGTCCAGTCATGGTGAAAGTTTCATGTCTCCCATGGGTGCACTATCAGTTATGGAGGGATAAATGAAGGGCACTATGAAAACGGTCCCATAAAAATCTATTCCTTTCATGGACGTAGCAGATCAAGATTAATTCACCCTGTTATATACAAAGTTATATACATGTATTTTATCATAAAATGATGGATTTTTTTCCATTAAAATTGCTAAAAATACAAGTTCTTTCTATATGTCAAATTTTGCTCATGACATTGCTTTTTTAAAATGGTTTTGTTTAAGCACTAAAAACCATTCTCATATTCTCATTTCATTATATATTTTTTGTTGTTGTCTAAATGTTTGAATAAATACATTTTTTTCAGAAAGGAAAGAAATGGAGCAAGAGAGAAAAAAACATCATCAGGATCAGCTGCAGTAAGTGAAACAAATATTTAATTTACGGTGACATCATTTTGGACCATTTGAGTATCATTTATTTATTATTAAGATGGTAAAATTTGTATTAGTAGTCTACTGGAAGTAAAATTCAAAACATGACTTGTTTTTTCTAGGCTCTTAAAATTGTTAGGAATACTATGTCTTCTTTTTGGTTTTTTAATTTAACAAATGGATCTTTTTGGATCAAATTGAATCATCGTTTTTTTGTCTGCAAAATTTAGCCATCTTTTTTTCCTTTAACTAATTTCTATGCCATTTAGGAATGATTAATTTATTGGGTTTACATATGAGAAATGATAAAATCAGTCTTGAATTTTTCGGATAATTTACAGTGTTTTTTTAATATACATTGTAATTCATTGTGTTGCTGTTATGTGCAGAAAAAATACTGTAGTCATTGATGGAGCTGCAGGATACCATAAGTGAACTCCAGAGAGAGTTGTCTTCTCTTGGTAAGGGCCATTGAGGACAAGTCTGATTTATCGAGTGGCAGAGGAACAGCGGTAAGTAATCTCAGTTTGAAATTAGACCTACATTTTACTTCAAAATGAATGATTCAATCTTTGGCCTTTTCTCCACTCAATTGTACACTGTTTCAGCTATATATATTTTTGACATATTTTCATGATTTTGTCCATTTTTGTGAAGCTGTGTTATGTCTTGGGCTGTTGGCTCTTATGTTTGTTGCTGAAGATATTTTAGCAAAAAAAAAAAAACCATATAAAAATATTTCTGTGCGCTGTGTTTATGATGCACTCTCAAATTTTATGATACAGTCTTACATAGGAAAATTTAGACAGACACTCATGGTCTGCATAGGCTTCATAAGGGAAATTTTTAGGCTTATTGCTATTTAAACTTTAATCCATTTCATTATAAGTATTATGCAGTCAGAATCACCTAGTTGTTGTTTTAGCTAAATGTAGACCGAAATTTTGAGAACTTAATACTTTTTACATTCCTGCCTCTAGGTTCATCATAAGTCACCTTCACCAGAAGCCTCGGTTCTCTTTACGAGGCTTGACTCGAAATACTAAGATCATGAGGAAAGCTGTGATGGATGATAAGCTGAACACTGAAAAATACAAGGTAATTTCTAATTGTTTGAAAGTGACTTTCATGCTTTTAACGCTTAAAATAAATGTAAATAAAGTATTATTTTTTTTAACTTCCACAAGATGGATGAATATGTCCTTGATAAATAAAGTATAATCAGCATAGGATAATCAGTAGTGAAGGTAAATTGCAGATAAAATGATCCAACCAGCAGAGCAAGAAACCGTACCAGGTTGATGATAAATCTTTTAATATATAACTTGTTTTCCTTTGGTTGACCTATTTTCTCTTTCTTTCCTCAGTTTAACTTCTAGTAGAGTTGCCTAAGGAGGGGAAAAGAACTGATAGTCAGCTATTTATTATCAAATTATTTAAGAATTCATGAAATAATCAAAATACTTATGGCTTCTGTCCAAACAAAAATTATGTTTTTTCTTTTTTATGGTTTTCGTTATACAAAAATCTTTCATCTTTTTAAACTGATTGGTTGAGATTCATAACTTCTGACAGTTCTGTCAGAGCTCTGTATTTTTATATTGTATTCACCTATTTCTCAATCTTTGCAACAAATATCTATAATTATTAAATCCTTCCTAATGTGATGGTGAATTTTTAAAAATAATTTTCTTTTAATCCAACTGTAGAACTAATTAGAATCTTCTAAGTTAACTGTTTAAATAATTTTGTGTGGATAACCATATAATTTCAATTTAGATTGAATTAATAAAAATAGACAAAAGAGAAAATTTATTGCTTTAAAGGCTAAGGCAAACAGTCAGACCCCACACTGCCATTTTTAACAGTCCCATTTAATGCGCTGTTTTATTTGAAGCGCCCATTTATGCTGTTTTATTTAAAGCTGCCCCATTTAATGCTGTTTTATTTAAAGCTGTCCCATTTAATGCTGTTTTATTTAAAGCTGTTCCATTTAATGGTGATCCATCTAAAGCTGTTCCGTTATAATGCTATTTTTTCCATATTTTATATTTGTTTCATTAATTCACCCAATTACTTTTTTATAAATCATCCAGACACAAAAGATGCAGTAAAACTTTGTCATTTTTGAGATCTTGCAACTAGAGCATTGCTTTGATATCATTAACACTAACAGTCATTCTTGTAGAGAGCTTTGTACCAGTGAATGCCATAAAGTTTACTTACATACAATACAACCATATTGTAGATTAAAGAAAGATGTATTTGTTTATTTGCTATTGTGTGAGAAGATTCGTGCCAAACCGAAGATGAAGGTTATTGCATGGGTGATCCGCGCCAAATACAAGATGAAGGTTATTGCGTGGGTGATCCGTGCCAAATCCAAGATGAAGGTTATTGCATGGGTGATCCGCGCCAAACCCAAGATGAAGGTTATTGCGCGAGTGATCCACGCCAAACCCAAGATGAAGGTTATTGCGTGGGTGAATGACACTATTGCACCTTTTTAGACTCAAGTAGTAACACACATATCATTAAAAAACAAGAGCTTTCAAAATTCACAGAATTATTTCAAAGCTAATTAATAGATAATTTATTTTAAATTCAAAAGATGTCTCTAATTTATGAAATAATAAAATATAGCTGAATACGTTCAGTATTGATATATACATATCCCTCTTGTTTTATTATTACATATTACAGCCCTGTTTCATTTAGCACTGTGATATTTTTGAATGTAGCCACCTGTCACGTCTTGTTCTACTATAAACAAGTTGTAGATATCACTCTCACATATGTCCTATCCTCAAATAATTCACCAACACAAGGTATCACTCAAATACTAATCCTTTAGTCATTCGCATAAATAATTCTGCAACATAAAATGGTAGACAATCCTCCGATAGCTAGGACAAATAAAACAAATCACTCTTCAACTATATCTCAGCGTCAGAACACAACCTCTCTCAACCATAGTAGGTCATTCACAGCCGTACACACACACAAATATTCTTCAGTCTAATTCAACAACTAATTATCTCCCCTGACCATTAGGCAGCCATGCATGTAAAATCCTATACCCCCATGCCTGCAGACAAACACACATAGTCAATGTGTGACACCACCACAATATTATTACCCTGTTTAGCGCCATTTTATTTAGCACTGTAATATGTTTGAATGTGACTGCCTTGTAAAGGGGACTGTGCTTGCAAATTATGGAAATCATTTCACATAATATAAAAAAAGAATGATTAATTCAATATAATATACTCACCTTGTATTGATTATATATAATTCTCTGCTTATAAATTGCCATTTTCTCACTATGGATACAATAGTCCCAACCCCCAAATATTGCATTAGTGTATAAAGGGAATGAAATGTTATCAAAATCCATGACTGTTTCTTTAATAGTAGTACTGGAACTGAAAGACATTCAATGTATTAACGAAAAACATGATAAACAGACAGACCACTTTTAAAAAGAGATTAATATTAGTTATAAACTAATTTTGTCTTGCCAGTGTAAAAAAAATATATATATATTAAAACAATGTACTAAGAGCAGCTTGATAGTTTCTATAGTAATTCAACTATCAGTTATGCATCTAGAAGAGAGAAGAATGTAGACTATAGTAACTATTTTAGTTTACTGGTAGTGTGCAGAAGTACCCTCTTATGGCTTCATTTGTTTTCAAGCATAGATTTTTTAATTATATCTTAAAATACAGATGGTATTGGAATATTATGGTAAACACTGACACTTTATTTTTCTTACAAAAAACAACAAACTGGAAATGTGCAGCAAACACCAAATCTACTTCCTGTGTCTATTCACTAAGCTAAAAATAGTTCAGTAGTAATAATGGGTCATACATAAAGAAACCTGGAAAAATTAAATTTGCATTAATAATACTAAGTTGAAAAACTTTTAGTTTTGTCCTATTTCGTTTCTGTTGTACAAGCATTTGGAATAGTTTATAACATAAAGACTAGATCTTACTTTTTGACTATCATAATAAATACAACAACAAAACTAATGCCAACTGTCAGCAGATATCCAAGGCCCATATTGTACTGTACATTTCTATTAGTGACATCACCATGGATCAAAACAGTCAGGTTGGAATAAAATCCATAGAAAAGCATGGTATCTTCTAAAAATCCCTGAAAAAAAAATGAAGTTTAAAGAAGATTGAACCATTTAAACCTTTTTTTTTTTGCATACATTTCATTAGGTTGTATACCCCTACATGAAATAACAGATAAAATGAACCAAAATCTTAAAGAGAATAGAAAAAAAATGAAACATTTATATTTGGTTCACATAAGCATACACATAAGGTTTATTGGGCAGCTGCTACACAATCCTACATTACATTTCATTCAACAATGTTCTATAAAGTCAGTATCCTCTATTACATTACATTTAACAATATACTACAAAGTCAGTATTTAGAAACAAATATTCACCATTATACTTTCTCGAAATGTAAATGTTTTTATTTATTTTAGTTTAAGTTAATAGCAGTTTATTCTATTTTAAACCAAATATTACATAAAAAATATCAAATAGTTGTCAATAGTATTTGATATTATGAGGACCTTTTACTTTATTGGTTGTTTTTTATGCTCTGGATTTCTGCATAAATACATACATCGCTATAAACAAACCAATAAATGCATTTCCAAATTATACAGTTATATTGGGAGTACATGACCTAGTCTAGGAGACAAATAATCCGTGGAAGAAGATCACTGCGGTCTCCTGACCAGGGAAAGAAACTTTTTTTTTGGTGGTACTGCAGTAAATGAGGATATCCCGAGACCACTGTATTCATAGCAGGTGGTGGTGACAGAATAGATTGGCCTGCAACACCCTTTCTTTCTGTCCCACTCAAGCACACTTCGCAGCCTGCCTTGTCCAGTCTGGGCAAGTGCTAAAAAGCCTTTTATTCTGCTATGCCAGCAGATGCTGTTCTGTAAACATGGCAGACACGCATCAAAAAAAAAAAAAGCTTGTGAGGCAAGCATACAACACCCTGTTATGCTGGCAGTGGCGGCGAAAAAAAATGTCATGAATTGTACAACAATAAAAATGGGCGATTCTTAAAATATATTGGCCACAACATAAACCAGAAACTATTAAAGGCAGAAAGTTTAAGGATCCACAGATACTAAGATGCACTTCAATATCACCTCATGTTCTGCTGTACGAAACTGCTATTCTGTGTCTATACATCAAGCTCATCCTGCCAGTAAGTTACAATATGAAGAAAATTGTCTTTCCAACAAGCTCATATTAATATCGGCTTATGATCAGAGAACATTATAATACTATCCTTTTCTTCCAATCTTTTTTAAACCAGTTTTTATTTGATATGTATGCAAACACTGAATCCAAGAGACTAAATTACATACGACCAATTCGGAAGAACAAATGAATTGAATATCACATCATCTTAAAAGATATTTTTTGACTAATAGACAGCAATTTCATGGAACTTGGTCAAGCTGTGATATTATCATTGTTATAACTTGAGGAACCCAGTATATGCATGAGCGTACTCAAGAAGCAATGGCCTTCATACGTCATTAAGGATGCCTTGACCTATTCATCACAATTATCTGCAATTGTAAATAGACTGACATTATTGAAGTTCTCCATGAACTCATCAGTCCTGTATTTCATCTGAAAATACGCAAAATGATGAACTTGCTCACTAAAGTTAACATTTTGGTTGTACATAGAGTGGAAAACGCACTGCCTTATCCAGGCACACATTTTGTGGTGGCTAAAGGAAAGTATATTCAAGTGTCAGGGATCAAAAGATCGATACATAAATCCCTGATCCTCAGACTGATCATGCACACCACAAATAACTAAGATCAAACAATTCACAGCCCATGTTGACCCTGCATGATCAAGGGAAAATGCAGTAAAAAATAATACTGTCCTTTAACTCAGAAACGTGACAAATAATGATCTATGCTTATAAATGTTTGTTATATTTTAAAGCACATAACAAAGACTTATTTTCCTTCTTTATATAAAATTTTGAAGCTGGATAGCAAAGGTGATAGTGAACTCAACTCACATGCAAAGGGTACAGGGTTCAATATTCTCCGCTGACTTGGAGAGGAGATGGGCGCCAACAAGTCTATAAATACACAGAAAGGACGTTTGAAAGCACATCTGTTGTTGTTTCCATTTGTTACCCCAACTACCATATAAGGTTAAGGGAATTATAAAAAAAATATTCAAAAAATGGCAGTGCCCAACTCTAATGCAAAGAGTGGGTATTTTGCTATTCTACTAATAAAAGCAAACATTATTTCATTATTAGTGTGTGTGTCAAATATGTGAGCAGTAACTCTTTTCTTCTACATTTTAGAGCTTGTATTATGTTAAATTGTATTTGATCTGCAATCAGAACTGTATCATTCAGTTTCTATTGTCAGTTCATTACAACTGAATTTTTTAGTGATTATTTTTCTTTGTTTATACATCTTGGCATACCAACTTACTTGCGGACAAGATTTTTTAAGTGTTGTTATTATGCTTTTTGTAAGAACTTATATCACTTAAAGTAAAATTAAAGGAATTAAAATATTAAAGTAGCTATAACTTACAGTTCCTTGTGCAATGTCTAAAAATGTCATCCAGTTTTGGTTAACTTTCCTGGAGAGTGCCCTGAGTTTATAGGTCCGACTGCAAAGAATCATTTTATTGTAGAAATGCCCACTGCCTGTATCATTGATGACTGTGAAATATTCTGTTAGGTTGTTATAGCTGAGCTGGGGGATGTAGATGAAACAAAGATACAAGAAAAACACCATAAAGTTGAGGTTAACCAGCCACCTCGTAAATCTAAAGTAGGTTGAAGTTGCAATACCAAAATGCCCTGAGGAAAAAATTTTAAAGGATTTTAATTAAGATAAAAATGTAATCATTATGAATGAATGAAATTAAGAAAATACAACACTTAAAGAATGCAGTAGCAATAATTATAACATGAAATGCATACATTTTTATAGTTTTTTTTATAATATAAATAGTCCATTTTCAATACTCAATCATTAGTAATTATAGTAATGAATTTTCAGACTTTTTAGCTGCAATTTTTCACCCCTTCTTATGATATAATGTTATCCTGATGTTACATTATACAACATTAATTTCCTGTAGCCTCATTATCACACAATTTATACAGTGTAAATGTGTAAATGATATTTTAGCAGAGTATTTACAATGAAAATTTTCAATTTTTAAATATTGCTACCTTCAATCTCTCGAAATTGTTGACTCCAGAAATTCAAACGGTACCACAGATCAACAAATGCTTCTATCACAGATTTTAATCCCTATGAAGTAAGGTACATCATAAAATTAAGATATATTTCCACAATATTTATGATCATTAATTTCATTCAAAGACTTTTTCTGAAAAGTATTTGATTAGGGAATGTATGAGGGTGTTTACAAATAGTAAACAGATATTTCACAATATTCACAATTCACCAGACAAGCTTTTCATAAATTTATACCTAAATAAATCTTAACTGAAATACATCCTATTTCATATATTACATTAACATATTTATTTACCTTCAATAAACTTTTTGCATAATTTAAGACACCTTGTGATTCATTCAGATCAAAAGCTAATCTAAAATAAAAAAAAAAAATTTAGGTGATGGCATGAAATAATTTATTATATGTATAACAACCAATCTGTTTAAAAATCTTTAATTCCATAAGATTGTTAAAAATACAATACTTTTTTAAATTTTATAAATTAATGGAAACAATTTTTATCCATATTTGTTATGCTTGCCTTAAACTTTGAGCTATTCCCTTTCTTGACTTTTCTTGATGCACTTTTAAAAGCCGTGCAGTTAAGCTTGGCATCCTTTGCTTAGAACTAGGCAGAACCAATTCTGGTGGCTCATTTTTTTTATTATCAAAATTTGTTTCAGTAGTCTCATTATGGCTTTCAATAATATCAACTTGTGAAAAAACAGTTGGTAAAGGGTAATTTGAGCCACCTATATCTTCCAAAGTAAACTTCTGAATATCTCCTTCTTTTTGAAAAGCTAAATTAACTTGATGCCTTGTTGATTTGTGATGATGTTGGTCACTGTTGCTCCTTCTGTTTTTGCTTTTTTTAGGTGAAAGCTGCAGTGAAGTTTCTGATACCTGCATGCTGTTTGATTTGCCTAATGAGAATAAATTTGGTTGAGTTTTTCTTTCTTTATGAGGGGGCTGAGCTGATAAAATTAAGAAAGACAATCAACAGTGGTGGAACTTCTGAAAAAAAAGTAATAAAGTTACTTAATTTAAATAGCCTCAAAGTATAAATAATGATTATCCATAAGATTTATTAGGAGTGTAGAAAATGTGAAAATTGCAACATTTTATATTTTTTTTTATATCTAGAGTCTTAGAAATTTTATTTCAAAAAGCATGTACAGTAGTTACACACATAATTTGTTCCAAAACTTGGTTTGTAGTTCCAATCGCTTTCTCAAAGAAACACCCAAATGTAATCCCAATCATGTTTGCGTTATAATGTCCTTGGTAACAATGTTCAAAGTCCAATATATCTTGCCATTTCATGAAACCACCTCAGAGGCCCATCACCATTTTAATGTCTCCAATGACCATCCATCCAAATTCGTCATACTACAAGGTACTCAGCAACATCTTTACATTGGTCTAGTCCTCTTTGAGATGCACAGAGTGAGCCTTATGGAGAGACGGTAGTTGTTTTTGTTGTGAAGCAGCACAGCTTTGAGGCTCCGGTATGAGCTGTCTATGAATAGTATTACTCGGGTTACACGTGATTCCTATAGCCTCAAATAGACCTGTCGCTTTGTTGCACAAGCACAGCCCATCTTGCTGACTGAAGAAGTTGGGAAATATTTGGTGTAGCTTTTTGAAATCAGTGACTTGCACGCATTCATCCAACAAGTTCCACTGCTTGAGCCTAGATGTCATAAGCTCAGCATAGGACTTGGTAAGACCAAAGTATCTGATCGGATCTTAGACGTCTATCAGGTTAGGGAAGTTTGGCCTTCTCTCCTCAATCCCTTCGGTGAAATTGTAATCTGGATCTATAATAAATTCCTCGCTATTTGGCTCGCTGCTGTCTCCTAAAGATGGCTGATCCCTCTTCCGGGGGTGGAAATAGATAGTTCAGCAGTGTGGTACTGGTGCTATGAAAGAAGGAATGTCTGATAAATGATATGAGGTGCATTCTTGCCAGTGTGACTTTTGGTAGGATTCACAAAGCAGAAGTGGCAGTTGCTTGATAGCAGCTAAGCAAACTTCATGGCTCTTTTCTCACCTGTACCAACCTGTAACATAGCAAATATAATTAATCTTACGACATACTATGGTGGAATACTTTCTGGCTCCTTTCTTTATAAATTGTCCACACACATAGCAAAATTCATCTGCTGGGTGCAAACAACCTCTTGATGCTGTCTAAATCAATAATTGCTCTTAAACTACGATTTATTATATTCTTACTCAGCATTAACATAAACCAAAATGCTGCATCGAGTCACCTGTGCTTTTATACTTATATGACTAAAATTGGACAGTTCTAGAAAGTTCTTAAAGTTTCTTGAAAGAATATTCTAGAAGACCATTCAGTATTGAATGCAAATCAAGAATTTTCTTGAAAACAGACAATTCTAGCAGTTCAAGTATATTCTAGAAGACTACTAAGCAAAGAATGTGAATAAAGAATTTTCAAGAAAACACGAATTTCAAAATATCATTATCCTGATCACAGAAACAAAGTTTTGGTGGAACAATAGCTATTTTCTATTTGTTTTAGACATAGCGGATTAGGAGAACACACTTTGCACCCAGGAGAATAAAAAGTTAAAATTTGCTACAGTGTTATCGGATGGATGACTGCTCCTTTTCTTTAACCCTGGCTGTAGAAACAATCACTGGCTTCTCATCATGAGCCCCACCTTGAATGTCTTTAGATATTCATTTGGCATATCCACAAGCTATAGTGAGCTCTCCGGTGTGGTCTTCATTCAGCTCCTCCAAGTCATTGCCATTTTGACTTCCAGGCCTATATTTTTATTAGTACTGTATAGCTTTTGTTTATATTGCATGTGATCATTTGTCTCCAATGTTGAACATTTCTCTCTGTCTCTACATCCTTCATTCATAGCATTCATAACCCAAGCACTATTTGTTACACACTATAAAAAAATTTTGAAGTTGTTGTTCATAACCTGAGGCATTCGTAACCCAAGGTACCACTGTGTTAACCTTATCAGTAATAATGTATTATCATATTATTGAAGACAAAATCTGGTAATTAGTCACTTGGACCTGAGCATGTTGTCACATATCAGAGTTTGAAATAATTTGGTCACATTATATTCTGTAATTTTATAAGTTATAAGTTATTGTTATTTTAACTAATTTCCTACTATGAAACACATTTTGCGTTACTAGTGTTTTAGACCATGAAACACATTTTACTTTTTAGAAAGACTACCTTATAATAAAGCTAAAATGTGAACTAACTGTAAGTAAGGATGGTGTCAGTTTCCCATTTATAACAACCGGTGCTTTCATTTTAAACTAAAAATATTGATCCAAAAATTGGGTTTAATATTATTTTACAGGTTTTTTCCAATTTTTCCCAACAGGACAACATCATTGGGTCAGCATAGGTCTAACCTCAAAAATGGCTTAAGTTTTTTTTTTGTTTTTAACTTTCATTTGCTTTGAAACTTTAACATGTTTATCACAATGTTTATCACAATCATTTGCAGAATAAATCTTGGACTGATTTTAAAATTCATGCTATTGGTTTTGAAATCTATATATTGCATTACTTTCAGAGACAAACTTTTCTTCTGAACTGGAGATAATACTGATATAATAACTAATTATCAAACCATTGTAAAGACAATTCATTTCTTTTGAGGTTGATATAAGAAAGGATGTATTGAGCTAAAATAATGAGTTATGACAAAAGATTAAATCGATGGGTGGTGAAGAGTGAAATTTTGCTGGCTTAGAAGTCACTGTGAGGAAAATGATGCAGTAGGGTGTAAGTTAACTGTGTAAATGAGATAAAACATTTTTTTTTAATCTCATTGCCAGTACAATGACTAAGAGATCATGGTGAAATTCATACAATAATACAAAGATTAATGTTGGCTTGTGTATAGGGAAGTTAGGTATGTTGTCAGAGATCACATGACATATACATTTTTTCATTGAAATATAGCTAAACAGCCTGTATATAGGCTATATAATAAACAAACAAAAATTATGGAGTACAAAAGGGGAGATGCAATTTCCGCTAGCAACTTGAAAAAGGGGCTCCACACATACCCTACAGGGCCTACAGGCTGAATATTAACATTAGAAGGTAATATCATATTTTAAATAATTTTAGCGATGGTAATATCATACATTAGCGTCAAAAATTATTTTGATACTGTACCTTTATAAACGTTCCAAATCATAGTATTAATGATTTCACATCAATATTATCCATTTTAGACTCTAAATTGTTCATTTTTATTAGTTTATCACTAAAAATGTGCATTTTATCACACTTTCCTTGGTTACTAAAATATGATATTACCCTAATGGTATTGCAAAATTATCAGGTTGTATCTGATTCAGCGTATTACACTTTAAATAAGGTCAATTAAAAAAATGCTGAGTAGCCTATAATCTTTTTTGAAAGCCTACCACTGCCTAACATCATCTTTCCACCCTCTAAGAAATACATAAAATGGATCTAAAATATTAATAAAATCTATCTATATAAAAATATTTAGAATTAGAATCTTATTGACAAAATGTTGGGGACCAGTGGTCCTGGGCCACAGACCGGTATGGTTCTGTGGATCAAATGGTACTGGGCCACCCACGAAACGATAAATTATTTACTTTTTTTTACTTTTGTGTATTTCTCTCGGGATTGTGCGACTTTCATGGACGAGAGGTTAACCTGGAGCTGAGCAGGCCTTGGCAAGAAAAAGGTTCGGATTAAATATACTCTGAAAGATGCAAGCCATGAATGCCAAAATGATGAATGCTAAATAATTTTAATAGTCAATAAAGAATTGAAAAGATTAATTTTAATACTTAAAAAAAATACTATATAAGTATATTTCCTATAAAGTTATATAGTATAGCTAGCTACGGCTCTAGATCTTAAGAAAATTGACACTTTTAAAAAAGTAACTAAGTCTAAATGGCAAACTTATAACGCACTTGCTATGGCACCAGCAAGTCAGAACTCGTATTATTTTTGTTCAAGTACCAGCCATAGATATTGCTCCACACCCTAACCCTATCCCTAATCCTAACCCTATATTTAAATATTTTAAAAAATAATTTTTTAAAACGCAGTGGCTACGGCACCAGCAAGTTAACGTATGAAAGTCACTGACCTATAGTCATAAAAAGTTGCAATTTTAAAAAATTATTTTTTAAAATATTTAAATATAGGGTTAGGATTAGGGATAGGGTTAGGGTGTGGAGCAATATCTATGGCTGGTACTTGGACAAAAATAATACGAGTTCTGACTTGCTGGTGCCGTAGCAAGTGCGTTTTTAAAATTGCAACTTTTGATGATTATAGGTCAGTGAATTTCATACGCTAACTTGCTGGTGCCGTAGCAAGTGCGTTTTTAAAATTGCAACTTTTGATGATTATAGGTCAGTGAATTTCATACGCTAACTTGCTGGTGCCGTAGCCACTGCGAGCTTATAAATAAACAATGTGTTTTTTCAAAAATAATTTATATATATATAACGTCGTTTTTAAAGTTAAACAGGTTAAACAGTTGGTATAATACATAAATATTATATATTACCTTATTCTCAACAAAAGGGAAATCATTCTTTGTTTGTTTACTAACAATTTTATCAGGTTACCGATGTAAACCAAGTTTGGGTAACTACCCCCCTTCCTCCAATGCCAATGTGAAGGAAGTGTCTACTTGCACGGCAAAAAGATTAAAACATACTAAATTTACCACACAAATAATAAACTTTATATATTTTTTTATTAGCTTCAAACGTCACACCCGGATTTATTTAGTAAAATGATGAAAACAATTTTCTCCGTTTTTTTAAGTAGGTTATATTATATTCTAAAGAGCTGATGATTTGTTATATCTATCATAGTTAAGAAATATCTTACCAGAGACTGAACAGAAAGGTGAGGGCAGAAGCGACAGTCCCAGTTCCCGATGAAAGGGACTGCACCAGTGCTACTAGCCGTAGCCAACAAAATATTTAAAGTTTAGTCAAATAATGACAAATTCTATTTTAAAATACAAATTTCACACTCTGGCATGCTTACATAGCTAACATTCACGACCGTCACAAAGAAGTGCGCTTGTCAAGGAACCCGACTCAAATGATTAAAACGGACGGTGGTATGTCAGAAGAGCCTAGTAGAAAGCAGACGCTCGTAATCAGCAGACTTATTTGTTTTCCCATATAAAGGGCTCTGCATTCCTCTCTGTCAATAACTGCTAATGAAAAAAGACCGAAAGTCACTATTGTAAATCAGAGTTTCACAAGCTTTTTTTTTCAGTTTTGTGGTCTATAGAGAGGTTGTATGTGGCAATAGGAGTCGTGTGTTGGTGGTTGGGAGTAGTGTTGTTTTAGTCCCAGGTCATATTTTAGTTTCAGTTTTTATTTCGTTTTTTTCTGTAATAATTTTAGTTTTCGTATAGTTTTAGTCTTGCTGCTAATTTTAGTTTTAGTTTTAGTTCTCGTTGACGAAAAGTCAACATTTTCGTCAACGAAGGTTTTAGTTTTCGTCAACGAAAACAACACTAGTTGGGAGGCTGTATATGAGTGATTTGGATACTGTATGCGGCTGACGGGGGGGGGGGGTGTATGTGGAAGATAGTAGCTCTAATAATTAATTATTTTAATTATCAAAATTATGACATAAATAAAAAGATCTTAATTTACTTTAACCAAATTTAGATGAGACTAAACGTGCTTAAGTGGAACATAGATGTTTATAATGTGATGTAACATCGAACACTGGTGCAGTTATTCATCATTCATTGCCCTTCACCCATGGCAGGGTATAGGCCACCAACAACAGATCTCCAGAGTCCTCTGTACTTTGCCATCTTCTCCAGCTGGTTCCAGTTGTGTCCCATCTTTATGGTGTCCGCTTCCAGGTCTCGACGCCATGTGTTGCTTGGGCGACCTCTCTTCCGTTTACCTTGGGGGTTCCACCTCAGTGCCTGCCTTGTGACACTGGCTGCTGGTTTGCGTAAGGTGTGTCATATCCAGCCCCATCGCCTCTTTCTAATCTCTTCTTCAGCTGAGAGTTGGCAGGTCTTTCCAAATGGCTGACATTGCTGATGGTGTCTGGCCAGCGAATCAGGAGGATTCTCCTGAGGCAGCTGTTGGTAAAGGTTTGGACTTTCCTTAGTGTGGTCTTAGACATCTTCCACGTTTCCGCTCCATACAGCAGGACTTAGACCCCTCAGCCGGCGCCGCGCGCCGGCTACGCCGCCGAATTTTCGTTTGCCGTAAATCCGCCGAAAAATATGCGGCGCGCCTCATTATCCGCCGTATTTCATTCGCCGTTATATTAACTGTCGCATTACTTAATCTTATTGCACATGACCTTGCTGACCATATCAGCTCTGTCTTGAAAAGCTTTTCTGTTGATCACAAAATACTAGCTGCCAAGGTGGTGCTGCAATTATGATAAAGACTTCAAAGCTTTTGAAGGTTGACTCTTATCAGCACTTAACAGCATACGTATTGCACCTTAATACTACCGACAGCATCAATAAAAATGAAGACGTTCTGCAGATGCTGCAAAAAGTGCTGCAACATCGTAACTGCACTTCATTTTAAGACCGCAATCATAGAAGACGATGCAGCATTCACAGAGAGTAAAGAAATGATAAAGACCATGAAAGAAGGCATGTCTTCAGTGTGTGAATTGCTTCTTGTAGGATGATAAGCTCAGTGCATCAATAATGGATGCCTCTGAGTGTGTAACAACTCACCTGCCGAATCAACCAGCCCTGAAAATGGATGGCGCTGGAGCGTCGGACAACCTCCCCGTGCGCAACGCCAATGGTGACCTTTACTTGCCAGTGGTCTTAGTGCATGTGGGCTGGAGACGCCAGTGCCTTAATGTCTTGGCTGGGAAGTGTTGCTTCCGGCAACTTTCCCCAGGTGGACCTCAGTGTCAGACCTCCCCGTGCGCAACGCCAATGGTGACCTTTACTTGCCATCGGTCTTAGTGCATGAGGGCTGGAGATGCTAGGCCTAGTGTGTCTTGACTGGGATGTGTTGACCTCGACAACTTTCCCCAGGTGGCCCTTAAACCCCAGAACCTCCTAGCGGTCCGGGCGGACAACGGTAGCCTTGCTCTGGGCTAACGGCTAATCTGGGAGCACGAAAGTGCACAACTGCGAAAAGCGTACCACGACTGTGAGTGGCCGGCACCCCCGGCCTCCCAGTACAGGAACGCGAGGACTCTTGAGATGCAGCTCCGTGACCCTCTGCTCTTGGAGGGCACTGAGCCGCTTCGGACCATAACATGGCACTTTTAGTGATGGATACGTAAATACGAGGACCGTGCGGCGCGGAAACCTCGACTACTAGTCTCGAAAAACCCAAACCCTAGGAACGGGTAAGGGCTTGCAAAACGAAATTTGGCGGCATCGTCTCTGACGTGGGTCAATCGCATCGGACCTTTACAGTACGCGTGGCGCTAGCGTGTCGCTGTTCGTCTGGAGGATTCCTGAGACCCACCCCCGGCTGGTACTATGGGGACTGAGGTCATCCCTAGGTGCTGGCCGGCCTCATGTCTGGCAGAAGACAATAAAGACTGTCAAACTTGGTCGATAACTGGTGATCCAAATAGATAGTAACATTGGGCTTCCTTGCTCTGGGAGGCTCCCTGCTCTGGGAACAATGTGAAATCTAAAGTGTCTCTTAGGTAGTGCCGCTACCTACGCCACCAGCCCACCCCGCTCTGGAGGGCACCTGAACGCTCTTAGGTGAATGGTGGTGGGATGCCCGCAAGGGAACTGCTAAACGCTCCCCCGCTGCAGGACGAGCGCGGGAAGTGAACCCTGGTGTACTCGATTCTGTGACCGAACGCTGGTATTGCACGGAGCCAGCCCCTCGACGGCAGATCGGGGTTTCGAGGAAAAAGGTACGCCAACCCACTCTCATTCCGAGAGATCAGACATGTCCGGCGGTAGGCACGCCCCGGCACTGGTTTAGCCTGGGTCGAGGCAGGAGAGGCAACTGAGCTGCTCTGCTTACTTGTCAGACCACCCAACCCGCCCCTCCCTGGGGCACCCAAAAAGCAAATGGAAAAGGATAAGAAAAGGAATAAAGCGGGTCTGGGCAGCACCCAAACATGCCTCGATGGATGGTTAGGGGGCGGTAGGGCCGCCATCGTTAAAAGCACGACTACTTGCCCCGGTGCCAGGATTTTAGCTGAAAGGTCTGGCATCGCAAAAAAAGCTACTTTCGGCCCAGCCCAAGAACCACTAAGGCGGATCGAAGGCACTGAGTGTCCACCGCCGGGCTTACCGGACAAGCGTACAGGTGGGAGTCGCGTCCCACCACAGGTGAAGGCCAAGCTAGGTCAGGCAAGGCCCCTGAATACGGTTGACTGCTCTGTCAACCCGACTCAGGCACGAGTGACCGCTGAACGGCGCTACGAGGGAATTCGCACACCCTCACAAGAGGCTGCGGCAGGTCGAGCCCAGTCCCTGACTAGTGCTAATTGCTCTGTTGGCACGAAATCAGAACGTACGACCACGCGGAGACGAGGGGGAGGCAGACCCCCAAAAGTGGCTGTGGCAGGTCGAGCCCAGTCCTCGGGTAACGCTGGCAGCTCTTCCAGCGGTAAACCGATCGCGACGACCAGCAGGGTACCGAGAACGGGGCTGGAAAAGTGGCTGGCTCCGCCCTGCGCGACGAAAGAGACTGGGAACTGTCAAGCCCAGCCCTCGACGATAAACGCTGATTGCTCTGTCAGCGGGAAGTCGAAAGTCATGGACCGCAGGTCACTGTTACCGGGTGTAGCCGAAAGCTCCCCGCCTGAGGTGGCCGGCACCAAGACTGACATAGGCAGGGCACTGCCAACGGGTGTAGCCGAAAGCTCCCCGCCTATGGTGCCCGGCGAGACAAAAGAGACTGGGAACTGTCAAGCCCAGCCCTCGACGATAAACGCTGATTGCTCTGTCAGCGGGAAGTCGAAAGTCATGGACCGCAGGTCACTGTTACCGGGTGTAGCCGAAAGCTCCCCGCCTGAGGTGGCCGGCACCAAGACTGACATAGGCAGGGCACTGCCAACGGGTGTAGCCGAAAGCTCCCCGCCTATGGTGCCCGGCGAGACAAAAGAGACTGGGAACTGTCAAGCCCAGCCCTCGGTGATAAACGCTGATTGCTCTGTCAGCGGGAAGCCGAAAGTTGAGGAGAGCAGGTCACTGTTTCCGGGTGTAGCCGAAAGCTCCCCGCCTGAGGTGGCCGGCACCACAACTGACAAGCGAAGACTCGGGAAACGCTCTGGTAAGGCTCAATTCAGGATTGTCCACCTGAATGTCCGGGGTCTCATCCCCAAGAGCCTAGAAGTCGCAAAACTTTTGAACGAGAATGACGTGGATGTTGCAATGTTACAAGAGTGCATCCTTGGACTTAGGACAGTCCACTTCACTGGCTATTCGTGCTTCCGCTGTGGGTGCAAGAACTGCAGGGGATTGGTGACCCTGGTCAGAAATACGCTAAATGCTCAGCCGAGCAGCGCCCACGGCTCACGCGGGAAAACGGATACGCTTGCGGTGGATGTTTATAAGGATGGGAGGAAGTACCATTGTGTTAACGTGTACAATCCCCCCAAGACAGAGCTCAGTCTAATAACAGCTGAGGATACTCTGCTTGGCACCTTTGTATGTGGTGATTTCAACGCCATGTCTCCGGCATGGGGCTATGAGCGCACTGATGCGGCTGGCCAGAGGATTGAGGAAATTTGTAATATTACAAATTTAGTTAGGTTGCAGGACCATGAGTCTGTACCCACCTTGCTGCACGGTGCGAGTGGGAGCGAAACGAGACCCGACTTAACACTCGTCTCGGCTGACCTGGCCTGTAACACCTCTTTCCGCGTGCTAGATTGCGTCGGTAGTGACCATAAAACCCGTTCTCGTCTCAGTGGACATTCCTCCACCTGAGAGAAACCCAGGAGCTAAGCACAGGTGCTGGGTTTATTCAAAAGCAAATTGGGACGCCTTCAGGGCAGCAGCTGACGCTGCCTTGGAGAGGGTAGATACCGAGCGTGGAACAGTCGACGTTGCTTACAAGGAGATCACTGAAGCGATCTTAGGTGCCGCACGTAGGACGATCCCAAAGAGCCTCCCGAAACGTAAGTTCAGACCATTTTGGACTACAGCCCTTGCAAGGTTAGTTCGGCAAAGACAAGCCGCTCGAAAGAAAGCTTGTCGATTGAAAACGGCTGAGGCGCGCCGTGAGTACAATAAACTAACTGAGCAAGTAAAAAGGGCGTCTGCTGAGGCCAAAAAGCAGAAATGGACTGATACTTGCGAGAAGTTGGACCTAAGGGAGAGCCAAAAGACATGGAAATTGCTGAAAGACTTGACCCAGGCTGGGGCAGTTAGAACTGGTGCCCCGATGCAAACGGACTCAGGCCTGACGGCTAGCGATAGCAAGAAGGCCGAAGTGCTTAACAAGCACTTTGCAGAGGTCAGTAAGTCGAGTAAGAAGAGTACATTGTCCAAGGCACTGGATAAAGTCCGACGGGTCAAAGAGAAGGCTGAGTTTGGCACGGAAAATCGAGACACGTTCAGAGCCCCATTCTCTGTCAATGAATTGGCATACGCAGTCAGGAAGTGTCGCATGAGAAAGGCTCCAGGTAGTGACTTGATCAGTAATGAGATGATCACACACCTCGGGGCAGCGGGACAAGCAAAGCTTCTCCAGTTCGTCAACCGCACGTGGTTGACAGGAGAACTCCCTCAGAGGTGGAGGGAGGCTGTCATAGTGCCGGTACTTAAAAAAGGGAAAAAGACTGACCAAGCCGAAAGCTACCGTCCTATTTCCCTCACTTCATGTGTCGGGAAAGTAGCCGAACGCATGGTCAACCGAAGGTTGATGGGGTTCTTAGAGGAAAAAGGGCTCATTACCCCAAAGCAAGGAGGCTTTCGGCGGGGTAAGAGTGCGATGGACATGGTCACGCTCCTCGTCCAAGAAATAGCCGACGGCTTTCAGAGAGCTGAGTCAACGGCGGTAGTTTTCCTAGATCTCAAGCAGGCTTACGATCGAGTCTGGCGTCCAGGACTATTGTTGAAGCTACAGCGGTTGGGTGTCACCGCTGAGATGTACATTTGGTTACGCAGTTTCCTCAGTAATCGTACTATCATGACACGCGTTGGGAGCAGCGTGTCGAGGAAACGGACCCTCGAACAGGGTCTCCCACAGGGTTCCGCCCTCAGTTGTACATTGTTCCTAGCTTTCATCAATGACCTGCCTGAGTTTCTGGGATGTAAAAGCCTACTGTATGCCGACGACTTAGCGGTCTGGAAGACCGGAAAGAGTGCCTCAGTCCTTGAGAGAGCACTCCAGAAGGACCTGACTACGGTCGGCTGTTATACTAGGATGTGGGGGCTAGAGATTAACGTCTCGAAGACTGTCTACTCGCTGTTTACCATGGGCACGAGTATCCTCAAGGAGCCATTTAGACTGGAGGTAGAGGGTGAGGTTCTTGCTCTGGAACCTAAGCCCAAGTACCTGGGAGTAACACTTGACAGAAAGCTTACTCTCTGCACACACCTGTCGGAGGTTGCCCGCTGCGCCTCCAACAGACTGAATATTGTCAAGAAGCTGGCGAGCACGTCCTGGGGGGCTCGAGCAGATGTCCTGAGGTCACTGTACATGGGTGCAGTAAGGTCTCAGATAGATTATAGCCAGGTTGTGCAGGTCTATGGGTCTAAGTCCTCTTTAGAGGCCCTGGATGTTGTACAGAACCAGGCTCTCCGGCTGATCACAGGCACTTTTCGAACGGCACCCACAGCAGCGGTGGAAATCATGGCAAATGTGCCACCTCTGGGTATTCGTAGAGAGCAGGCCGTCTTGACCGCGTATGAGCGTTTCAAGCGGCAGGAGGAGACCTCTGTCCTAAGGGAGATGGTCGATGGCTGGGTGGAAAGAAAGCGGCTCTCGATGCAGTCTTTTATGCACCACGCAGTGAGACTTGCCTCCGAGATCAAGCTGCCGACAGACCGCCTAATGCTAGAAACTGTCTCAAGGCTCCCGCCTGGCAAGGCTCTCCACATGCCTGAGGTACGCACGACCCTGGTCGAAACCAATGCTGGGAACGCAAAGGATCGCCGAACCATCACGGATGTGGCTTTGGAGATGATTGAAAACTACTCGGGGAACGCTATACTGGCCTATACTGATGCTTCTGTATCCAGTAGAGACGGTCGGACAAGCGCCTCGTTTGGGGTTCATATCACTCTCCCACAAACTGGCTTTGTGAAAGACCATGCTGGCCTATGTGGGTCACTCTGTGCTTACGAGGCAGAGATGACAGCCATTACTGAGGCAGTGGACCACATAGGGGAGCTAATCGGTGAGGGTACTTTGCCTGCTCTGGACATTGTCATTCTCACTGACGCGCTCTCTGTTCTCCAAGCTGTAAAAGGGACAGGAGAATGGCCGCTTCTGCTGGAAGCCATGCTGATGGCAATACAGGGTCTTGTGTCCCAACATCACGTGCATGTGACCCTTCAATGGGTTCCCGGGCATGCGGACGTGCCCGGAAATGAAAGGGCAGACGGCATTGCCAAGGCAATAGTCCAGTCGACAGATTCCCAAGTGCTGCCCGTGAGTGCAAGAAAGAGCTCATTTGAGGCAGCACGTTCCATGATCTGCCTCTTTGGACAATCGAAGTGGTTCTCGGGCTGGGCTCATGGGGTGAACGGACTTAAGATCCGGCAAGTCCTAGAGCGGCCGTCCAAAACTGACCCGTGGTGGAAGCTCAGGCGTGTTGAGCAGGCGCTAATTGCCCAGTTCCGAACTGGGCACTGTCCTATTGGCGCGTACTTTGGGAGGTTGAGGCCCAATGTCGACACCCTTTGCAGACACTGCAGGGAAGTGGAGGAAACCGTAGATCATTTGCTATTCGAGTGCCCCGGACTGGCGGACCACAGGGTGGACCAGTCCGGAAGCCTGCTGGCCATCGGGCTCTATGGCAGTCTCCAGATGTTGAGAGACACAGCAGGTCTGATCTCACGGGCTCTAAGAGACTAAGTCTCAGCCCGCAGATAAAACTGAGAGAGTTCAAAGAGAGAGAGAGAGAGAGAGAGAGAGCAGCACTAACGCCACCAATGACAGTCATACACACAATGATAAGTCAGTGAAGGCATCATGTCCAACGCGTTGGACTTTAACATTGATGATGATTCAGTCTATACTTGACTTGAAAAGAGAGGTTCAAAATACTCTCAAACGTATTGGTCTAGTTGATAGTTGTCTCCATGAAGATGAAATTGACTTTTTAAGTGAACTCGTTACCTTTCTGAAATCATTTCAAGACCTAACTGATCTCTTCAGCTTTTCAATGTCAACCTTATCAACTATTCCACAAGTGATAAGGCACATAAGAAAGATCTGCACTGCATCAAATGCTGATGATGACAAAATACGAATGATCAAGCTTTCAGCTCTCAACCAGCTTGACCATCGATTTCCTGTAAATGATCACATTAAGCTGCATCAGCTGTTTGATCCAAATTTGAAATCATTGATTCCACGGTCAGAAGCAACCACAATTCTGGAGAACGCAATACAGTCAGCAATGGCCCGTGGATTCATCATGTCTAAAGCTGATGTATCGCTTTCGCAGCTAGTCAGTGAATATGTTTCTGAAGAAAACCGATGCAAGCGATTGCGAATGGAGCTGATGAATGATCTGAAAACTGAGCAGTCACCAGACGATTGTACTAATAAGGTATTCTACGTCAATTTATGGCATTGAAACAGTTTTCGTTTTATTTCGCTCTCAATAGACCAGTCAGTTTGAAGTAAAATATTTTAAAATACATATACTGTGCACTATAATGAAATGTTTTATAACTTAGCAGTTAGTACTTTTGTGTTTTGATTTTTGTAAGATTTATTTCAGATGGCAGTGGACATTACAAGCTATTTGACGGCGCCTGTTGTTCAGTTTCATGATGTCCTTGCTTTCTGGCGTAGCAGTGTTGCATCATCCTCGTATCCACAACTTACTCTACTGGCTCGTCTTCACCTATCATCCTCAGCATCATCTGTACCGGTTGAGTGCATGTTTTCGGTTACTGGTTTGATAATGAACAGCAAACGATCAAGTCTAACAGCTGATAAACTACATCGTGTTTGTTTTATTCCTGACAATTATAAACTGATATTTTAAGTGGTTATCAAGGTATTGAGAGACAGAAACTGAATGTGTGGAATGTATTCATGTACTGTATTTGTATATAAAACTGTTTATTTCTGTTGTTTTAAATAATAAAACTTTTCCCCAAGTATTGTAAAATTGTTTTATTGCTGAAGTTTTAATCAATTTAAGATTGTCTAGGCGTCAGCCGAATTTTAAGCCAAATATTTCGTAATCTGCCAAAAATCAGCCGAAAATCAGCCGCAAATGTAAATTTACTCAATTTATGGTCAAATTCGGATACGCCGGCTATCAGCCGAAAAATTATGTCAGCCAGCCGAGACTTAAAAAAAAATTCGGCTGGCAGGTCTAGCAGGACTGATTTGACGTTGGGGTTAACAAGTCGAATCTTGATGTCTAAGGACAACTCTCTGGAGGACCAGACATTCTTTAGCTGCATGAAGTCGGCTCTAGCTTTACCAATTTTTAATTTGACGTCTGCCTCTGTGCCACCCTGCTGATAGATAACACTCCCCAAGTAAACTGTCTTCCTTGTAGGGTGACAGGATTTGTGCTGGTGGCGTTAATTTTTAATATCTTGGTTTTGTCTTGGTTTATATTGAGGCCAACCTCGAACGCTGCGGCTGATACTTTATCTGTCTTCTCCTGCATCTATTGTTGGCTATGGGAGAGGAGGGCAAGATCATCTGCGAAGTCTAGGTCGTCAAGCTGGCTCAATAATGTCCACTGGATTTCATTTCTTCGTTCTCTGGTGGATTTCTTCATGATCCAGTCAATTGCAAGAAGGAAAAGGAATGGTGACAACAAGCATCCTTGTCTGACTCCAGTTTGCACCTGGAAGCTTTTTGTGAGTTGTCCTCCATGGATTACTCTGCAGGACATACCACTGTAAGAATTCTTTATAATGTTAACTAGCTTTGGTGGGATTCCATAGTGTTGAAGGAGCTTCCAAAGGGTCTCTCTATCTATACTGTCAAACGCCTTCTCAAAGTCCACAAAGTTGACATACAATGGTGAGTTCCACTCTAGGGACTGCTCAACTATGATACAAAGTGTTGCAATCTGATCCGTGCATGATCTGTTTTTTCGAAAGCCTGCCTGCTCATCTCATAGTTGTGGGTCGACTGTTTCTTTCATCCTCTTCAAGAGAATCATGTTAAAAACCTTGCCTGGTACAGATAGTAATGTGATACCCCTGCAGTTGCTGAGGTCACCTTTTTTTGGAAGCTTGACAAGGTAACCTTCCTTCCAGTCTGCTGGTATGTCTTCTTCGTCCAAGATCCTCCCAAAGAGAGGGGATAGCATCTCTACTGATGTATTCAAATCTGCCTTTAGTGCTTCTGCTGGAATATCATCTGGTCCATCTGTTTTTCCATTTTCATCAGGGTGATAGCTTTCCTGATCTCCTCTGTTGTGGGCTTTTGATCGGGATATCCACTTTGGATGGTTCAGAGGTGCTGGTCTATTCAGGAGTTCATCAAAGTGTTCAGCCCATCTGTTTAGCTGTTGATCTAAGCTGTTTATGGGTTTTCCCTGCTTGTCTTTGACATGTCTTTCTGGCTTGTTCATCTTCCCTGAGAGTCTCTTGGTTATGCTGTATAGCATTTTTATGTCCCCGCTATGTGCTGCCTGTTCTGCCTCCGCTGCCAACCACTTCACATAGTTTTTCTTGTCATGCCTAATACTCCTCTTCACTACCCTGTGTGCTTCTGCATATTCTTCTTGAGCCTTACCCTTTGTTGCCCTGGTTTTACTGTTGTTGACTGCTGCCTTCTTTTCCCTCATGTCTTCTATCTTGTTCAGAGTTTCTATTGTAATCCACTCCTTCTGGTGATGCTTCTCTGGACCCACTGTCTCTTGGCATGACGATCTTAAAGTTTCTTTCACTTTCTGCCACATATTGACTACACTATATTCCTCTTCAACCAATTCTTGAAGCACTTTATATTTATCCTTCAGCACTAAGTTGAACTGCTCTTTTGTTTTAGGGTCTTTCAGCAGGCTAATGTTTATTTGACTCTTCTGTCTGATATGCTGTTGAAAATTCTCTTTAGTTTCAGCTTCACTCTTGCTACCACCAGGTGATGGTCCGATGCTACGTCTGCCCCTCTTTTCACTCTTACATCTTGTAATGACCTTCTAATTTTTTGTTGATGCAGATATGATCGATCTGGTTCTCAGTTGTGTTGTCTGGAGATATCCATGTACTCTTGTGTATCCTTTTGTGAGGAAAAATGCTGCCCCCCGATGACCATATTATTTAGTGCACAAAGGTCAGCAAATCTCTCTTCATTTTCATTCATCACCCCTAGAGCATGAGTGCCCATGACTTGTTCATATCCTGTGTTGTCGGTCTCTATCTTGGCGTTGAGGTCTCCCATGAAGATTGTGAGATCCTTGTTTGGGAAATTCTCCAGAATCTTTTGGAGTCTGCTGTAGAACTGATCTTTTTCCGTCGCCGTCTTTTGTTGGTGCATAACACTGGATTATATTCATTTTGATCTTCTTCTTTGTACGGAAGGAAGCAGTTATGATCCTGGGACCCAATCAGTGATCCCTGTGCCTGTTTGGACAGCATAAGTCCCATTCCCTGTGAGTGGGGTGCGTCATTCTCTTCATGTCCAGAGTAAAGCAGCAGCTCTCCTGATATAAGTCGTCTCTGTCCAGCTTGTGTCCACCTTGTCTAATTGATGCCTAAGATGATCAGGTTGTTTTTCCTCATCTCTGCTGCTACATGTGCCATCTTTCCTGCCTCAAATATCATCCTGACATTCCATGTGCCAATGGCGATTTTCCTGGTTGTCAGAAGGGTAGTAGGCTTTGTGGCTTCCTTTCGGCTTTCACCACAACTAAGCTTCATAGGTCTTCGTAATGAAGAGCCTTCTTCTCCCAGGACAAAAATTTCTGATTTCTGATTGCTCGTATTTTTGTAGCAAAGGGTGTTTTACAGGATGGGGTTGCTAGCCCCACGCCCAACCCTCCTCCTTTTTCAGCCGGGCTTGGGACCGTCCTTGGCTGAGTTGGTGCAGTTTTTATACGGTTTTATGTTATGGACATACAGAAACATTAATTACTGGAGCAGTTACTATACATGTTTTATGTTAAGGACATACAGAAACATTGAGTACTGGTGTAGTACTATACGTGTTTTATGTTATGGACATTAGGGTGAAAAACAAATGCATTGTAAAAAAAAAATATTTTTTTTTAATGCTCTCAACCTTTTATTTGGTTCCATTTAATGAAAAAAAATTACTGGGAAATTTTTGAGACAATCCGTTGATGTTATGGGGTTGATCAATGCTGTTTGCGAAGTTACTCGAATCCACATTTTTCATGTTTTTCGTATTTATCTCTTCTATTTTAATAATTAAGTTGAGAATGTTATCAGTTTTTATTTTTTGTTAATTTTATGAGTCATCATTCATAATACTCATCGTTATTTTTTTTTGGGAAAATTAATAAGTTAAAAATAAAATAAGTTTGCCGGCATTCAGAACACCCACTGTAGTATTGAATCATCCATTTATTGCATCAATATTTCACTGTTGCTGAAATCATTGCATTATTCTATAATTATAAAAGAGTTCATTGTCTTAAAGGAAAACATTTTAATTTGTTATTAGACAGATATTTCCAAAGTCGATTTAAAATAAATGGAGACTAGAAGTCAAAAAAAAAAAAGAATGGCTAATTGGTCAAGCTACAGCTGTGATCGCAGGGCACAAGTTGCCATCTAAAAGACAAGTATTACACACTTATTTTTTCTTTAAAAATAATAACACTGTAAGAGGAAGTGCAAGACTTGTGACAGACCAGGTTCTAGACTTTTGGCAAAGAGCTAGAATTTCAACAAAGCAACGTTATCATGTTATAACACATGTTGAAAAATTTGTTGAGAAATACGGAAAGCTGAAAAAGAATAAAGATCGCAACACAGAAGCTCATTAAAGAAATGAAGAAATATTTTCTCAAGAAATCGAAGAACTATTCGATATTTCCCATGAAGATGCTTTGAAATTAATCACAATAAAAGAAGACAAGACATTTTTTATTACAAAGAGAAGGAAGAAAATGCTATATGAACTCAGTTGATATTGAATTTTGAACAGCGTATTTTAGACAGAAAAAAAAACGAAGAAAGAGAATCGAAAGAGCTTAAAAGAAAAGAAGAAGCACCTATTCAACAGTCACAGATCTAGTTTTAACAGAATCAGACTCCTCCCAGGGTACTGACAATGAAGTAGATGACTTTAATCCATTATCAGCAAAGAAACTAAAACTGAAAAAGAGTGAAGAAACAGAAACAAATATTGATTATTCCGGCATTTTGTTCAGCTCTTGATGGTTTGAAAATTCCAAATCGTTCTGGTTTCTTGGTTTTGTCTATAACTTGTCAAGGGTTAGGTCCAATATTGAAAATTTTTCTACATCAAGTGAAACTCTTCGAAATGCACGTATTGAAAATCGTAAAGAAACCGCAAAAGGGTCATTCCATGTCAACTCAACCAGTGGTGTTGACCCGACCCCCTCAGATCTTCCTGAAATTTTCAGGGCTTGTGGTACATTCAAAGTTGAGTGATTCATGAAAATTTCAGGCCATTTGGTCAAAAACTTTCTGAGATATGATTTTTTTAATTTTTAAGGGTAGTCGCGAGTTCGCGTGACATTTACATTTTTGCGATATTTGAACGTAAATATTTCAAAAACTAAAAGAGGTATCAGACTGAAATTTTCAGTATTTACTCATTGTTTTCTCTTAAGTTGAATAATGTATTTATCTCAAGTGTAGCTGGCACACAGAATGCCCTAAAAATTTCCAAACATTGCACTTCAGACAGTTTTCATCAATATTTGACCTGGTATAGCCAAGAACCTATAAGACATGAAATGATGTTTTTATACAATTAGTAAGTACCATATATGTGTTTATTATTTTGATAGAGAATTCCTGTTAATCAATAATAATGTACTCATGGTGGACCCCTTTAAGCATCATGGGCGTCCATTTTTGCACTTATTGCGACCCCCAGATGACCATGCGGAAAGTAACTCACTCTTTTCATATTTTGCACACTTGTTAACCTTGGCAAGTACTTGCTATGGTGAAAATTTCATGTTGGTGTCTTGACGCCTTCTTGGTGAAAAATCTGCATGAAATCGCATGATTTCTACACCATCGTGGACCATAGTAATTTTGAATATTTGAACTGACATCTTTGATGGATTGGGTTTTCTTATTGTGAATTTCATTTACTTGACAAATGTATTCAGATATGTTTTTAAGTGAATACTTTTAAATGAATTTTCTGTGTAATATTTGCTTGCAAAAACATCATGAATGTAAACTATTTCGTTTTATATCACTGTATGTTCAGATTTCATGTAATTTAAATAAATATTATGAAAAAAAATTTAATTTTATAAGAAAAATTTACTTTCATAAAAATTTATGACAATTTATTAATATTTGATACTTAGAGCCTTTTTTAATAAGTCCCATGAGTACTCACTTCTTTGTTATATTTTATCCTTTAAATTAATATTAATGAATTAAGATTTTTAAATGATATGGAGTAGTGTGCGCAAATTATGTAAAGTTGGATGTTAGATTCAAAGTTTGATAGTCGGGGGTTGTTTTTGTTAAACTTCTGTACCCATAATGAGGATTATTTTCTTTGGGATGAATTATATAAAATGCAATTTTTGTTTATAGACTTATTGTTCACGCGCTCAAATATATATTACCGAGTTAGTTGGGATAGGGGAGGGAATAAACTAAATGGTTGCGGAAAGGGGGGGGGGAGTCAAGCAGACGATTCGAGATACAACACGCTATTTTTTTAACCTCACGTCTCTCTTTTTTTTTTAAATACGTCATATTAAAAATGATAAATTATAAATTTATAAAAAAAGAACTGTTGGAATGGGGGTGTAGGGTTGGGAAAGGAGCGTTTAACGGGGGGGGGGGTAGGGAGAAGTGTAACTTGGTATTATTAACAGGGTTCGTCGTATGTACACTGATACCATGGAAATCTAGATATAGCATCAGGAAGGACAACCAATATTTTAAAAAATACGTTTTAGGCTGACACACAATCAAGTGTTAAGCGTTTGTCTGCATGTTTAAAAGCAGTTTTGTATATTTGGTACTTATTTTTTTATGAAATAAACACAAATGCAATTAAAGTTTGAAAACTTTTAATAACAAAATTTTTAATTTAGAATCTTTATTTTGTCAATTTAATTATTTTTCGTTTTTTCATTGGTTTTTCATGAACGGTCTCATTTAATTGCTTAACATAATTTTTAGACGAACAATTAAAAAATGTAACATAAATAAGTTCTTTTAAATTATGATTGAAATAAAAAAATAATTTCTTCAATCAGCAATGACTCATCAATTGTTACTCTATCAACAATTTAAACAATTTTTTTTATTTGTTTGTCCTAGAAATAGTTTCAGACTACTTGCTGATCTTTTCAATGAATTGAATACTTTCCAAATTAGTAGGCAAGTAGAGAAGGTGTACTCAGATGGCTAAAATAGCCCTCCTCTTTTGACATTGTTAAAAAAAACATCCAGCTTTTTAATCTTAATTCGTCAATGTCTTTAAAATTTTTATCGACTAATATTTCTCTAAAGCTTTTATTTTAAAAAGTATGTTATTATAGTATATATATGAAAATGTAGTAAGTTGAAAGGGCTTTTTAGCAATATATGTTTCAAAGGGATATTATTATGCAAGTATTTTATTATTTTTAAAAAGTTTAGATGAAAAAAATAAACAAAAATAAATTAATTAAACAATTCACAAACACAAAGAAGAAAAAAAATTCATTATGATTCATTTCAATAAAAGTTACTTTTTATTAAACTACATTCAATTCTCTGTGTGTAGGATATTTTTGAAGACATTATATTCAGAAAAAAAAAATAAATAAATTAAACAATCCACAAACACAAAGAAGAAAAAATCCTTGCGTCAGCCTTAACCGTACACGGCTAGAATGAAATTTTGTTTGGTTGTCTATCCTGGTGTTATATCTAGATATCCATGACTGATACCCTCTGCGATTCGAGCATGTCTTGAGAGGAAGGGGGTTGGCGGGCGGGGGAGGGAGGGAAGGATGGGTGTGGGGCTAAGTGGAAGAGAATTGATAAATTATATATAAAAAAAAAGAACTGTTGAGAAAGAGTCCTTTAAAATAATATTAATGAATTAAGATTAGTCAATGACATGGTATTGTGGGCGCAAATTATGTATAGTTGGATGTTAGATTCAAAATGTAATAGTCGGGGGTTGTTTTTCTTAAGCTTCTATGCCCATTAAGAGGATTTTTTTCTTTGGGATGAACTACATAAAATATGAACTTTATTTGATGTATTATTAAGTGTCCCTTAAATGTGTTTTGGCTACAATAATCTGTTCATGTCCTTTGGGGCCACTTCGAGTACATAGACATGCTATTTTTTGTATATAGACTGATTGTTATAGCGCTCGAATATATATCACCATTTTCAACTCAACTGCATGCCTAATAGCCGGTCCGGGTACTAGTTTACTAGTTTTTTTTAATAAAAAGGGACGCAATAACGGGTTGTGAGCAGTCCCGTAGTGTGAAAATTCTACAGCAGGGGCCAGGCCCATAGCAGGTGGGGAGGGGGTGCAGGAAAAAATCTTACTAAGTAGAGCAAACAAGCAGAGGGGGCCAGACAAAACGCATGCAGAAACATTAATTGCTGGAGCAGTTACTATACATGTTTTATGTTATGGACATACAGAACCATTAATTACTGGAGCAGTTACTATACATGTTTTATGTTATGGACATACACGGGCATTAATTACTGGAGCAGTTACGATACGCGTTTTATGTTATGGACATTCAGAAACATTAATTACTGGAGCAGTTACTATACGTGTTTTATGTTATGGGCATACAGAAACATTGAGTACTGGTGTAGTACTATACGTTTTACCTATACGTCCAGAGAAATGTTTACAATTTGTTTATTCTAACATTGAAAGCTCTGGCCGAGACATTGTACTTGGCTCACTTAGGCACATGACGAACAGTGATAAAAGGAGGCGCAAAACGAGCAGTGAAAAAAAGGCCCATAAAGACAGTGGCGTCACTAGGAGGGGTGCGAGCTACACCGGGTGACACCATTTTAGGGATGACACCAAAATGAAAAATTCTAAATTTAATAAAGAAAGAACTCGGTCTAGTCGGGTTTTATAACCGACCATAGTTAAAAACATGAGCAGTAACACACGGTGCCACCATGCAGATCGTCTGAAGCTTAAAAAATGAATAAAATCCAAAGCTGCTTCGGTCAATCTGAAATTTTCAAATATCCTAAAAAAATGGCGCATGTTGTCACTTGGTGTCATAAAATTGGAGACGTAGTCTACAAACTCACTTTAATGAAAATAACACATAGCTTTATTAGACACAGTCAGTAATACTATTGCATTCCAGAATTATAAATAATGAATTTTTATATTTTGATATCTTTCATGCTCGAGAATATTCCATCATGTGATATGGAGTGCACAAATTAAAAAAAGACATAGTGAATGTCAGCAATGACAATATGACAGTCAGAAACATGTCTATATGGATCAATAGTTGGATAAGTTAAGAGATCTATTTATGACCAGGGTTCATTAAAAGACGTTGTTTATTAACCCGCACTTGATACTGTGTCTAATTCCTTCTATGCTTGTGGCATGCTTTATACAGAAATGTGAGAGATTGACGCAGAAATACGTGGAGTAGATTCCTTCTATGCTAGCGGCTTGCATTCTACAGAAATGTGAGAGATTGACGCAGAAATACATGGAGTAGACGTAGACAAATCGGACACTTAAGTGGAAGCTAAAAATGATTGTAACCAATGTGATGACAAGTCGAAAAATTAAAATATTTTATCTGATGCTTCTTTCTGGAATGTACCAGTTCCAGATCATTTTTTTGGGGTTGAAATTATCAAAATAGGAAATCTTCTTTATAGATCAATGATGGATCTTTCAGTGCTGTGAAATGGCTAAAGGGGATGTGCGCCAGCTATGCAATGAATTGTTTAACAAGGTGATGCCAAATGATGAGAAAAAACTGAGGTCAAGGATGGTTTACTCAATCATCAGAGAGAAATTATAAACTGTCTTTACTGCAGACTCTCTGATCAACTTTGATGATAGTCTTACAGAAGCAACATTCAGATTTGTCTCTAGGCTTAAGAAATGGTGGAAACTGAGCCCAAAATTACATATTCATGAGATCTCGAAAGAGCACCTATGTTGCCTTGAAAAATATAAACATTGGCAACAGAACTGAATCTGCACTAAACAATTGATGCCGAAAATGCTGTTGTGATGGACAGAGAGAATAACAAGTGGAGGGATAACTTACACAGTTTGCAAAGCAAAATGTGGCATTACCTTGCTATACGAATGATAAATCTTCATAAAATAAAAGTAATTTTCTTGAGATGGTTGAGAAGCTTTCTTAATTGAGATTAAAACGGAGCTCATTTACAATACAAACATGCATACTTATCTGTCAAAATGAGTTTATAAATGTCCTGGCACATCATTTGAAGGAGAAGTATTTTGGAATTATGTTCCACGGCACACGTGACATATCAGACACCAGATATTTTATCCGAAGTTGAGCTTTTAAAAGAGATAAGAAAACTGAGATATTAACTGACGGCGGCAAATATTGATCTTGACAACACAAAATAGTGGTCAGTATTTGATGTTCAGAAATTCATTGCTGAATGGTACTTCATAGAATCTCTGCCAACTCTATCACTGTCACTGTTTCTGTGAGTTTTTAAAAAATAAAATCTTCCAAATATTTCCTCATATCACCCCCCCCCCCCAAAAAAAAAATCAACCTAGGGGAAGATAACAAAGATGCTGGTCGGATAGCGACTTCCCAGATGTTTGCACTCTGGTCAGCACCGTCTAGCGCCAGGAGAAGGTACTAAAGGGGATAGACAATAGGTCTGGTCGGCCAGAGATTAGCAAAGGAAAGGGTAAAACACATTGTCTAGCACTATGTGCCGACTACACAGACTAAATGGCACCATCTTGGAAAAGATTAAAGGGAAGGGAATGGGTACCCTTATCAGATTTAAGTGGGAGAGGGGTGGACACTCTGTCCCTTTATCGCCCCCGCATTTGAAGGTCACTGACACACGCAAAGAGTGGTGCCCAAGACCTGCTTGTTTGTGAGATTAAAAAGGGGATGCGCGTCGCTGAGATCTGAGGGGGAACAATTGAGTTGACTCAGAGATGAGCTAGGACTGCGAGCCAGTCGTGTCGACTTGAGCCTGGGCTGGGGAGCCAGGCTGAGCTGGGGTGGACTTAGGTGTGATCTACTTGAGGTAGAGGCAACGGACTCAGCACTTGAATAGTTAAGAGGTCATGCGCTATGGGCATGCGGACCTCATTTCGATTTGGTAGAATTCGGCAGACAAGGTGCATGTAGATGCTTGGACGGTTCCCTTAAGGCAGGTGTGTCATATATGATGGATACGTCATGTCTCTTTCAAGATCTCAACCAGCTCAGTCTTGAGTTCTTTTTGGAACTACCAGCCACATTCGGTCTCTCTGTACTGTAGATGTATTACTTTTAAGGTAGCCGATAAAGCTACTTGCCCTTTTTAGGGCACAATGGTTTTTATTTCATGTAAATAAACACTATTCGTTGTAATTGCACGTGTTGTGTTCTCATTTCTTGTTGTGTTGTGCGCGTCTCGTGGAACCACGTGGCTGGGTAAAATACAAATTTTCCCCAAACTCAGTAGGTGATCATACACATAGCACAACTACCGTCACAGTTTGCCCTTGATCGTTACACTCACTGATCCTGCAATTACTTGTCACTATCTGTGTGTCAGTAGCTTCAAGTTAGAGGAGCTTTTCAAAACTAAAACTAATAAAACAATTTACTGCGATTCACTATGGGACAGTGAATGCTTTCTGATTTTGCTCTGTTATCCATTGAAAGTGATATGGTGAAAGTAATATGGTATTGATTTTGATGGAATGATGCAAGGAAGACAAGGAAAGGAAAATTTAAAATAAAGTTTATTGTCAAAATAATAATAACACCGGGCAGCAGCCAAAAAATCGTCAGGGGTTTTTCAACTGATTTAAACTAATTTTGTCTTCTGATTACGAATATCACATTGATTTTGCTCGGTCAGGTCAACTTCTTGAAATACAGCCATAGACCTGCCTAACGAGCTATACGTATTCTAATATCAGGGTTTTTGAGTTTAATCATTTCTCTAAATTAGCTGCATAAAAATTACAATCACAATTATAAAAACAGAGATAATTATATTTTATTTATAAATCATCAATCTGGATTTTCACTTGATTATTTAATGCATCAGCACTTGATTGGGCACAGCCTCCAGTACCCCGACCTTCCATCTGCCCGTCGTCCAGCTGCTCCTGCGAAGAAATTCTTGTACCAGCGTTCAGAGAGCTTCCTGACTGCGTCGAAGAGGCCACCACTTTAGACAAGGGAGGAGATACAGAAGAGGAGTATGAATCACAATGTGAGCTTAATGATCTGGTTCGGGATCTCAGCTTGTCGAATAATTCCTCCGAGCTGTTGGCCTCCAGACTCAAAGAGAAAAATCTACTTGGCAAGGACGCGCGTATCACTTTCTTCCGTAGAAGGCATGAGGACTACATGGGTTACTTCTGCCAGAGGAAGACCTTGTGTACTGCCGAGATGTCGCCGGTCTTCTTGATAAACTCGGCGGTCCTCAATACAGTCCGAGAGATTGGCAACTCTTCATTGACAGCTGCAAGCACTCTTTGAAGTGTGTACTTCTCCACAAAGGGAGCCAGTTCGCCCGAATCCTATTGCGCACTCCACAACTCTTGAAGAGAAATATGAAGCAGTGAAGTATGTGCTCGACAAAATCCAATATGAGCAGCACCAATGGATCATCTGCGTCGACTTGAAGATGGTGAACTTTCTACTTGGTCAGCAGTCCGGGTTCCCGAAGTACCCATGCTTTATATGTATGTGGGACAGTCGTGACAGAGCCCAGCAGTTTGTAAAGAATGAGTGGCCGGCGCGAGAGCAGTAAATACCTGGGGCGAGAAACATCATAAACGAACCTCTTGTTGACCGGGAGAAGATATTGATCCCACCGCTACACATGAAGCTTGGGTTAATGAAACAGTTTACGTGCGCTCTGGACAAGGATGGGAGGTGCTTCAACTACAAGTGCCGAGCCTTTCCTCAACTGACCATTGAGGAGCTGAAGGCCGGCATTTTCGACGGCCCACAGTTACGGCACCTCATAAAGGACACATAGTTCCAAAACTCCATGAACACGCTTGAGTGCGCCGCCTGGAATTCGTTTGTGCAGGTGGTGAACAACTTCCTGGGGAACACGAAGGCAGCAAACCACGCCAGACTCATCAGCAGCATGATAGAGGACTTCCAAAAACTCGGGTGTTTGATAGTATAGAGATGCACTTCCTGTTCTCACACATGGAGAAGTTTCCTGAAAACCTTGAGGCGATGAGCAGGGAGAAAGGTTCCACCAAGACATCCGCCAAATGGAGGAAAGGTACCAGAAGAGGTGGGACGCAGTCATGCTGGCGGACTACTGCTGGTCGCTGAAGAGAGACAACCCAGCAGCTGCTCAGACACGGGAATCGAAGAATCGCCGATTTATGCCTTGAACTCTGAACTTTTGTTTCACGTAACGCTTATTGTTATACTAATATTGTGATAATTAAGCTTATCAAATCTTGTGGATAAATAAAAATTGAATGAATTTGAATACGTTGACTTTTATTTCTTGAGTAAAATGGAAAAAATCGTCAGGGGTTTATCAGCTGATGATCCGCAAAAATGTGTTGTTTTTTTTTTTTTTACAAAATACCGATTTTTTTTAATGTCTGTAGGAAAAATTCCTGACCTGATTAAGCCAAACCAAGGCCATTTTCGGACTCAGAGCATCAAATTTAGTCTAATTCAGCTGGGAAACCCAGGACGATTTTCAAAAAATATTTTTTAGTTGCCCAGTGTTATATGTGAAATGTAATCATTTTAACTCATTGGAGGGATTTATTATCACTGCTCATTATGTGCCTTTCATATCGCTGTTTTTATAATTGTGATTATTTTGCTGCTAATTTTTATGCAGCTAATTAAGAGAAATGACTAAACTCAAAAACCCTATTAGAATACGTATAGCTCGTCAGGCAGGTCTATGGCTGTATCTCAAGAAGTTGACCTGACCGAGCGAAATCAATGTGATATTCGGACTCAGAACACCACAATTAGTTTAAATCAGTTGAAAAACCCCTGACGATTTTTTGGCTGCTGCCCGGTGTAATTACACTGAATGAACATTTTCCCCGGCATAGATGGCCCATAATCAATGAACAATTTCCACAACATAGGTGGCTCATGACAATTACTCGCATATGTTTTGGAGGAGTGTAGGACAAAACTACAGCTGACAAAACCCCCAAAATATTAAGATTGAATTTAAGTCGATATTATTAATGTTTCTATACATATAACCTTGACCATGGGATAAGGAAATGTTCGTCGAAATAAGGATCATGTCTATCAACACAGTCTATCAATAGGCATGTTCCTATATTGTTTTACCTAAATAAAGGGTTGGCTTAAAACCACTGTGGTTCTTCTGCTGTTTGCTTTACCTTCTTTTATAAAAATATGTGTCTGGCTTGAGAATTAAAATATAGAATTAAGATTCGGTTAGCCTTGACCTTGAGCAAAAACTATCACTTTTATTTGTTTTACCTGGTAAGATAAGTTTCCTGTTGATGTAACGTTAACAAGGGATCGACCTTTTACCACTGTGGCTCGACGGGCTAATGCAGCTTATTGGGGTACTTTGAAAAAAAATGCTCTTATAAAATACGTATTTTTATATATATTTACACCAGATATTATATATTACATTTCATAATGAAAATGAGGGCCAAATAATAGATTTTAAAATCAAAATAGGGGATAAGTCCAGTGGGGGTTTAGTCTGCTGGGGCTGAGGGTTTTGTGGGTGGGTGGTTTGTCCGCTGGGGGTTTAGTCCGGACACCGTTTTGGAGACAGACAGACATTAAGACAATTAATGACACATCTGATCACTGTAGTTTAAAGAGTACGAAACAAATTTGAGTCATGTGTACTACTTGTAAAGTCCACAATAAAGAGCTTTGACATTTTACATCCTAAAGCATACCGTACCAGTTATAGATTGATGAATTAGCGCCCGTCCGACACTACTGGACATAGTTCGCAGACTGATACACATGTAAGTCAATTTCAAAAAATAATCTGTTTCTGTATTAAAATTGTGAAGGGCGAAAAAATACTTTTAAGGGAGATCATTCATATAAACTAGAACACTGTATACTAAAATGCATATTAAAGACGTCATATAAATATTTTAGACACTTTGATCGGATAATGGCATTTGCTCTTGCTGTGTACACGACTAACTTTTATTTTGATCTCAAACTAGTCTTGAGTTTTTCCAAAAGAATGACATTGTTGAAGTCAATAAATCAATTCCATTCCCCCAACAACTGTCAAACTTTCATAGACACCAACATCCCTTCATAATCTGTTAACATGATCACTGGGCGAGCCCTTTACTGTCACATCAATATGTCAAGATTATGAGATACGATTACTTGGGGCACGTCAGTATGTCCAGATTATGAGATACGTTTACTTGGGGCACATCAATATGTCCAGATTATGAGATACGTTTACTTGGGGCACGTCAGTATGTCCAGATATTGAGATACGTTTACTTAAGGCACATCAATATGTCCAGATTATGAGATACGTTTACTTGGGGCACATCAATATGTCCAGATTATGAGATACGTTTACTTGGGGTACGTCAGTATGTCCAGATATTGAGATACGTTTACTTGGGGCACATCAATATGTCCAGATTATGAGATACGTTTACTGGGGGCACATCAATATATCCAGATTATGAGATACGTTTACTTGGGGCACGTCAGTATGTCCAGATATTGAGATACGTTTACTTGGGGCACATCAATATGTCCAGATATTTAGGTACGTTTACTAGGGCACGTCAGTATGTCCAGATATTGAGATACGTTTACTTGGGGCACGTCAGTATGTCCAGATTATGAGATACGTTTACTTGGGGCACGTCAGTATGTCCAGATATTGAGATACGTTTACTTGGGGCACATCAATATGTCCAGATATTTAGGTACGTTTACTAGGGCACGTCAGTATGTCCAGATATTGAGATACGTTTACTTGGGGCACGTCAGTATGTCCAGATTATGTGATACGTTTACTTGGGGCACATAAAAATGTCTAGATTATGAGATACGTTTACTTGGGGCACGTCAGTATGTCCAGATATTGAGATACGTTTACTTTGGGCACATCAATATGTCCAGATTATGAGATACGTTTACTGGGGGCACATAAATATGTCGAGATTATGAGATACGTTTACTTGGGGCACATCAATATTTCCAAATTATGAGATACGTTTACTTGGGGCACGTCAGTATGTTTAGATTATGAGATACGTTTACTTGGGGCACATCAGTATGTCCAGATATTGAGATACGTTTACTTGAGGCACATCAATATGTCCAGATTATGAGATACGATTACTTGGGGCACATCAATATGTCCAGATTATGAGATACGTTTACTTGAGGCACGTCAGTATGTCCAGATTATGAGATACGTTTACTTGATGCACATCAATATGTCCAGATTTAGAGATACGTTTACTTGGGGCACGTCAGTATGTCCAGATTATGAGATACGTTTACTTGGGGCACATCAATATGTCCAGATTATGAGATACGTTTACTTAGGGCACGTCAGTATGTCCAGATTATGAGATACGTTTACTTGGGGCACATCAATATGTCCAGATTATGAGATACGTTTACTTGGGGCACATCAATATGTCCAGATTATGAGATACGTTTACTTGGGGCACGTCAGTATGTCCAGATATTGAGATACGTTTACTTGGGGCACATCAATATGTCCAGATTATGAGATACGTTTACTTGGGGCACGTCAGTATGTCCAGATTATGAGATACGTTTACTTGGGGCACGTCAGTATGTCCAGATATTGAGATACGTTTACTTGGGGCACATCAGTATGTCCAGATATTGAGATACGTTTACTTGGGGCACATCAATATGTCCAGATTATGAGATACGTTTACTTGGGGCACATCAATATGTCCAGATTATGAGATACGTTTACTTGGGGCACGTCAGTATGTCCAGATTATGAGATACGTTTACTTTGGGCACGTCAGTAAGTCCAGATATTGAGATACGTTTACTTCAGGCACATCAATATGTCCAGATTATGAGATACGTTTACTTGGGGCACGTCAGTATGTCCAGATTATGAGATACGTTTACTTGGGGCACATCAGTATGTCAAGATATTGAGATACGTTTACATGAGGCACATCAATATGTCCAGATTATGAGATACGTTTACTTGGGGCACGTTAGTATGTCCAGATTATGAGATACGTTTACTTGAGGAACATCAATATGTCCAGATTATGAGATACGTTTACTTAAGGCACGATAGTATGTCCAGATTATGAGATACGTTTACTTGAGGCACATCACTATGTCCAGATTATGAGATACGTTTACTAGGGGCACGTTAGTATGTCCAGATTATGAGATACGTTTACTTGGGGCACATCAATATGTCCAGATTATGAGATACGTTTACTTGGGGCACATCAATATGTCCAGATTATGAGATACGTTTACTTGGGGCACGTCAGTATGTCCAGATTATGAGATACGTTTACTTGGGGCACATCAATATGTCCAGATTATGAGATACGTTTACTTGGGGCACGTCAGTATGTCCAGATTATGAGATACGTTTACTTGGGGCACGTCAGTATGTCCAGATTATGAGATACGTTTACTTGGGGCACATCAGTATGTCCAGATTATGAGATACGTTTACTTGGGGCACGTCAGTATGTCCAGATTATGAGATACGTTTACTTGGGGCACGTCAGTATGTCCAGATTATGAGATACGTTTACTTGGGGCACATCAATATGTCCAGATTATGATATACGTTTACTTGGGGCACATCAATATGTCCAGATTATGAGATACGTTTACTTGGGGCACATCAGTATGTCAAGATATTGAGATACGTTTACTTGAGGCACATCAATATGTCCAGATTATGAGATACGTTTACTTGGGGCACATCAATATGTCCAGATTATGAGATACGTTTACTTGGGGCACGTCAGTATGTCCAGATTATGAGATACGTTTACTTGGGGCACATCAGTATGTCCAGATTATGAGATACGTTTACTTGGGGCACATCAATATGTCCAGATTATGAGATACGTTTACTTGGGGCACATCAATATGTCCAGATTATGAGATACGTTTACTTGGGGCACATCAATATGTCCAGATTATGAGATACGTTTACTTGGGGCACGTCAGTATGTCCAGATATTGAGATACGTTTACTTTGGGCACATCAGTATGTCCAGATTATGAGATACGTTTACTTTGGGCACATCAATATGTCCAGATTATGAGATACGTTTACTTGGGGCACGTCAGTATGTCCAGATTATGAGATACGTTTACTTGGGGCACATCAATATGTCCAGATTATGAGATACGTTTACTTGGGGCACGTCAGTATGTCCAGATTATGAGATACGTTTACTTGGGGCACATCAGTATGTCCAGATATTGAGATACGTTTACTTGGGGCACATCAATATGTCCAGATTATGAGATACGTTTACTTGGGGCACGTCAGTATGTCCAGATTATGAGATACGTTTACTTGGGGCACGTCAGTATGTCCAGATATTGAGATACGTTTACTTGGGGCACATCAATATGTCCAGATATTTAGGTACGTTTACTAGGGCACGTCAGTATGTCCAGATATTGAGATACGTTTACTTAAGGCACATCAATATGTCCAGATTATGAGATACGTTTACTTGGGGCACATCAATATGTCCAGATTATGAGATACGTTTACTTGGGGCACGTCAGTATGTCCAGATTATGAGATACGTTTACTTGGGGCACATCAGTATGTCCAGATTATGAGATACGTTTACTTGGGGCACATCAATATGTCCAGATTATGAGATACGTTTACTTGGGGCACATCAATATGTCCAGATTATGAGATACGTTTACTTGGGGCACGTCAGTATGTCCAGATTATGAGATACGTTTACTTGGGGCACGTCAGTATGTCCAGATATTGAGATACGTTTACTTGGGGCACATCAATATGTCCAGATTATGAGATACGTTTACTTGGGGCACGTCAGTATGTCCAGATATTGAGATACGTTTACTTTGGGCACATCAGTATGTCCAGATTATGAGATACGTTTACTTGGGGCACGTCAGTATGTCCAGATATTGAGATACGTTTACTTGGGGCACATCAATATGTCCAGATTATGAGATACGTTTACTTGGGGCACGTCAGTATGTCCAGATATTGAGATACGTTTACTTGGGGCACGTCAGTATGTCTAGATATTGAGATACGTTTACTTGGGGCACATCAATATGTCCAGATTATGAGATACGTTTACTTGGGGCACATCAGTATGTCCAGATTATGAGATACGTTTACTTGGGGCACGTCAGTATGTCCAGATATTGAGATACGTTTACTTTGGGCACATCAATATGTCCAGATTATGAGATACGTTTACTGGGGGCACATCAATATGTCCAGATTATGAGATACGTTTACTTGGGGCACATCAGTATGTCCAGATATTGAGATACGTTTACTTGGGGCACATCAATATGTCCAGATTATGAGATACGTTTACTTGGGGCACGTCAGTATGTCCAGATTATGAGATACGTTTACTTGGGGCACATCAATATGTCCAGATTATGAGATACGTTTACTTGGGGCACGTCAGTATGTCCAGATTATGAGATACGTTTACTTGGGGCACGTCAGTATGTCCAGATATTGAGATACGTTTACTTGGGGCACATCAATATGTCCAGATTATGAGATACGTTTACTGGGGGCACATCAATATGTCCAGATTATGAGATACGTTTACTTGGGGCACGTCAGTATGTCCAGATATTGAGATACGTTTACTTGAGGCACATCAATATGTCCAGATTATGAGATACGTTTACTTGGGGCACATCAATATGTCCAGATTATGAGATACGTTTACTTGGGGCACATCAGTATGTCCAGATTATGAGATACGTTTACTTGAGGCACATCAATATGTCCAGATTATGAGATACGTTTACTTGGGGCACATCAGTATGTCCAGATTATGAGATACGTTTACTTGGGGCACATCAATATGTCCAGATTATGAGATACGTTTACTTGGGGCACGTCAGTATGTCCAGATATTGAGATACGTTTACTTGGGGCACATCAATATGTCCAGATTATGAGATACGTTTACTTGGGGCACATCAGTATGTCCAGATATTGAGATACGTTTACTTGAGGCACATCAATATGTCCAGATTATGAGATACGTTTACTTGAGGCACGTCAGTATGTCCAGATTATGAGATACGTTTACTTGGGGCACATCAATATGTCCAGATTATGAGATACGTTTACTTGGGGCACGTCAGTATGTCCAGATTATGAGATACGTTTACTTGGGGCACATCAGTATGTCCAGATATTGAGATACGTTTACTTGGGGCACATCAATATGTCCAGATTATGAGATACGTTTACTTGGGGCACGTCAGTATGTCCAGATATTGAGATACGTTTACTTAGGGCACGTCAGTATGTCCAGATATTGAGATACGTTTACTTGGGGCACATCAATATGTCCAGATTATGAGATACGTTTACTGGGGGCACATCAATATGTCCAGATTATGAGATACGTTTACTTGGGGCACGTCAGTATGTCCAGATATTGAGATACGTTTACTTGAGGAACATCAATATGTCCAGATTATGAGATACGTTTACTTGAGGCACATCAATATGTCCAGATTATGAGATACGTTTACTTGGGGCACATCAATATGTCCAGATTATGAGATACGTTTACTTGGGGCACATCAATATGTCCAGATATTGAGATACGTTTACTTGGGGCACATCAGTATGTCAAGATATTGAGATACGTTTACTTGAGGCACATCAATATGTCCAGATTATGATATACGTTTACTTGGGGCACATCAAAATGTCCAGATTATGAGATACGTTTACTTGGGGCACGTCAGTATGTCCAGATTATGAGATACGTTTACTTGAGGCACATCAATATGTCCAGATTATGAGATACGTTTACTTGGGGCACATCAATATGTCCAGATTATGAGATACGTTTACTTGAGGCACATCAGTATGTGCAGATTATGAGATACGTTTACTTGGGGCACCTCAGTATGTCCAGATATTAAGATACGTTTACTTGGGGCACATCAATATGTCCAGATTATGAGATACGTTTACTTGGGGCACGTCAGTATGTCCAGATATTGAGATACGTTTACTTAGGGCACGTCAGTATGTCCAGATATTGAGATACGTTTACTTGGGGCACATCAATATGTCCAGATTATGAGATACGTTTACTGGGGGCACATCAATATGTCCAGATTATGAGATACGTTTACTTGGGGCACGTCAGTATGTCCAGATATTGAGATACGTTTACTTGGGGCACATCAATATGTCCAGATTATGAGATACGTTTACTTGGGGCACGTCAATATGTCCAGATTATGAGATACGTTTACTTGGGGCACGTCAGTATGTCCAGATTATGAGATACGTTTACTTGGGGCACATCAATATGTCCAGATTATGAGATACGTTTACTTGGGGCACATCAATATGTCCAGATTATGAGATACGTTTACTTGGGGCACATCAATATGTCCAGATTATGAGATACGTTTACTTGGGGCACGTCAGTATGTCCAGATTATGAGATACGTTTACTTGGGGCACATCAATATGTCCAGATTATGAGATACGTTTACTTGGGGCACATCAGTATGTCCAGATTATGAGATACGTTTACTTGGGGCACATCAATATGTCCAGATTATGAGATACGTTTACTTGGGGCACGTCAGTATGTCCAGATTATGAGATACGTTTACTTGGGGCACATCAGTATGTCCAGATTATGAGATACGTTTACTTGGGGCACATCAATATGTCCAGATTATGAGATACGTTTACTTGGGGCACATCAATATGTCCAGATTATGAGATACGTTTACTTGGGGCACATCAGTATGTCCAGATTATGAGATACGTTTACTTTGGGCACATCAGTATGTCCAGATTATGAGATACGTTTACTGGGGGCACATCAATATGTCCAGATTATGAGATACGTTTACTTGGGGCACATCAATATTTCCAGATTATGAGATACGTTTACTTGGGGCACATCAATATGTCCAGATTATGAGATACGTTTACTTGGGGCACGTCAGTATGTCCAGATATTGAGATACGTTTACTTAGGGCACGTCAGTATGTCCAGATATTGAGATACGTTTACTTGGGGCACATCAATATGTCCAGATTATGAGATACGTTTACTTGGGGCACGTCAGTATGTCCAGATATTGAGATACGTTTACTTGAGGCACATCAATATGTCCAGATTATGAGATACGTTTACTTGGGGCACATCAATATGTCCAGATTATGAGATACGTTTACTTGGGGCACGTCAGTATGTCCAGATATTGAGATACGTTTACTTGGGGCACATCAATATGTCCAGATTATGAGATACGTTTACTTGGGGCACATCAATATGTCCAGATTATGAGATACGTTTACTTGGGGCACGTCAGTATGTCCAGATATTGAGATACGTTTACTTGGGGCACATCAATATGTCCAGATTATGAGATACGTTTACTTGGGGCACGTCAGTATGTCCAGATTATGAGATACGTTTACTTGGGGCACATCAGTATGTCCAGATTATGAGATACGTTTACTTGGGGCACATCAATATGTCCAGATTATGAGATACGTTTACTTGGGGCACGTCAGTATGTCCAGATATTGAGATACGTTTACTTGGGGCACATCAGTATGTCAAGATATTGAGATACGTTTACTTGAGGCACATCAATATGTCCAGATTATGAGATACGTTTACTTGGGGCACATCAGTATGTCCAGATATTGAGATACGTTTACTTGAGGCACATCAATATGTCCAGATTATGAGATACGTTTACTTGGGGCACGTCAGTATGTCCAGATTATGAGATACGTTTACTTGGGGCACATCAATATGTCCAGATTATGAGATACGTTTACTTGGGGCACGTCAGTATGTCCAGATATTGAGATACGTTTACTTGGGGCACATCAATATGTCCAGATTATGAGATACGTTTACTGGGGGCACATCAATATGTCCAGATTATGAGATACGTTTACTTGGGGCACGTCAGTATGTCCAGATATTGAGATACGTTTACTTGGGGCACATCAATATGTCCAGATAATGAGATACGTTTACTTGGGGCACGTCAGTATGTCCAGATTATGAGATACGTTTACTTGGGGCACATCAATATGTCCAGATTATGAGATACGTTTACTTGGGGCACATCAGTATGTCCAGATAATGAGATACGTTTACTTGGGGCACGTCAGTATGTCCAGATATTGAGATACGTTTACTTGAGGCACATCAATATGTCCAGATTATGAGATACGTTTACTTGGGGCACGTCAGTATGTCCAGATATTGAGATACGTTTACTTGGGGCACATCAGTATGTCCAGATTATGAGATACGTTTACTTGGGGCACGTCAGTATGTCCAGATATTGAGATACGTTTACTTGGGGCACATCAATATGTCCAGATTATGAGATACGTTTACTTGGGGCACATCAATATGTCCAGATTATGAGATACGTTTACTTGGGGCACATCAATATGTCCAGATTATGAGATACGTTTACTTGGGGCACGTCAGTATGTCCAGATTATGAGATACGTTTACTTGGGGCACGTCAGTATGTCCAGATATTGAGATACGTTTACTTGGGGCACATCAATATGTCCAGATTATGAGATACGTTTACTTGGGGCACGTCAGTATGTCCAGATATTGAGATACGTTTACTTGGGGCACATCAGTATGTCAAGATATTGAGATACGTTTACTTGGGGCACATTAATATGTCCAGATTATGAGATACGTTTACTTGGGGCACATCAATATGTCCAGATTATGAGATACGTTTACTTGGGGCACGTCAGTATGTCCAGATATTGAGATACGTTTACTTGAGGCACATCAATATGTCCAGATTATGAGATACGTTTACTTGGGGCACGTCAGTATGTCCAGATTATGAGATACGTTTACTTGGGGCACATCAATATGTCCAGATTATGAGATACGTTTACTTGGGGCACGTCAGTATGTCCAGATTATGAGATACGTTTACTTGGGGCACGTCAGTATGTCCAGATATTGAGATACGTTTACTTGGGGCACATCAATATGTCCAGATTATGAGATACGTTTACTTGGGGCACATCAATATGTCCAGATTATGAGATACGTTTACTTGGGGCACGTCAGTATGTCCAGATATTGAGATACGTTTACTTGAGGCACATCAATATGTCCAGATTATGAGATACGTTTACTTGGGGCACGTCAGTATGTCCAGATTATGAGATACGTTTACTTGGGGCACGTTAGTATGTCCAGATTATGAGATACGTTTACTTGAGGCACATCAATATGTCCAGATTATGAAATACGTTTACTTGGGGCACATCATTATGTCCAGATTATGAGATACGTTTACTTGGGGCACATCAATATGTCCAGATTATGAGATACGTTTACTTGGGGCACGTCAGTATGTCCAGATATTTAGATACGTTTATTTGGGGCACATCAATATGTCCAGGTTATGAGATATGTTTACTTGGGGCACGTCAGTATGTCCAGATATTGAGATACGTTTACTTGGGGCACATCAATATGTCCAGATTATGAGATACGTTTACTTGGGGCACGTCAGTATGTCCAGATAATGAGATACGTTTACTTGGGGCACATCAATATGTCCAGATTATGAGATACGTTTACTTGGGGCACGTCAGTATGTCCAGATTATGAGATACGTTTACTTTGGGCACGTCAGTAAGTCCAGATATTGAGATACGTTTACTTCAGGCACATCAATATGTCCAGATTATGAGATACGTTTACTTGGGGCACGTCAGTATGTCCAGATATTGAGATACGTTTACTTGGGGCACGTCAGTATGTCCAGATATTGAGATACGTTTACTTGGGGCACATCAATATGTCCAGATTATGAGATACGTTTACTGGGGGCACATCAATATGTCCAGATTATGAGATACGTTTACTTTGGGCACGTCAGTATGTCCAGATATTGAGATACGTTTACTTCAGGCACATCAATATGTCCAGATTATGAGATACGTTTACTTGAGGCACGTCAGTATGTCCAGATTATGAGATACGTTTACTTGGGGCACATCAATATGTCCAGATTATGAGATACGTTTACTTGGGGCACGTCAGTATGTCCAGATTATGAGATACGTTTACTTGGGGCACGTCAGTATGTCCAGATATTGAGATACGTTTACTTGAGGCACATCAATATGTCCAGATTATGAGATACGTTTACTTGGGGCACGTTAGTATGTCCAGATTATGAGATACGTTTACTTGGGGCACGTCAGTATGTCCAGATTATGAGATACATTTACTTGAGGCACATCAATATGTCCAGATTATGAGATACGATTACTTGGGGCACATCAATATGTCCAGATTATGAGATACGTTTACTTGAGGCACGTCAGGATGTGCAGATTATGAGATACGTTTACTTGGGGCACCTCAGTATGTCCAGATATTAAGATACGTTTACTTGGGGCACATCAATATGTCCAGATTATGAGATACGTTTACTTGGGGCACGTCAGTATGTCCAGATATTGAGATACGTTTACTTAGGGCACGTCAGTATGTCCAGATATTGAGATACGTTTACTTGGGGCACATCAATATGTCCAGATTATGAGATACGTTTACTGGGGGCACATCAATATGTCCAGATTATGAGATACGTTTACTTTGGGCACGTCAGTATGTCCAGATATTGAGATACGTTTACTTGAGGCACATCAATATGTCCAGATTATGAGATACGTTTACTTGGGGCACGTCAGTATGTCCAGATTATGAGATACGTTTACTTGGGGCACGTCAGTATGTCCAGATAATGAGATACGTTTACTTGGGGCACATCAATATGTCCAGATTATGAGATACGTTTACTTGGGGCACATCAGTATGTCCAGATTATGAGATACGTTTACTTGGGGCACATCAATATGTCCAGATTATGAGATACGTTTACTTGGGGCACGTCAGTATGTCCAGATTATGAGATACGTTTACTTGGGGCACATCAATATGTCCAGATTATGAGATACGTTTACTTAGGGCACGTCAGTATGTCCAGATTATGAGATACGTTTACTTAGGGCACATCAATATGTCCAGATTATAAGATACGTTTACTTGGGGCACGTTAGTATGTTCAGTTTATGAGATACGTTTACTTGGGGCAGATCAATATGTCCAGATTATGAGATACGTTTACTTGGGGCACATCAATATGTCCAGAATATGAGATACCTTTACTTGGGGCACGTCAGTATGTCCAGATATTGAGATACGTTTACTTAGGGCACGTCAGTATGTCCAGATATTGAGATACGTTTACTTGAGGCACATCAATATGTCCAGATTATGAGATACGTTTACTTGGGGCACGTCAGTATGTCCAGATATTGAGATACGTTTACTTGGGGCACATCAATATGTCCAGATTATGAGATACGTTTACTTGGGGCACATCAATATGTCCAGATTATGAGATACGTTTACTTGGGGCACGTCAGTATGTCCAGATATTGAGATACGTTTACTTGGGGCACATCAATATGTCCAGATTATGAGATACGTTTACTTGGGGCACATCAGTATGTCCAGATTATGAGATACGTTTACTTGGGGCACATCAATATGTACAGATATTTAGGTACGTTTACTTAGGGCACGTCAGTATGTCCAGATATTGAGATACGTTTACTTGAGGCACATCAATATGTCCAGATTATGAGATACGTTTACTTGGGGCACGTTAGTATGTCCAGATATTGAGATACGTTTACTTGAGGCACATCAATATGTCCAGATTATGAGATACGTTTACTTGGGGCACATCAATATGTCCAGATTATGAGATACGTTTACTTGGGGCACGTCAGTATGTCCAGATATTGAGATACGTTTACTTGGGGCACATCAATATGTCCAGATTATGAGATACGTTTACTGGGGGCACATCAATATGTCCAGATTATGAGATACGTTTACTTGGGGCACGTCAGTATGTCCAGATATTGAGATACGTTTACTTGGGGCACATCAATATGTCCAGATTATGAGATACGTTTACTTGGGGCACATCAGTATGTCCAGATTATGAGATACGTTTACTTGGGGCACATCAGTATGTCCAGATTATGAGATACGTTTACTTGAGGCACATCAATATGTCCAGATTATGAGATACGTTTACTTGGGGCACGTCAGTATGTCCAGATATTGAGATACGTTTACTTGGGGCACGTCAGTATGTCCAGATATTGAGATACGTTTACTTGAGGCACATCAATATGTCCAGATTATGAGATACGTTTACTTGGGGCACGTTGGAATGTCCAGATATTGAGATACGTTTACTTGAGGCACATCAATATGTCCAGATTATGAGATACGTTTACTTGGGGCACGTTAGTATGTCCAGATTATGAGATACGTTTACTTGGGCACATCAATATGTCCAGATTATGAGATACGTTTACTTGGGGCACGTCAGTATGTCCAGATATTGAGATACGTTTACTTGGGGCACATCAATATGTCCAGATTATGAGATACGTTTACTGGGGGCACATCAATATGTCCAGATTATGAGATACGTTTACTTGGGGCACGTCAGTATGTCCAGATATTGAGATACGTTTACTTGGGGCACATCAATATGTCCAGATATTTAGGTACGTTTACTTGGGGCACGTCAGTATGTCCAGATATTGAGATACGTTTACTTGAGGCACATCAATATGTCCAGATTATGAGATACGTTTACTTGGGGCACATCAGTATGTCCAGATTATGAGATACGTTTACTTGGGGCACGTCAGTATGTCCAGATTATGAGATACGTTTACTTGGGGCACATCAATATGTCCAGATTATGAGATACGTTTACTTGGGGCACGTCAGTATGTCCAGATTATGAGATACGTTTACTTGGGGCACGTCAGTATGTCCAGATTATGAGATACGTTTACTTGGGGCACATCAATATGTCCAGATTATGAGATACGTTTACTTGGGGCACATCAATATGTCCAGATTATGAGATACGTTTACTTGGGGCACATCAATATGTCCAGATTATGAGATACGTTTACTTGGGGCACGTCAGTATGTCCAGATTATGAGATACGTTTACTTGGGGCACGTCAGTATGTCCAGATTATGAGATACGTTTACTTGGGGCACATCAATATGTCCAGATTATGAGATACGTTTACTTGGGGCACATCAATATGTCCAGATTATGAGATACGTTTACTTGGGGCACATCAATATGTCCAGATTATGAGATACGTTTACTTGGGGCACGTCAGTATGTCCAGATATTGAGATACGTTTACTTGGGGCACATCAGTATGTCCAGATTATGAGATACGTTTACTTGGGGCACGTCAGTATGTCCAGATATTGAGATACGTTTACTTGAGGCACATCAATGTGTCCAGATTATGAGATACGTTTACTTGGGGCACGTCAGGATGTCCAGATATTGAGATACGTTTACTTGAGGCACATCAATATGTCCAGATTATGAGATACGTTTACTTGGGGCACATCAATATGTCCAGATTATGAGATACGTTTACTGGGGGCACATCAATATGTCCAGATTATGAGATACGTTTACTTGGGGCACGTCAGTATGTCCAGATATTGAGATACGTTTACTTGGGGCACATCAATATGTCCAGATTATGAGATACGTTTACTGGGGGCACATCAATATGTCCAGATTATGAGATACGTTTACTTGGGGCACGTCAGTATGTCCAGATATTGAGATACGTTTACTTGAGGCACATCAATATGTCCAGATTATGAGATACGTTTACTTGGGGCACGTTAGTATGTCCAGATTATGAGATACGTTTACTTGGGGCACGTCAGTATGTCCAGATTATGAGATACGTTTACTTGAGGCACATCAATATGTCCAGATTATGAGATACGTTTACTTGGGGCACGTCAGTATGTCCAGATTATGAGATACGTTTACTTGAGGCACATCAATATGTCCAGATTATGAGATACGTTTACTTGGGGCACGTAAGTATGTCCAGATATTGAGATACGTTTACTTAGGGCTCGTCAGTATGTCCAGATATTAAGATACGTTTCCTTGAGGCACATCAATATGTCCAGATTATGAGATACGTTTACTTGGGGCACGTCAGTATGTCCAGATATTGAGATACGTTTACTTGAGGCACATCAATATGTCCAGATTATGAGATACGTTTACTTGGGGCACGTTAGTATGTCCAGATTATGAGATACGTTTACTTGGGGCACATCAGTATGTCCAGATTATGAGATACGTTTACTTGGGGCACGTCAGTATGTCCAGATATTGAGATACGTTTACTTGGGGCACATCAATATGTCCAGATTATGAGATACGTTTACTGGGGGCACATCAATATGTCCAGATTATGAGATACGTTTACTTGGGGCACGTCAGTATGTCCAGATATTGAGATACGTTTACTTGGGGCACATCAATATGTCCAGATTATGAGATACGTTTACTTGGGGCACGTCAGTATGTCCAGATTATGAGATACGTTTACTTGGGGCACATCAATATGTCCAGATTATGAGATACGTTTACTGGGGGCACATCAATATGTCCAGATTATGAGATACGTTTACTTTGGGCACGTCAGTATGTCCAGATATTGAGATACGTTTACTTCAGGCACATCAATATGTCCAGATTATGAGATACGTTTACTTGGGGCACGTCAGTATGTCCAGATTATGAGATACGTTTACTTGGGGCACGTCAGTATGTCCAGATTATGAGATACGTTTACTTGAGGCACATCAATATGTCCAGATTATGAGATACGTTTACTTGGGGCACGTCAGTATGTCCAGATTATGAGATACGTTTACTTGGGGCACATCAATATGTCCAGATTATGAGATACGTTTACTTGGGGCACGTCAGTATGTCCAGATTATGAGATACGTTTACTTGGGGCACATCAATATGTCCAGATTATGAGATACGTTTACTTAGGGCACGTCAGTATGTCCAGATTATGAGATACGTTTACTTGGGGCACGTCAGTATGTCCAGATTATGAGATACGTTTACTTGGGGCACATCAATATGTCCAGATTATGAGATACGTTTACTTGGGGCACGTTAGTATGTGCAGATTATGAGATACGTTTACTTGGGGCACATCAATATGTCCAGATTATGAGATACGTTTACTTGGGGCACATCAATATGTCCAGATTATGAGATACGTTTACTTGGGGCACATCAATATGTCCAGATTATGAGATACGTTTACTTGGGGCACGTCAGTATGTCCAGATTATGAGATACGTTTACTTGGGGCACATCAATATGTCCAGATTATGAGATACGTTTACTTGGGGCACATCAATATGTCCAGATTATGAGATACGTTTACTTGGGGCACATCAATATGTCCAGATTATGAGATACGTTTACTTGGGGCACGTCAGTATGTCCAGATATTGAGATACGTTTACTTGGGGCACGTCAGTATGTCCAGATTATGAGATACGTTTACTTGGGGCACGTCAGTATGTCCAGATTATGAGATACGTTTACTTGGGGCACATCAATATGTCCAGATTATGAGATACGTTTACTTGGGGCACATCAATATGTCCAGATTATGAGATACGTTTACTTGGGGCACATCAATATGTCCAGATTATGAGATACGTTTACTTGGGGCACATCAATATGTCCAGATTATGAGATACGTTTACTTGGGGCACATCAGTATGTCAAGATATTGAGATACGTTTACTTGAGGCACATCAATATGTCCAGATTATGAGATACGTTTACTTGGGGCACATCAATATGTCCAGATTATGAGATACGTTTACTTGGGGCACATCAATATGTCCAGATTATGAGATACGTTTACTTGGGGCACGTCAGTATGTCCAGATATTGAGATACGTTTACTTGGGGCACGTCAGTATGTCCAGATTATGAGATACGTTTACTTGGGGCACGTCAGTATGTCCAGATATTGAGATACGTTTACTTGGGGCACATCAATATGTCCAGATTATGAGATACGTTTACTTGGGGCACGTCAGTATGTCCAGATATTGAGATACGTTTACTTGGGGCACATCAATATGTCCAGATTATGAGATACGTTTACTTGGGGCACGTCAGTATGTCCAGATATTGAGATACGTTTACTTGGGGCACATCAATATGTCCAGATTATGAGATACGTTTACTTGGGGCACATCAATATGTCCAGATTATGAGATACGTTTACTTGGGGCACGTCAGTATGTCCAGATATTGAGATACGTTTACTTTGGGCACATCAATATGTCCAGATTATGAGATACGTTTACTGGGGGCACATCAATATGTCCAGATTATGAGATACGTTTACTTGGGGCACATCAATATGTCCAGATTATGAGATACGTTTACTTGGGGCACGTCAGTATGTCCAGATTATGAGATACGTTTACTTGGGGCACGTCAGTATGTCCAGATTATGAGATACGTTTACTTGAGGCACATCAATATGTCCAGATTATGAAATACGTTTACTTGGGGCACATCATTATGTCCAGATTATGAGATACGTTTACTTGGGGCAAATCAATATGTCCAGATTATGAGATACGTTTACTTGGGGCACGTCAGTTTGTCCAGATTATGAGATACGTTTACTTGGGGCACATCAATATGTCCAGATTATGAGATACGTTTAAGAAACTCATCAAATGAAATAGTAAGCTTGTGTTCTGAGTTTAATTGAAAGTATCAGAGCTATGCAACAATTGACAGAGTTTTCGGACGATTAAATGACTATAATTTCGAATGTTTTCAATTATGAGTCCTATTTCAGTAACCACAAACCACTTGTAGTTAGATTTAAGAGACAATAATTTTTTTTCAAATATAAAGAAACGTCTTTATAATTTTTTTTTACAGATATATGCATTACACAATTGAATTTATAGACATTTCCAAAATTTACAAATATTTACTGAAAGCTAACAAACATACTGATACATAACAGGAAAATGTGCTAACACGTCCTGTGTCCAGAATGGAACAGGCTTAATTGCTTGTTTTTAATGTGCCTTACTATGTAACAAAATTTTGCAACATTTATGTTTGGCTGCATTATTAAGTGTTTCTTTAAGAAATCAGATGTACTGATTTTAAAAAAAATGAAACCCATTTTATTAAATAATCAACGGTTTTAGACCCCAGGTGCAAAAATATAAATACAAGTTTTGTTAAAACACACTGAATTCACTTAGACCATTGCACAATGCAAATACAAAATGATATTTTTTTAACAAATGAAGAAACATTTGAATAAAATATTAAGGAACATATTTCACTATGACAAAACTATGAACAAAATTCTAAAAGTGTACATTTGAACGTTTCTGTCTCTTGTGAAGGAAATCATCATCTCTAGCCAAACCCCAGATGTATTCTTCCATCATTGCTTCGTCCCACCTTCCCTGATATCTTCTTTCCATTGCCTGTATATCTTGGTGAAAGCGCTCTCCATGCTCTTAACTGACATCTCCCAAATTTGGTCTGAAAAAATCCAAATGAGCATCTAAATAATGCACCTTTAGAGACATTCTGCATCCAAGAGCTCTGTAGCTGTCAATAAGTTCTTCAAAGATACTGGTGAAGTTTTCTGCTTTACTATTTCAAAGAAAATCAGTAACAACGGTTTTAAATGCAACTCAAGCTCTTCGTTCTTCGGAAGTCATTGTCTCTTCAATTTCCGTTGATGCAAACAACTTTTTCACTTGTGGACCAACAAATATGCTGCCAGAGACTTTTGTATCACTTAACTTTGAAAACAATGCACAGGTTTTCTTATGTTTCCCCATCATGATTTAGTGCTTTTAAAACTGTGCTATGAGTCCTAGCTTGATGTGCAGTGGTGGAAGCAGAACTTTCTCATCGGGAACAAGAGGAATGTGTTTGATATTGTAAACACCCGGTTGCAGCGAACATCTTGGTTCCAATTCTTTTCTGATGCAGTATTGAGCAACATATCTGCTGTCCGAGAGACAAAGGAAACAAGGATACTTGGTAAATGTCCACCATACAGAAGTAGCAATCATCTAGGTGGTTGGTAGGTTCCCTCCATATTCCAGAGATGGCAAATGGCATTCATAATGTTTCATATGCGATGCAATATTTTGTATCATGAGCAATCGCATATTTCACTTGTTTTGTTCCAATGTAGTGACCGTACCAATAGCAAAAACAGTCTGGAGACAATGTGCAACCTCTGTTAGCCATGCAGTTTGTTATTTATCATTCTTACATTCTTAGAAATACTGAATTTGCTATTATATCAACTGGTTGATCATAAACACACAGTAACCGATGATCGCAGAAGTTTAGTGTTGTATTATAATTTTCCATCCAGTTACATGCGTCCACTTCGGGCGCATGACGTCACAACATCATTAATCCCTTTATACTAACTTTGATGACGTCATAACACTCTCCACTCGGCCTGGCTATGTACAGCAATTTATAAAGGAAATGCGGTCACATTCCTGACTTGGCTGAGAACCTTTTTCGGGAGGTGAAATCAAGCCCCTGGCGGTCTACGTTTTAAACAACCAATTTAAGTCTTTTCCGTTTCGGACAAAGGACATTTTAGAGCATTTTTAATGAGAGGGAAGTAATCATGTTGAATAACTGTTACAAAAATAAATAATGATTACGCCCCTTTGAATATCTTTTATTATTTATATTTAAAATATAAGCAAAAACTGTACCTAAGAAACTCTTATATTCAGCCCTGAGAGGTCAGATCGCAAAATGGACTTTGATGTACACTTGGCAGGCCAAGACCTACAAATTGATATATACATCATGGGTCTAGGACTTATGGTTGCTGAGATATAGGGCGCTCCTTTGTTAATATAGCTTATATAGTAAAAAACGGTATTTAATACGCCCCCTTTTTCGGCCCTCAGAGGTCCTATCGCGAAATGAACTTTTGTTGTACACATGGCAGGCCAAGAACTAAAAAATGATATATACATCATGGGTCTAGAACTTATGGTTGCTGAGATCTAGGGCGCTCCTTTGTTAATATAGCTTATATAGTAAAAAACGGTACTTAATAAGCCCCCTTTTACGGCCCTCAGAGGTCAGATCGCGAAAAGGACTTTTGCTGCACACATGGCAGGCCAAGACCTACAAAATGATTAATACATCATGGGTCTAGGACTTATGGTTGTTGAGATCTAGGGTGATGACGGACAGACAGACAGACAGACAAAACGGGGACAAAAGAGCATTTTTTTTTGAAAATGCTCTAAAAAAATACCCGCAATTTCCATGAAAATGATATAAACGAAAAAAACATAAATCTGAAAATTACAGAGAAACGGTTGACACCACATAAAAACAAATGCCACCATTGGAATCAGCACATCAGAATCATACAAGAAACACATGGAATTGAAGTCAAACACAATTTTGTTACGTAATGTTAAGGAGTTATCACTAAGAAAAATTACTTTCTTACATATATCAACTAGAGATTTGTCGGTTTTAAAAAACGATTGCAAAAAAGAGGCTTTTTTTTTCGAATTTCTAACTATTCGAAAACCGTTTTTTTTTAGCTTAAAAAACAATTTAGCCTAGACTTTTATTTGCGAAAATGTTAAGAATTCCATCAAATTACAGAGAAATCTGGAAAACACTGCGACTTGCCTGTGAATTTCCTCATCATTCCGGCTCATTTTCATTGTCATTGTTTGAAAGTAATTGAGCTATACAAGAGAGTAGTCGTAAACGAGTCTTTCACGGGTGAATCCGTTTCTTAGACCTGGACAGAGAGTTATTTTCAAGTCATTTATAGCCGTGGTGTCAACCGTTCTCTGTAATTTTCAGATTTATGTTTTTTTTCGTTTATATCATTTTCATAGAAATTGCGGGTATGTTTTTTAAAACGTAGACCGCCAGAAGCTTGATTTCACCTCCCAGTTCCAGTGATAATAAAATAATACCAGTTTCAATAGTTTCTCTTTAAATAATGTTCTAGCTGAATAAAATCACTATTTTAAATAACAATGTCGTTATATTGATTTTTATTAGAAATGACCATCAACATTAAATATTTGGTGAACATGATATCAAATTCCAATTTTAATTTTCTTAAGTAGCGTGAATGTCTACTGATAGTAAATAACTTGGTGTTCTGTTATGTTTTAGACATTAATTATAGAGTTGATTCAGTCTTTTATTTATGTTTTAGACATTAATGATAGAGTTGATCCAGTCTTTTAGTTCAATGACATCAGTGTACACACCTGGTCTCAGTGATTCAGCACAGCCATAACCCCAGCTTACAATACCTGGGGACAAAATAAAACACATTTAGAGAAGATAATACCAGTTCTTGTTGTTTGTTTTATGTTGTTGTTGTAATTTTACACATTTACGAATATAAACTAACATTAGTAACATAATGTTATTCTGTATCAAGTGCATTTGCTTTAGTCCATAAATTAACATATTATTAACCTTTTGTAATCCTGGGTTGTCCATAAAACATATGACTGGAAGGTCAAATGAAATACAGTGAAAATTTCTATATAATAATAAAATAAACAATCCAGACATTACCGGTCAGTGTCCATCTGTTACTTCTGTAAGTGTAGAATGGACCACCGCTGTCACCCTGAAGTATAATAATACATTTGTAAATAAATCAATAAATATATTAATGTATCAATACAATATATTCAACTTTACCCATACGTTTGTTATAGTTGTTGCTCTTCTTCACAATTATTTATCAGAAACTTCGTCGCCCCCTGTCTACACTACATCGGCAGGTGAAACTTTCAACTCCCCTCCCAAGCTAGTGACCCATCTTAATTGACTATGTTGATTACGTAACCCAAGTTCATGGGCAAGCTATACATAGCAATCGAGATCAACTGCCCTACCCCCCCCCCACCTTTATATTGCCATATTAAGTTAGAAATAAGTTAGTAACTAGTAGATCAGAGAAATATGCTGTAATATAGCGCTGACAGGCTTAGGGTGTGTGAAGTCCCTGTAAGGATGAAATGAAATCTCTTAGATCCTATAAACCACTAATGGGACGGCTCTTGCAGTGCCCTTCTTTCATCCCCACCATCGTGGATAGTGCAATGGCCATGTAGGCACCACGGGAGATATAGACAGGATTAGGGTAGACACAGGTAGATAGAAGTAATTTGTTATGATAGAAGTAGTTAGAAGATAAGTAAAGTTATATTAAAGTTGTTATTAAAGTTGAATGAAAGTTGTATTAAAGTATTTTAAATAGTGTGCTGCTATAAGTTTGTTCTTTAATATCAGTCTTATAAAATATAAAGCTGGTGAAGCTATACAACCACCCTAACACTTACCTGGCATGAATCAATGCCTCCCTCTGGGAGACCGGCACACAGCATACGTAGTGTGATGGCACTGGTACCGTAACGTAGTCTGCATGTTTCTCTAGATTTGATGGGCTTGGTGACCTGATGTAGTCTTGTTGGTGATGAGCCACCTAATATAAAAAATGATCAAATGTTGGGGAAAAATACATTTTTCCTTTTATTTCTTATTATATACAAAAAAAAGCAAAAATTGTTTTGGCTTAACTTCAGGCCTGTAGCGTGCCGGGGGGGGGGGGGGGCAGGAGGACCGGGCCTTCCTGAGTATTGTCTGGCCCCCTCTGCTTATTTGTTCTACTTAGTAAAATGTATCCCCCCTGCTATTGCCTGGCCCCTGCTGTAGAATTTCCACGCTACGGGGCTGGTTAATTCCATTCATCATTATAAATGCAGAAATAAAAAAAGAGTAATTCAGAAACTATTTACTCAGAAACATTTACTCAATGGATCTTTATTTGAAGTTTTTAATCATTCTTAAAATAGAAAGTCCTGCATATGCAAGATCAAAGTAAAACCAGTAACCTGAAGATAATGTTCCCCATCCAGCCACAATGGCTTTTTCTCCTACGTTCCAGTTTTCATTAGGCAGACAGACAGCATCGATGTAGTTATTGGTGGGCAGTGCTGTCATGACTTTGAAGATACTGATGTCATAGTCCAATGTGTTACTGTTGTACAAGCTGAAAATGGTAATATAATATTTAAAAAAAATGTTTTTGTCATTTGATATATTATCATACATTATTGACATTGTTCTACTGCAGATATTGACAATAGGTAGACCTATTCATTGCAATGTACCCTGTGTCGTAAAAGAACTTTTCTTATGTACAGGTAAACTGGGTGACTACATAGGGCTCCTGTACAAATTCCTATTAAATCTGATGTTATCACTGTCCCGACAGGAACTGTATCCTAGGGCTCCTGTACAAATTCCTATTAAATCTGATGTTATCACTGTCCCGACAGGAACTGTATCCTAGGGCTCCTGTACAAATTCCTATTAAATCTGATGTTATCACTGTACCGACAGGAACTGTATCCTAGGGCTCCTGTACAAATTCTTATTAAATCTGATGTTATCACTGTCCCGACAGGAACTGTAACCTAGGGCTCCCAAATGTATCTGAAATTGCCTGCCTATGACCCATATAAGACCTATCCGCGTAATAAATACAGAGGTCTACTTGTTCAGATATAAATAAAAACTATTTATATCTGAGGGGTAATAATAATAGAGCAACCGATTGACTGGTAGTCGTGAACAACAAACTGGACAGCCCAATACATCTGAACGGAATAAACATCAACAGGACAGCCTGCTTCACCTACCTAGGAAACATTAACAAGACAGCCTGCTTCACCTACCTAGGAAGCATTGACAGAGAAGAGGGAGGTGCTAAAAAACACACAAAACAGAACAGCCAATGCAAGAGCAGCCGTCTAAAGATTAATTCATTTATGAAAAGAAAGCATTTTTCCCTAAATGTAAAAATTAGAATTTTTGTCACACAAATGACAAAGCTGTCCTCTTATATGGATCCGAAACATAGAAAGCGACAAGCCATATTATGAACAGCCTACTGGCATTAGCTGATATATGTTGCGTCTAGTCATGAACTCGTTTAGATTCCCAACACTGATTTGTGGGAGAAAACTAAATAATTGCCCTTTAGGTCATAACCCGAGAAAACCAGCTGAAAATGTTACCAGATAAACTCTCAAGAATTAAATCCACAAGGTAAGAGACTTACAGGGAGACCAAAACAAACATGGAGAGGAAAAGTCGAAAGTGAAACAAAAGAGTCAGGGATGTTTTAGCCAAGCCTATGGAGGCTGTCCAAAACCGTGTCCTCTGGCGCGATACTGTTGAGACCATATTGTCCTAAAGGAGTTAAAGGGAGGACAGAAAAATAACGGGCCATAAAAAAACGGCGATGCTTAATACAAACACAGACCTACGTGCTTATTAGGGGTATGACTATAATGTAACCCTAGTTCCCCATATCATATTTGGTGGAGCTTTGTATCACAAATAAAGAAAATATGGGTAATTTTTGTTTCGCATAAAAAAAAAGTTCACCCTCCGATCGACACGAATATTTTATAACATACAAATTTTCAAATATTTCAATGAAAGTTTCACCATTACAAATAAAAGTGACATAAAAATAATATTGATAATTGTTACAATGTTACAATGTACATTTCTATTGCATTTCTATTGTGCATTAGTAGAAGAAATTTAATATTCAATTTTTCAATGGACTTGCAAGTGGGAGTAAACCATGTATCACTTTAGTTGCACGCTCTGCACAGATATTAGAACGCTGCGTTGGTATAGAAGTTGGATCTGTGGACCATAATGTTTTTAATGACTTCAAAGTGTTTGTATGCTGCTTACAAGCTTATGATAAATTATCATCAAAGTCAGTAGTATTGAAACACTGGGCAGAGAACCAGATTTCAGCCCACGTACCACTGATGAAATCACATGCTGCCATAGCTGTTTGCAGATACTCATCAGAACGAATAATGCCAAACAATAAATAACCCTTGAGTTCCATCTACTATTTTGTAGGTCTTGGCCTGCCATGTGTGCATCAAAAGTCCATTTCGCGATCTGACCTCTGAGGTCTGAATACCAGGGCTTCTTAGGGTACCATTTTTTTTTACTATATAAGCTATATTAACAAAGGGGCGTAATTTATTTAATTTATTTTTGTAACGGTTATTCAACATGACTTACTCCCCTTACTTTTGTATTTACTGAAAAGATAGCATACGTACTGATACATACCATGAAAATGCGCTAACACGTCCTGTGTCCAGAATGGGACAGGCTTAAATTGCTTGTTTTAGTCATATACCTAGTACTCATACTCATATATACATGATATTAAACAGAAAAAAGATAGACAACCAGTAAGACAAGGGGTAGTTTTTAACTTAAAGATTATTGACAAAAGGCACAAAGCTCAGATCGCTTACATTGTAAGTTAGTTACCTGTGATTGTGGAGATCAATCGCTTACATTGTAAGTTAGTTACCTGTGACTGGAGATCAATCGCTTACATTGTAAGTTAGTTACCTGTGACTGGAGATCAATCGCTTACATTGTAAGTTAGTTACCTGTGACTGGAGATCAATCGCTTAAATTGTAAGTTAGTTACCTGTGAACGTAGAGTTCTGAGAAGTAAATGATAACTCTGTTGGGTTGTGCTACTGTAGTTCTGTCATGGATACCGCAATAGGCCACGTAAGCGCTAGCACGTCTGTTACTGTAATTCAGAATATAATAATTAAAATTTTAAAAGTAGTGGGGTTTTAGTTTGGTTCTTTTAAAACTTTTATTCATTATTTTAACATCTAAAAATAGCCATCAGTTACATTTAAGTTTAATATAGTGGGGATAAAAGAATGGCGCTACAAAAACTGTCCCATACATGTATGTAGATTATAAGAGAAAAGTAAAGTTCCCTTAAGCCCCAAAGGGACAGATGAAGTTTTTGTGAAGTCCCTGTAAGGATGAGATGAAATCTCTTAGATCCTATAAACCACTAAAGGGACAGTTTTGTAATGCCCTTCTTACATCCCCACTATAACCGATAGTGCAATGACCAATGATGAACCACGGGAAATATAGCGGGGACTTAAGCCAAGACCTGAAAAATTTCCTTGGTCCTTACCGGAGCTCGAAACACATACGTTCAGGTCGACAGTCGTGCGCGTTACCGCACGACCATCCGTCCCTTGGAAAACAAAAATTGTCTCGATTCGATAAAGGTTTTTTTTTTTTTTAAATCTACAGTTTTGAAAAGTTTCTGCAGTTTTTAAACATGAAACCCAAAGGCCAAAATGTGAAACAATTCCATGTAATTTTTATTTTTTTTATTTCTACAACATATTGCATCTTTAAATTGTAATAAAAATCATTTTTAAAAAATCGGATCTGTCCGATACCAAAAATAACCAGCCTACTGATCAAACCTAGAGGAATATAACTCTATGCAAAGGTTTTACAGGGTTCAGTTAGTATAATAATAATACAATAATAATATCTTCTTGACTTACGTGGTACAGTGAGCAGCTGTGATAAAGAAATATTCACCAGCCAAATTTTTGACCAAGTTACCACCACACATGTGTGACGTGGAGAATGTTGCTTGCCTCAAGCTGCACTGTGGACACAAAAAGTTATACATAGAATCATCTCTTTTAAAACATGCATTTAATTATCAATAAGATAATGATAACATTTTGCGACTTACAATTGCTGGCCAGGAATACGGCACAGACTCAAAGCCTCCAACAATTCTTGTGTTCAGTTCATTGATACCATTGTCAGACAGTACGTGTCTCCGTCCACACCCAGGGTAATCAATTTTATCATAGCGGCTGAAAGACAATTACAGATTTATACAATATACTTACTAGTTGTATTTATTTTATATAAATGTTTCAGGTCATGTGGTATTTCAACATAGAGGAAGGACTGATACAAGTAATCCAAGTTATCTATAACCACACAACAGCAAGGGCTGTCATGTCTATACTTGATAGGACAAGTAAGGCAGTGGTGTCACTATGGTTGGTGTCCCCCGGCGTGTAAAATTCAGGTTGTCACCCCTCCTTCCACCCCTCAAGACTTACATATTTTAAATGTTCCTGCACTAGAATTTACTTTAAAATACTTTTAGCGATAAAAACGAAAGTATTACTGACTGTATCTCAGAAAGATGTATATTACTTTCATTAAACTGAGTTTGTAAACTACGTCTCCAATTTCTTGAAACCACGTGACTACATGCGTCATTTTTTAGAAGGCTTGCAAAAAAACTCTAGATTGATTTGAGCAGCTTTGACATGTATTCATTTACCTAAGCTCTAGACGCTCTGCATGGTGGCATCCTGTGCTAATTCTCTATATGTTAACACCCTGTGCTAATTCTCTACATGGTGACACCCTGTGCTACTGCTCTATATGGTGAGACCATGTGCTACTGCTTGTATGGTGACACCCTGTGCTACTGCTCAGGACCGTAGCCAGGTCAAAGTATGCAGGGGGCACCAATACCCAGCAAGGGGGTACCTTCTCATTTTAGTTACTTTTTCTTTATTTTTTCCTCTTTTTCTTCTTTTTAAGCGGGGGGGGGGTCACTCCACCCCTAGCCCCTTGGCAGTAGCTCATGTTTTTAACTTTGATCGGTTATAAAACCGACTAGACCGAAGTCTTTCAGCTATGAAATTTAGAACTGTTAATTTTGGTGTCACCCCCTAAAATGGTGTCACCGGTGCGGTCTGCACCACTCTCCCGCATCCCTAGTGACGCCACTGAACTAAGATCATTAGGTTTGGCACCAAGTACAGGATGTACTCATCATTGGTTAGATTTGCCACCAAGTACAGGGTGTACTAATCATTGGTTGGATTTGCCACCAAATACAGGGTGTACTAATCATTGGTTAGATTTGCCAAAAGTACAGGGTGTACTAATCATTGGTTAGATTTGCCAATAAGTACAGGGTGTACTAATCATTGGTTAGATTTGCCAAGAAGTACAGGGTGTACATTGGTTATCCTCATCTAGCTCTACGGGTGCGAGTTACAGACCCGACATGGATACAGACTTTTGAGAACAGGTCTTAAGAAAACTGCTCCATATGGAGCACAAGATCAATACCTATGCCAATGAAGTAACTAGCAGCTCGTTCAGCCCTCAGTAAACACTCCTGGCTACCAGCTAGTTCAGCCCTTAGTAAACACTCCTGGCTACCAGCTAGTTGAGCCCTCAGTAAACACTCCTGGCTACCAGCTATTTGAGCCCTCAGTAAACACTCCTGGCTAACAGCTAGTTCAGCCCTCAGTAAACACTCCTGGCTACCAGCTAGTTCAGCCCTCAGTAAACACTCCTGGCTACCAGCTAGTTCTTCCCTCAGTAAACACTCCTGGCTCAACTAGCAGCTAGTTGAGCCCTCAGTAAACACTCCTGGCTACCAGCTAGTTCTTCCCTCAGTAAACACTCCTTGCTCAACTAGCAGCTAGTTGAGCCCTCAGTAAACACTCCTGGCTACAGTGTCAGGCTGTCGTAGTCAGTGGCGTAGCGAGCTTAACTCGCGCCCGGGACATAATACCTCCCATTCGAAAACTATATAATATTATATGTTTTGCGGATTATTTGGCGCCCCTTTGCGAGTAGCACCCGGAGCATGATACCCCTTGCCCCCCCCCCCCCCGCTGTGCCATTGGTCGTGGTTCGGGCATGTCTCACGCAACAGAGAGAATGAAGTGACCTACCCACGACATAGTTCCTACCCCCCCCCCAATTTTCCATGTTAAGGGACAAAAGAATGAATAAAGTTAATTTGGTATTGTTGGTTTGAATGTTGGTTTGGATGTTGTTGTTATTTTTTGATGCTTTTAAAAGATATGGTAATATTTACGTCGTCATACATATCACTGGCCTATTCCAATAAATCTTGCAGCTTGAACTTTTTATTATTTTAACTTGGTCTTTTTATTTCTTTGATCTTACATCTCCGATATTTGTTTATAAATTTAAAAAAAAAAAATCTTCACATTTTGAATAACATGTCGATTGACACCTTCAATGGATATTGTTTACATATAAATCACTGGTAAAGAGTTACAGTTGTGATGTATTTAGAATTGAAATGATGGTGTTGTGTGTCCATTTGAACTGTTGATTAAATCAGTGTGGAACTGTAATGTTGAGGTTATGGTGCTATAATGTTTATATAGTGAAATGTTGATAGAAGACAAGAGAACATAAAATAGTTGTTATCTGTAGAGGTGCACTATTCTACTGCATTATTATATCAAACTGTTCAGTGAACTATGAACAAGAAAAAACAACCATTGATTTGATCCATTGCTGTGTGTCAATGGTTATGTACGAAACTGACGTGAAACACAAATGAGTAAATATCAAAAGTTACCTTCTGGTCAAGATATCAAGCTGTCTTACTGATGGCACTGCCTCAGCTGAAATCAGATTGAGAGAAATTGTCACATATTTAGATAAGTCACATTGTTTTGATATCTATAAATCAGATTGAGAGAAATTGTCACATATTTAGATAAGTCACATTGTTTTTATATCTATAAATCAGATTGAGAGAAATTCTCACATATTTAGATTCGTCACATTGTTTTGAGATTTATAAATCAAATTGAGAGAAATTGTCACATATTTAGATAAGTCACATTGTTTTGATATCTATAAATCAGATTGAGAGAAATTCTCACATATTTAGATTCGTCACATTGTTTTGAGATTTATAAATCAAATTGAGAGAAATTGTCACATATTTAGATAAGTCACATTGTTTTGATATCTATAAATCAGATTGAGAGAAATTGTCACATATTTAGATAAGTCACATTGTTTTGATATCTATAAATCAGATTGAGAGAAATTCTCACATATTTAGATTCGTCACATTGTTTTGAGATTTATAAATCAAATTGAGAGAAATTGTCACATATTTAGATAAGTCACATTGTTTTGATATCTATAAATCAGATTGAGAGAAATTCTCACATATTTAGATTCGTCACATTGTTTTGAGATTTATAAATCAAATTGAGAGAAATTGTCACATATTTAGATTCGTCACATTGTTTTGAGATTTATAAATCAAATTGAGAGAAATTGTCACATATTTAGATAAGTCACATTGTTTTGATATCTATAAATCAGATTGAGAGAAATTCTCACATATTTAGATTCGTCACATTGTTTTGAGATTTATAAATCAAATTGAGAGAAATTGTCACATATTTAGATAAGTCACATTGTTTTGATATCTATAAATCAGATTGAGAGAAATTGTCACATATTTAGATAAGTCACATTGTTTTGATATCTATAAATCAAATTGAGAGAAATTGTTACATATTTAGATTCGTCACATTGTTTTGAGATTTATAAATCAGATTGAGAGAAATTGTCACATATTTAGATTAGTCACATTGTTTTGAGATTTATAAATTAGGTTGAGAGAAATTTTCACATATTTAGATTAATCACATTGTTTTGAGATTATTCGTTGATGACTATTTTTATTTCTTAGCAAAAAATGATTTTATAAATAAATTTGTGAGCATTCTAATCATTAAAAAAGTATACTTCTTTCTATTCCTCATTTTCAGAAAAAATTGTAAGAGTCCAGGACTTACACAATGCCAATAAGACTAAGACGAGGTAAAACTCCATGACTGTGTTTAGACAAGTAGATTGTCAAATTACAAATGATCTTTTATATCTATGCTCAAAAAAAAATAAAATCTAGACATCAATGTTCGTGACTAAGGAACATGTAGTTCGTGAAGAGATAAGAATTGAATAGAACAATGTCCAATAGAACGGAACAAAGATACTCCAACAGTACAAAGAAGAGCAAAGATATTACATGACACATTTAGTTGAACACAGATTTGAAACATGTAACATTCTAGTGAACATAGAGAAAGACAGAGAGAGAGAGAGAGAGAGAGAGAGAGAGAGAGAGAGAGAGAGAGAGAGAGAGAGAGAGAACTGTTTGCGTACCATTTGAAATAAATAAATAGTGAATAAAATATTTACATGAATCAGACAACTTTTATTTTAGAACTATCCTAAGATAAAATATATTTTATGAATAGATGTTCGTTTTTGTTTCATCATGGGCAACAGATATTATTGCAGAAATTTAATATTGCAGCAATTTAGTAATATTACACTAATGTATAATGTTTGCAGCAATTTAGTATTATTGCATCAATTTAGTAATATTGCAGTAATTTAGTCATATTGTTCATTTGAACTATGAATAGTATAATAAGTGTCAAATGTAAAAGTCGACATTATTTTTTTTAATGAAAAATCGTTTTCTAAGGCAGGTCAGCAGTTAACAAATGACCGACTAATTGTATCTATTTCTTAGGTCATCAGATAAGAGATCGTATTAGTTTTTTGTTTATATATTAAACAGTGGAACATTAAGTACTTGAAGTTTTGACAAGATGAGTTCAATAGATCATTGTAAGCTAATCAAAGAAATATTGATCAAAGTCTAAAAGGAATAAAAACTACTATTGCAAAATTCTCTCTGTGAAAGTTTACCGACCTATCATACTGTCATCAATATAACTCACACGCTTCTATACTGAGGAAAACAATTTAAAGTTGACGTAATAGTTGGTTTTTCTCTATGTACAGTTAGATGACTATGTGTTGGGCCCCAGAAAGTCATTATCTATTCAAAATTTCTACCAAAGGTGTCTTCATCGCTTGGGGCAATAGCTCAATGAAAACTTAAATTTATAACTGGTATTAAAAAATGGCAAACTTAAAAAAGATGCTAAAAAAAAGAATTTATTTGATAAAGGAATTTTCTTAGGTCATGGTGAAAGCTGTATAAAAATCCCTAAATCCAACCAGCTTCAAAGGGTCACCTGACTTGAGTTGGGGTTGTAAAGACTTTAGTTGGGGAAATAAAGGCAGATGGGCGTTGCGCTAACCACACAATCCCTTCATATGCCATTGTTACAGAAACATATGAAATCAAATCTTCATCTGCCCCATTGACCATTTAGGGCTAAGAGAACTTTACTTATTTTAACTAGCATGGCGGTGCCGTGGCAGAATCTAAAATTGTTTCCTCAAGCTTGACGAAAGTTCTAAGTAAGTTTAAAGCACTTTAGATCGAGATTTTTTTATCGTCTAGCTGCCTAGCATGAACTGAACCCAATAATGTTTCATGGGAATAAAACAATTTTAAAGTTTGTAAAAACAATACCAGATGAGGAAAATGCTGCCCCTTGGTGGTGGCAAAGTAAGTGTCGCCCTTGGTGGGCCACCCTCTCGAGCCTATTCTAACTACGTCAGTACACCTATAACCGTCGGTGTATCTATGACCGTCGCAGATTCTGCAATCACTAAACAAACTCTCAGGAGCGTTGACAGTTGGAGGTTTGATTTAGAATCAATATTGTATCCGTAACTAAGATGTGGATGATATTTGTTGATACTTGATTGTATAACTATAAATGTCAGAATATCTGTTGATTTTTAAATAGTCTACTTATTGAGATGTGTACACTAATTTAAAGAAATAAAGTAGTGTATGCCAGATGGTTGTTGTAACCAAACTTTGATGGCGGAAATATACTCTGTGTCAGCGACGTCAGCGTGTAATATGTTCCCTTAAGCCCCTAAAAGTTCATTGGGGCTGACATAGTGTAAAATTCATCTGTTTCAATATAAACAGATCGCGAGGCTAGTCACAGTAACCATTTAAAGCTGGCTGGACTTGGGGATTTCACGAGAAAAAATCCAAACTTTCTCACAGAGGCTCAAATAGTTGAGCACTCTATACCTCACGACAACCCCCCCCCCCATATTTTCTGTATCGGCGTGCAATAATTCATAAAATGTTTAATCGCAACAATTTATCTGTTCTGCAGGTAGGAATGATGTTCGTGACATATGTAGCTGGCGTGCCACAAGTTGGTCACCCTTGATATAGAGCATGATTCATCACGTGTAAGAAATATGTTCACGTCACAGAATTTGCTCCAGTTTATATCTTATCTTAAATTAAAACAAAAAGTTTAAAATACGAGGCCATTAAACTAGTTGACTAGTACACAAAGTCAAAAAAAATGATGCCGAAATAAACAAAAAATTATCAGTAAATAAAGTTGACATTATTACCTATAACATGATTAAAATCAAACAACTATCTATTAAACTCGTTACAGTTAAAATATCATTAAACCAGATAGAACCAGTCAAGATAGTCGGAAAACTCAGTTCTGAGCGAATAATTGTTCTTTGAATGTTGTTATAGGCCTATATACATGTATATGTGTTTCTGATATTATCATGAATTTTTCTATTTTGTCATGTACCTTATAATTTAATGTTTATGTGTCTTAAAACAAACAAAAAGAAGTGTATTCATGCTGACGACCAGTGCACCATGTTCTCGCTGACGACCAGTGCACCATGTTCTCGCTGACGACCAGTGCACCATGTTCTCGCTAACGACCAGTGCATCATGTTCTCGCTGATGACCAGTGCACCATGTTCTCGCTGACGACCAGTGTACCATGTTCTCGTTATGTCAGAAAAGGAATAAGATTGGCTGGGGCCCCAATAGCTGCATAAAAATATTATACAATTTATACGATTTCTATACGTTTGTATATAATCTAGCTCAATTTTAGCCTATATTTTTAAGTTTTTTTAAAATATATTTTATGTTATACTTTTTTAAGAGTCAAAATTAGTCGTCTTGTTTTTGTTTGTATAATTAATATAAACTAATAAATGGTGTACATACTTTGATAACAAAAGACTAAACAATCATTTGTTTTATATTTTGTTATACTTTATATTTAAAAACAAATTTCACTTGCTTTTATTTATATAGTTTATTTACAATATTAAAAATTAGCGCACAGAACTGAAAAGCAAGAACTCAGCACATTTATGAACCGTGCAAAGCCTGAGACGTCATAATCTCTTTCTGCATCTCTTTATGTACATACTAGCAGTGTACCCGGCGTGCCCCGTAAGTCGGGAGTTCAAACGAGACACATGAAACATTTCTAACACACCATTGGGTAAAGATATGGGTGTTAATGTATGTCACCTACCTAATGTGCAGAAATGACCTACATTTCATACGTCACAATTTAAGTTTTACCCGTTAACGCTAATCAACCAAACCAAACGAACCAACCGAACCAACATATCAAATGAGCTAAACCAACCAACCAAACCAAACAAACAAACCAACCAACCAAACCAAACCAAACCATACACCATTAAGTAAAGATGTGGGTTCTAATTTATGCCACCTACCTAATGTGCAGAAATGACCTATATTTTATACGTCACAAATTATACGCTAATCACTTAAGATTATTTGCTTAAACCAGTAATTGATTCTCTCATTGTTAAAATCAAAACGAAGCATTTAATAATAAGCTTTTATAAAAATGTACTGAAAAGTAAAAATAAATACTTCATTATGACATTTTGCATCACAAAGACAAGTTGGTGTGACACGATACAGCACCCACGCGCAAGTTCAATTCGGCTTCTTACTTTCTTTATTTCTTACACGCTGTTCTTATATAAATACAGATTATCAAAAAGTGATTGGTCTTTACACCGGCATAATCGTACACAGTCACAATGGTAAACTGACTGGTACAATGACTGGTACACTGACTTTATGGTACATTAACCGAAATGATTCACTGACATAGCTACATATTGACATATTGTTACAGTGACAGAGTTGTAAAAAAGGGCATCAAGCTGCCATGCAACCAGGGACGAGGCTTGACTATAGCCAGTTATAGTTCTATTTATAGAAAATGCTATATGATAGTATTGTATTTATTGAATATAATTAGCATAATCATTCATGATAAAATTACTACAAGTTTATATATATATATATATATATATATATATATATATATATATATATATATATTGTTACAACTTTATATATATATATATATATATAAATATATATTGTTACAACTTGATATTTTACAGAATGACACACACACAGGACACAAGTGGTTTCAATAATGACTAGGCTGATAATTTATTTATTAGACCAATTATCTAAACATTAATTCCATAACCACTAATAAATTCACATAGGAAACAAAAATCACAGCCGGCCACAAGCGAATCCAAAGTGTAATCTCCAGGTCACCAACTCCTTGTTCTCCAAAAAAACAACAACCAATTAACTACACATGTCCGGTCCACACCTACAAAAATCAGGTCACGTCACTGGTCTCCACGCTTCGTCCACATCTCTTGTTTTTACACACCTGTCCAGGTGACGACTGGTCCAGCGCCGTGTGTTGAATTAAGAGGGTCACAACAATATATATATATATATGTTAAGCCCCTTCCTAATCAATTTAATTAATTTAATTAGGTGCTGATTTATGCCACCTTCCTAATGTGCAGAAATGACCTACATTTCATACGTCAAAAGATGTGGCTGCCATAACCAACAAACCATCATCAAAAAGTAATCTATCGAGGGAACAATAATCTCCAGTACACAATGTTAACAAACTATAATAACTGAGCATGATTATCAAATTGGGTAAAGATATGGGTGTTAATGTATGTCACCTACCTAATGTGCAGAAAATCAAGTGCAGAATTATTAATTTTTTTATTTGGCGTCACATAGGATTTTTATTTATAGCGTTTTGCCCTGAATTCTATTTATAGTTAAAATCAAAACAATGCATTAAAAATGCACTGAAAAGTAAACAAGCAATTTAAGTCTTTTCCGTTTCGGACAAAGGACATTTTAGAGCATTTTCGTGTACGCAATGGCTACGGCTACGCCGGACGAAATCCGTATTTTTTTTTCCGGGTTACAGCCATAGATTTGGCTCCACGCCTATATGTTTTGATAAATAGAGAGGGAAGTAATCATGTTGAATAACTGTTACAAAAATAAATAATGATTACGCCCCTTTGATTAGCTTTTATTACACTGGTAAACAGTGATTTCGTTAGCAGTGATATTTGAATCATTTTATACAAAGTCAACCATGCTGATTTAGAATATGTAAGTGCTTTTGCTAGATGGGCTCTATTTTACGAGATAATTAAAATTAATTAAATAATGTATGCACCGTGTTTGAAAATCGTCAAGAATTGCATGAGTTAAACTAGTATACTAACAAATAGTAGTGAAACTGTTAATAGTCATGCAGAAATTTGTTCAAAAATATGTGTAATAGTGTTATAGAAGAAAACATCTTCATTTCGAAAACCAATTGTGTCTAATTAATTAATTAATTAATATGTTAATTGTCTATGGTAATGCATTAGCAAATCGCTGTTTGCTCGACTTCCTTTTGTGTGTGTCGTTGGGGCCATTGCGCTGGAGGCTCCAACAGTAGTCAGCCATCATATGTATGTCCCATCTTCCTTGATATCTCTCCTCCATCACCTTCATATCCTGATGGAACCTCTCGCCTTGTTCCTCACTGAAGTCCCCAAGGTTACCTGGAAATTTGTCTAAATGACTGTGCAGGTAATGTACCTTGATGCTCATATTTGCTCCAATGTTTCTGAAGTTAGCAAGCATATCTTGCACCAGTTCTTCGTAATTCTCTGCTCTGTTATTACCTAAGAAGTTCCTGACAACTGAAACAAAACTGTACCATGAAGAATATTCAAGGTGATCCATGAAATTAGTAAAATTTCTATCGTTGATGAGTTTTCGAATCTGAGGACCGTCAAAAATCCCAGCTTTCAGCTTCTCCATGCTCAATCCAGAGAATGATCTGCAAATATACTTGAAGCAATTGCCAGATTTGTCCAAAGCCTTAACAAATTGTTTCATTAAACCTAATTTGATATGAAGCGGTGGGAGAATGATCTTATTTTTGTCAACCAGTGGCTTGATTGATGATATTTTCTTTACCTACAGTCATGGTTTCCCTTGCAGGCCATGTCACTCTTGTCCAATGATCTTGCCTTGCCCTGCTATTCCAGAGGCACATGCAGCATGAGTATTTTGTGTATCCTGACTGCTGCCCAAGCAAGAAGTTTACCATTTTTAGATCAACACAAATTGACCACTGATGCTCATAATAACGGATTTTCTGCAATACTGTTTTGATATTCTCATACTCTTCTTTAAGTGTTGTTGAGTGAGCAATGGGAATAGATGCATAACGGTTACCATTGTGTAATAGAACACATTTCAAGCTTCTGATGGAACTGTCTATAAAAAGACGCCAGTCTTCAGAATGGTAATCTTGTAGTCCCGTTTGGAGCAGAAGTCCAGGGATGTCATTACAGTAAACAAGATCTTCCTCTTGGCTGAAATATGGAAGAAGAAACTCTTCTCTTTTCCGATAAGATGTTATTTTAACTTCTGGTTTGAGAAAATTTCTTTCATTGAGCCTGGACGCTAAAAGCTCAGATGCTTGCTTGGACAGATTTAGGTCTCGTATCAGGTCATTGAGTTCTTCTTGGCTGAATGATTGAAGTGTTGAAGGACTTCCTTCACAGTCGCTTCCACTGTTTTCACCTGCCAAAAACTTCAGATCTTGCCCCTCGTCGGAGTCTGATGGTGAAAGCTCTAATAATCCAGTAAACACTGGTATAGGAACTTCACTGCTATGTGGAATTGGTCTCCTTGCAGATTCAAGATCATGATAATCCCACTTAGATTTCTTGTGGCGATTGAAGCCATTAACATTCACAATACAAAAATAACAATCAACAAAATGTTCTTTCGGCTCTCGCCATACCATTGGTACACCGAAACTTAGACTTTTCTTCTCACCATTTGTCCACTGCCGTAGGATCTCCACACAGTTTTTGCAGACCTTATGGGGAGCCCAAGACTTGTCTAGCGACCGCGCACTCGTTAATCGATCTCAACTTCCGGGTGATGTCATAATGCCATGACGTCATCGAAATATATAATCTCGGCGGTTCGTAACAAAATAAAATATTTCCAACCTCCTTCATGCTTTAGAAATGGCGGTGTAAAACTTCAGATATAATTTCAATGACACACAACAGACACCAAACTTATTGAATTTGTTTTACACAAAGGGTACAATGATATTTTCAAGGGTGTCCAATATCTCAGAAACTAGAGCCAATTCAGCAAAAGCAGTGGCAGTTTTGAAATCAGAACCCACGAATTGCTATAAATTCATTCAAACATTCTTGGCAATTCCCTAAAAATTTTTTTTTTGGCCTGTGTTATTTATTTTTAAAATGTAAGCAAAAACGGTACATAAAACGCCCCCTTTTTCGGCCCTCAGGGGTCAGATCGCAAAATGGACTTTTGATGTACAATTGGCAGGCCAAGACCTACTAAATGATATAAACATCATGGGTCTAGGACTTATGGTTGCTTAGATATAGGGCGCTCCTTTGTTAATATAGCTTATATAGTAAAAAAAACGGTACTTAATACGCCCTCTTTTTCGGCCCTCAGAGGTCAGATCGCGAAATGGACCAAAGTGTTTTCTTGGCAGGCCAAGAACTACAAAATGATATATACATCATGGGTCTAGGACTTATAGTTGTTGAGATCTAGGGTGATGACGGACAGACAGACAGACAGACAAAACAGGGACAATAGAGCATTTTTTTTTCGAAAATGCTCTAAAAATAAGCGAAGGCACGATACATCACTCATCGGGAAATGACGTCATAGAGGATTTTTTTTTATTTGTAGCGTCATAGGTTATTTACGATTGCGCTCGCTATTGACCTAGTCTGATTAAAATGCTATCTGTTGTAATAAAAACTAAAATAATTTGAATGATATTATATATTATTATTATTATTATTTAATATATAGGACTTTTACATTTCATAATAAAAAACCACAGAAACTATTTCAAACTGTAGATTTTTGAAAAAGAGATATCGAATGATTCGAAGCAAGTGCCATTTTTGAATTATTCTTTCGTGACCTCGCTGGCCACGTGATTACTTTATCAAATACTATTGTTTTATTTATTATTTCTGGAGGTCGTTTATTTATAGAACGGATTCACCACACGCCGCCAGGAGCGACCCGGACAAGCTTAGCTGCTTTATAATGTATATATATATATATAAATATGCACTGGTGGCGGAGCAGGGGGGACAGGGGGGCAGCGGCCCGCCCTAAAACTTTTAAGGGGGGCGGCGCCCCCCCTTGAATTTCCAGTCTGCCCCCCCCCCCTCAAAATTTTAACTTTTTAAACTATGTAATTCATTTTAGTTTATATGTGTCATTTTCATTTTCATAATTCATTTGATTTATTTCTTAAATTTAATATTTGAAAGAAATTATAAGTAATTGACATTTTACAGTAATCACATTATTGAGAGTTGTTGTGGCATATTTTAAAATTAGTTGCAAGTACGTGGCTTTGCCCGGGTTTAAATAATGTTTTCTGTTTATTTAAGAAGCGTAATTTGACGTTTAATTAAGATTTAAAATAAGACGCGTAAAAAAGGGTTTATTTGCATGCAAATTGCAATAAAAGGATACATTTATCTTAAAGCAATGTTATACACAACATTTTTGGCAGTTCCTCTCTCTCTCTCCCTCCCCTCCCTCCCTCTTTCCCTCCCTCCCTCCCCCTTTCCCTCCCTCTCTCTCTCTCTCTCTTAGGTATGACTGTATCAAAAGATGACAATTCCTATGGATGAAGGAATGGAATGTAATAATGTAGTAAGTAATGTGATATTTGGTTCCCCGTACCGATCATATTTATAGTAAGTTAGCTATGTGGGAGAGAAGCTCGTAAAACCTGAAATCGGGGTAAAAGTTTGCCAATTTTCATGTCTTTGATATCCAAAATAATTAATTACAATTAAAGTACCCATTGAGATGAAACGAAACCTGTTTAAGAGCCTTCCCCATGTAATTTTGTGTATGTGTACCCAGTGGCGCAACCAACAAAAAAATACTTGGGGGGGGCTCACATATTGAAAAAAGACAGTTTGACAGTCTTTTTTGTAACTTTATAACGTAAATTATGTATTGACTAGCTGTACCCGCAAAACATTTGCAGCGCTTTTTAAAATACTAATAACTATGAATTAACCTCAACAATGTTTATATTTTACTTATAAATGTACCTTAAATAAATAAACTTTACTTTTAGGTGGTCCTGAAAGGAACTTTTTTATTAAAACTCATGCTAGCAAGCGAACTCAAGCTAATTGTAAAATTTTCATTAGCCCTGAAAAGGACTTTCAAGATTCAAAATATGGTAGTGGCCCTAAAAAGGACCGTTAAGACACAATAAATGGTAGTGGCCCTAATAAGGAACATTAAATACAATAAAAGGTAATAGCCCTAAAAAGGACTGTTAAATACAATAAAAAAAGGTAGTTGACCTACAATGGACCTTTTAGATAAAATAACTGGTGGTGGTTAATTACAGTTAAAATAAGTTTTGTACAATTTCTACAATGTTACATTTTTTAAATTATGTACATAAGATTTTTTTATTGCATCAAGACCTCTTTATACACAGGATTTTTAGAATTTTTTTCTCCATAGACTTTGACAGAATCAAAACTCATTGTTTTTATTGCTGTGGATAGATTACTGAAAGATTTAATGGAAAGTGATGCATTATTCGAAGGGAAAGTTATTTTGATGGGAGGAGATTTCCGACAGCTTCTACCAGTTATTCTAAGAGCATCAAGGGATTATATAGTAGGGACCTGTATTAACCAAAGCCATCTGTGGTCCAAATTGAAAAAATTGAAATTATCTAAGAACATGAGAACAAAGTCAAATGGAAAAGAATTTGCAGATTCATGAAATATTCTCTGTTGCTTTCGCAATTTATTAGATTCCAAGCGCCTTTTTTTTTGCCTCAGATGATTCACCTGCTCTGGATTTCCTGACTATCTTACAATTATTTTTAAGTAAATCTGACATATTACAATTTTATGCTTTTACACAATTTTATAGAAAATAGAAATCTTTGATGGATAGAAATCTTTGATGCAAAGAGAAATAGACTAATTTATTTGTTTGCAATGAAAAAGACTAATTTATTTGTTTGCAATGAAAAAACCCCAATAACTCTTACATAAAACTAATAGGCTTAACAGCACAGAAAGACTGTCAAAAAGCAATAATTATTACCAACCACCAATAAACTGAGTAGAACAGACAGACTGTCAAAAATTCTTTGTAATTACTATGAAAAATATAATTGCAGATGATATCTTTTTGTTGAGTATATTAGGAGTAGATTTCCCTTAGTTATGCACAGAATCATATATAAAGATTTTTTTTATTTTAAATAAAACTGACTATAGTATAGAGATAATACTAAATTTTACATAATTTACAAAAAAGCCATAAACATGACATTAATCATCTAAAGATTTGCAAGGCTGCGTTGTCTTTGTTATATTTACTTGTCATTCACTGTTCGTGAATAATAATTATTACTACTAATACTACTATGATGTCGAGGATGTTATTGTTAACAACAGCGTTATGCAAAACGCAGCTAAAATCATTCTGATAATAAGAAAGACACCTTAAAAACATGAACTTACCTCATTATTTTATTAAAGTGGTCATATAGTTTTATCATTTTACGGCCCTACTTTTTAAAAAAAATATTCACTGTTTTAAGCAAGATGCATATGTTCTCGACTGATGAAGAGGCCGGCATATTGTTAGGTTTATTTTGCTTTTTGAATAGCCTCCCTTAGGTTAGATCGGTAGGCTAGGTTATTTTTGGTTTCGGTCAGATCCGATAATTTCATGATTTTATTACAATTTAAAGATGTAATATGTTGTAGAAATACACAAAAACAAACCAAAAAATATTTAAATGGAATTATTTTACATTTTGGCATTTGGCTTTCACGTTTAAAAACCGCAGAATCAATTCAAAACTGTAGATTTTTAAAAAACATCTCTCGAATCGGTACGCTGGCAAGACGCCATTTTGAATTCTTGTTTTCCGCTTTCGATTTAACGCAGAATGGAAATGAAAAATATGATATATGATGATGATGATTTGGCCTGGGGGGGGCTTGAGAGCCCCCCCCCCTGCCCTCCCCCCGGTTGCGCCACTGGGTGTATCAAATTTCACGTTATTTGGTTGTCTGGATCTTGAGTTTTAAGGGAACAGACAGACAGATAGCAAATGCGTCTTATAAGTATAGAGAAGTATTACCATCTACCGAATGACGGCAAATGTAATTTTTAAAGCAAATACAATTATTTATTATCTTTTCATAAATTACTTTTTGTTTATTGAGTTTCCCGTTTCCGGTTTCATATTCATCATCATTCATGATAATTATCAGTAATTTTCTGATCTAATTTCACTATTAAATAAACTGACATTACGAATCAGTTGACGACAGAAGTGCTCAATGTTCATTTTTATTTTTTTTAATATATTATTTTTTAATAATATCGATTAAATACTTGCTACAGAATTACTATATTCTATTATAGAATTAAGGGGGTAAAATTTGTCTTCTGTCATATTTTGTCTTGCCCCTCCTTAAATTTTCAAGGGGGGGCGGCGCCCCCCCCCCCCTTGAATTTTGGCTTGCCCCCCTTAAAATATTTCGTTCCGCCGCCGGTGTATATATGTGTGTGTGTGTATATATATATATGTGTGTGTGTGTGTGTATATGTGTGTGTTTATATATATATATATATATATATATATATATATATATATATATATATATATATATATACCGTATAAGTTGTTAGTGTAATAATTTAAACAAATATATAAATCTTTGTTCGTTTGTGCTTTGTATATATCATAAAAAAATCAATTTTTTCTATAAGAGTTATGACCTGCAACGGTCACGCCTCTACCCTCCATGTAACACATATATAGCTTTGCACCATCAAATTGTTGGAATGACGTGTTTTCTAATATTACCGCCATTAATGTCAAGTTAATGCCAAATGCCGGTGTGTGTGTGTGTGTGTGTGTGTGTAGAGGGGATAAGAGTTCCAATTTCTTGCAGATCAAATTTTGGCCTTTCCACCAGTTATTGGCCAAGTCAGTTCAAGACTGGGCCTTGAACTGTCTTAGTTACAATAAAGATATGTTGGGGGAAATGCTTAAGTCTTGCATGCTGAGTGTCTCCTATCACTCAGAGCCTGTCAGTGTGTATGATTCATTTATCATGTCATATCACTCAGTGCCTGTCAGTGTGTATGATTCATTTATCATGTCATATCACTCAGTGCCTGTTAGTGTGTATGATTCATTTATCATGTCATATCACTAAGAGCCTGTCAGTGTGTATGATTCATTTATCATGTCATATCACTCAGGATATGTCAGTGTGTATAATAAGTTCTTCTTGTCCTCACTTTTTTTTTTTGCTTTAATTTTTTCCAACACTTAAAAAATTCGTATTTGATGTTATCTCTTTCGTACGAAACTGTTGACTACGTCATTTCAACTTTGCCAGGTCGCACCCAGCCAATATTCACATTGACTAACCAATATTCACATTGACCAACCAATATTCACATTGACTAACCAATATTCATATTGACTAACCAATATTCATATTGACTAACCAATATTCACATTGACTAACCAATATTTACATTATCTGGCCAATGTAAATGTTTGCCAGTGTCTGAAATTAGCCATTTAGCAATATTATACTGAACATATCAACTTATTCTATAACTAGTAAACAAAGGTCCAGTACCCGGACAGGCTATTAGGCTCACTGTTGGAGTTGAAAATGGTGATATTTATATTTGAGCGCGTTAACAATCAGTCTATATACAAAAATAGCATGTCTATGTACTCGAAGTGGCCCCAAAAGACATAAACAGGTTATTGTAGCCAAAACACATTTAAGGGACACTTAATAATACATCAAATAAAGTTCATATTTTATATAGTTCATCCCAAAGAAAATAATCCTCATTATGGGTACAGAAGCTTAACAAAAACAACCTCCGACTATTAAACTTTGAATCTAACATCCAACTTTACACTACTCGATATCATTTAAAAATCTTAATTCATTAATATTGTTTAAAGGACTCATTTCCAAACAGTTCTTCATTTTGTTTTATCATGTGAGTTAATTCCCCTTGAGTGAGACTAAAATTTTGGAATTCCCCAGACTATTTTTAGCCGCGTAAGTTATACACAGGGTCGGTCGAACGTACGTACGCCCAGGTTAGGGGCCGTCCATAAAGTACGTCACGCTCCAAGGGGGGGGGGGAAGGGGTATAAGAAAGTGTGACAGGGGGGAGGGGGGGTCAGCCAAGTGTGACGTCACATTTTTTATATATTTTTAATTTTATTTCTAATTTAATTTTTTATTTTTTTAGTAAAACTTAATAGTTTTAAAAATAATTTTCAAAAAAATGTCTAAAACACTTGAATTAGTTTTATGTCAATATAGCATGAAATGCATATCTTTTCAATGTGTTGTTCACAATTCCTCATGCTAGTTAGGAGCGCTAGTATACTGTTGCGAAGCCTTGTTTTATTTGTGGCCTTACCAGAAGTGTTATTATTTCTTTGTTGCCTGCTGATCACTGATCAAGAAATTTGGAATTTGTATTATAATACAAAAAAGTAATTGAAGTTGCAATCCATCACTTCGTTAAAATAATATTGATGCCTTATTCCTTGCAACCAGTGCGCCTGGAAGAAGTGCTTATAATTGCGTGGAACATCGAATGGCTCCATTTAGCAGAGAACTGTCTGGTGTCATATTGCCAAATGAACATTATGGCATTCACTTTGATTCGCAGGGCAGAACAATAAATGAGGATTTTGAAAGAACAAACTTCAAGTTTGCAGGTGAAACTTTAGCTGAAATCTGGTTGCATGTGATTGTTGACCAATTTCCAACAGTTGCAGAATATATCAACCCTGAGGAATATGAATTGGATGCAGTAGGAATGATGTCGAAGGATAAGAATGGTCTGACAATCATGTTCGCACCAGCCAATACTTCACTCAAATTGTGAAATGTCAGGACATAAAATGTTGCGACAAAGTACGGAGCTCATTTTTCCAACCTTCTTTACCTTCGAGATTATTTCCTCCTCCAAATCCAATCCCAATCAACCAAACAACTGATGGACTCAGAGCTTCAGAATGGGCAGATGCAGATGCTCATACATTTCCTTCATTGTTTGTTTGTGGCACAAACTTTCAAATTTGATGACATTATGCCAAGATCAACAGGAGTTTTAAAAGTACAACCATATGATCCTTATTGTCCATCTTTGCAGACCAGCATACATGATCAAATTTGCAAAGTGTGTCACTTATACTTTGCCTCACAAACAATGTTGAAGAAACATACAGGATAATACAGAGCTCGGGCGTAGGAGAATGTAAAAAAAGTAAAGTTTCCTTAGCCCTAAAGGGCCGTCGGGGCAGATGAAGTGTAAAATTCATCTGTTTCTATAACCTACGCATATGAAGGGATTGTGTGGTTTGCACAATGCCCAGCCGCCTTTACTCCCTCAACATAAAGTCAGGTACCCATTTAAAGCTGGGTGGACTTGGAGACTTTCACCAGGACCTGTCAAGCGCTCTATACCACTCGACCACCCATCTCCTAGGAGAATGTGCCAACCCCAAATTTTTCAGAAACAACTCAGATAAAACGCATCCGTCCTTTGAGAATCGCTTCTAGAAGGCAAAGAGAACTCATGGCAATTATTGGCAGAATGGAAAATGCACATTCAGAGTATGTTGAGTGGCTAGATGGGGATGAAGTTGATCTGTCTGCAACTATCCTTCCAGGAAACGATGATGGGGAAAGATTTATGTCAGTCTTAGCTATGGATGAACACTTCACTTCACCATGGATGGATGATGTCTAGTGAATATATTTTTTAACTAAACATAATTCTCAGGCCCACTATAAACATATTCAATATAGCACCAGAGCTGCTCACATAATTTGTCAATCTAGTCCTTTTTTTAGTCGCATTATTTTGTTTCCATTTTTATTATTTAATCACTGGTTGAGGTCAAGTTTCGCTAATCTACTTCTTATCCTGTGTCAATAGAATGCATAATCGGAAGATTATCTCAAAGTTCACCTCACCCATTGTAAATGAATAGGTAGCAGATAAATGATGTTTATTATATAATTGTAAGTCTAATTTTTGCAATTTTTTTTTCAAATTCAATTGATTGAGTTACTGTTTCAAAGAATAACTGAAACAACTACATGTATTGACAATTAGTTATTCTACTATTAAACTCATTTAATAATCTGATAGTTCTTTTAATATTTATATTTTAAGGCAGTTTAATAGTGAAGTGCGATTTAAGTTTTCGATGAAACTTTAATTAGTTGTTAATTAAAAAAAAATTTCCAAAGTGTGACGTACTTTGGGGGGGGGGGGTCCAGAGATTTGAGACAGGGGGGGAGGGGGGGGTCAAAAATCGTCAAAAATAGCGCGACGTACTTTATGGGCGGCCCCTTAGACGATTATGTATTATATTTTGATTACATTTTAGAACTGTTATCCATTCCAGAATATATTTATATCAAACTCTGCGTACCACATAGGTGATCATACCAGTACGCAGGAGACTTGGCAGAGTGTCCAACAGAGGGCCGAAAGTCGTAGGCTTACGGCATCACAGAATCTTCAATCGCAGACCCTTCCCCCCTCCCCCCTCACCACTGCGCGGGATTAGGTAGAATTGTCCCAGTCGCAACCCATATGTCCGCCTATCTTCACTAGTTGACCTACATGTGTAGAACTTATAGTAAAACATTGCTCATGTTAATTTTCTCCTGAATTTAAAAAAAAAACACTACCTTCTTATCTTTATATTTAGTTATACTTGTCGAGATAATGTTTCTTAAGGCACTGATTTCATTATCACTATTTTTGTTGTTTTTTAAGAATAAAAAAAATGTTTTGGAATCTCATCAGTGATCTATATAATCTAAATAGTTTTTAGTTACAAAAAAAAAATATCCCCAAGTAAACTAATTATATGTTTACTTGTTATTTTGACAAATAATAATGTGAGATTATTGTCGCAAACATAAAATAAACACTGAGTGGGAAGATACTGGCCTGCAGAGTACAACATGGTTCAAAGTAGGGCAATGGACAAAACATTTACTGAGCTTGACCGTTAAAAACATATCCAATAAAAGACATGATTGTAGGTCAAGGCTGTTCATCACAGGGCATAGAACTATACAAGCGTACGACATGTGTGTGTCACCTTGTAGGCACTGGCGGCGGAGCAGGGGGGTAGGGGGTAGCAGCCCGCCCTAAAACTTTTAAGAGGAGGCGGCGCCGCCCCCCCCCCCCTCGAATTTCCAGTCTGCCCCCCTTCCCCAAATTTTAAATTTTGTTTTAACTTTTTAAACTTTGTAATTCATTTTAGTTTATATGTATAATTCATTTGATTTATTTCTTTAAATTAATATTTGAAAGAAATTATAATTAAGTTACATTTCACAGTAATCACATTATTGAGAGTTGTTGTGGCATGTTTTAAAACTAGTTGCAAGTACCCGGCTTTGCCCGGGTTTAAAATAAGGTTTTCTGTTTATTTAAGAAGCGTAATTTGACGTTTAATTAAGATTTAAAATAAGACGCGTAAAAAAGGGTTTATTTGCATGCAATAAAAGGGTACATTTATCTTAATGCAATGTGATACACAACATTTTCGGCAGTTTCTCTCTCTCTCTCCCTCTATCTCCCTCTCTCTGTCTCTCTCTCTTTCCCCTCCCTCCCTCTCTCCCTCCCTCTTTCCGTCCCTCCCTCCCTCCCTCCCTCTTTCCCTCCCTCCCTCTCTCTCTCTCTCTCTCTCTCTCACTCTCTCTCTTAGGCATGACTGTAGCAAAAGATGACAATTCCTATGGATGAAGGAATGGAATGTAATAATGTAGTAAGTAATGTGATATTTGGTTCCCCGTACCGATCATATTTATAGTAAGTTATCTATGTGGAAGAGAAGCATGTAAAACCTGAAATCGGGGTAAAAGTTTGCCAATTTTCATGTCTTTGATATCCAAAATAATTATTTATAATTAAAGTACCCATTGAGATGGAACGGAACCTGTTTAGGAACCTTCCCCATGTAATTTTGTGTACGTGTACCAAATTTCACGTTATTTGGTTGTCTGGATCTTGAGTTTTAAGGGAACAGACAAACAGACAACAAATGCGTCTTTTAATATTTCTATATGTATCAACTGACATAATGAAACTCTAACATAATGGCTTTCTGTAAATTTATCTGGTAAAGTTTCACTTTTTAAAAAAAATATACCGCCAATAGTTGTAGTCTGGGCATTGTGCCGACTCATGTACTGGATGGCCCATAGCTCGGAGTGACAATGTGAATCATATTTAATACACAGCAATTGACCACTGGGCGTTAGGGTGGTGTGAATATGGGTCGGGGGGTAACAATATTGTTTTAGAATTAAACGTTTAATAGTCATAGATAGTTGTTAATATACGAAATAAGTTTGAGCAAAAGATATTATGCCTATGACGCCATGTTTTAAGGTGCCCCAAAGCATTTGAAATTTTAAACACTTTGACACTTGTAACATTGTCATTGTAATGGTTAAATATGTTAAAACTTTTTATCAACAATAACTTTAAAAAAAAAAACAATGCATGTTTCAGCAAAAATGATAAAAATGTATTTATAACAATCTATATACATATTATTCATTTTACTCTCTGCGTTAAATCGAAAGCGGAAAACAAGAATTTAAAATGGCGTCTAGCCACCAGCGTCTCGATTCGATATTTCTTTTTCTAAAAAAATCTAGTTGCTGTGGTTTCTATTATGAAATGTAAAAGTCCCAAATATTAAAAGGTAATAATTAATATATATATATATATATATATATACTAGTTGCAAGTACCCGGCTTTGCCCGGGTTTAAAAATAAGGTTTTCTGTTTACCTTCTGTTTTCTCCCCTACCCCCTCTCTCTCCCTTCCTCTCTCTCTCCCTCCCTCCCCCTCTCTCCCCTTTCCCTCCCTCCCTTTCTCCCTCCCTCCCTCTCTCAAATCTCTCTCCGTCCCTCTCCCATCTCCCTCTCCCCCTTCTCCCTCTCCCCCCCCGTCCATCCTCCTCCCTCCTCCCTTTCCCTCTCTCTCCCTCCCTGCCCCCTCTTTCTCTTTATCTCTTCCTCCCATTTCTCCCATCCTCTCCCTCTCTTCTTCCCTCCCCTCTCTCTCTCCCTCTCTAACCCCCTCTTCCCCTCCTTTCTCCCTCCCTCCCCCTTTCCACCTCTCTCTCTCCCTCCCCTCTCTCTCCCCCTTCCTCCCTCCCTCATTCCCTCTCTCTCTCCCTCCCTGCCCCCCTCTACTCTTTATCTCTCTCCCTCCCTCTCTCCCTCCCACCCTCTCTCTCTCCTCCCTACCCCCTCTCTCCCTCCCTTCCTTTCTCTCTGCCTCTCTCCCCCTGCTCCCTCTCCCCCTACTCCCTCTCCCCATCTCCCTCTCTCCCCCTCCTTTCTCCCCCTGTCCACCCCCCTCCCTCCTCTCTCCCTCCTACCCTCCTTTCCTCTCTCTCTCCCCCTGCCCCCTCTCTCTCTCTCTCTCTGTATATATATATATATTTTCAGTATATATATAGGCTGGTTTCACCTCTTCTTCTAAAATCCTTCTTCATTCCTTTACCTTCCTCAAACTGTACACATCAGAGAGCATGAAAAAACATCAACAATTCTTTGCATCACAAAGGCACAATACAGCACCAGCGCGCAAGTTCTATTCGATCATAGGGAAATGACGTCACAGAGGAATTTAATTATGGCGCCGTCGAGATTACTTTAATATAGTAAAATACTAAAATAAAAAAAAATTAATTACAATTAAACTACCCATCGATATGAAACGAAACCTGTCCTATAACCTTCCCCATGTAATTATGTGTATGTGTAACAAATTTCACGTTATTTGTTTGTCTGGATCTTGAGTTATAAGGGAACAGACAGACAGACAGATAGACAGACAGACAATAAATGCGTCTTATAAGTATATATATATATATATATATATATATATATATATATATATATAATATCATTCAAATTATTGTAGTTTTTATTACAACAGATAGCATTTTAACATTGTCAAACGTAAACAATAGTAATAAACTCTAGTTTCAAAGTCTTGTCCCTGCGCCCATCAAAGTACAGCGTCTGAATCGGACCAGCTGTGTGCGAAAAATGTTCTCTGGTTAACTTGCATTCTCGACGCAGTTCATAGCGATCAATCACGTTTGTTGATTTATCTTAGGAAACCAAAACAAAATCTTCCAGCACGGCAGTAGCGATTGCTGCCCCACTGTCTGACACACCAGACCGATCACAAAGTTTTGCTAATTTTGGAAACTTTCTTATTATTTGTTTGCTGTTAACTGCTTTGAATATATCACTATTACTTCTTTTATTCATTGTTTAACTTCACATGATCCAACAATATATGTCTGAGGGTCATTGTCTGAACTTTCTGAACTGCTGTCCGCATTAAGTTGTTGATCAATGCTTGTGTTTACACTTAAGTCAAGTTTTCTTTGAACTTTTGCATTTTCTTTAAGTTTTCTCTCATGTCGTCTCTTCAAACTTATAGAAATAATCCTATCAACACTTCCTACAACCATCAGTCTTGAGGTTTGCTAGTCATGTAAAAAATCTTGATCAACACTTGGCCCTTTATTCTTATGTTCTCATTTGCAATGTTCTCGGATGCATTTGCAAGCTGCAATGTCAAATAATTTTTCTTTACATTTATCTGCGTTTGTCTGTAACTTCATCATGTATTTGTTGTCTGCCTTCCTTCCTTTATAAGGCTTCATCAGCTTTCTAAATTCGTCATGGGCACATCTGATCAGCTTTAAAATTCTTGTATATGAAAATGTTGGAATGGATGCTTTTTGCCATATAATACAGATGTCGGATGTTATAATTTGTGCAATTTCGTGAACAATTGGCTCTTTTTGCTGTTTTTTTTCATTTTTATGAAACTTGATTAAGTTGTAATATTTCATCATGTCCATGTAGGTTGCCAAAACGTTTGGTAGCAGATTACGAACGTTTCCAAACACTGGTTCGGGTGCTTATTTTACGTGCTGATATATTTAGTCTCTGTTAACAAAAACAATATAAATACGGTTAGAATTTTTTAGAGCATTTTCGAAAAAAAATGCTCTATTGTCCCCGTTTTGTCTGTCTGTCTGTCCGTCTTTCCGTCATCACCCTAGATCTCAACAAACATAAGTCCTAGACCCATGATGTATATATCATTTTGTAGGTCTTGGCCTGTCATGTGTGCATTAAAAGTCCATTTTGCGATCTGACCTCTGAGGGCCGAAAAAGGGGGCTTATTAAGTACCGTTTTTACTATATAAGCTATATTAACAAAGGAGCGTAACTCATTTTTTATTTTTGTAACAGTTATTCAACATGATTTACTTTCCTTACTTATAACACGAAAATGCTCTAACACGTCCTGTGTCCAGACTTAGATTGCTTGTTTTTTTTTATATTTGCTGTTAATTTATGTGTGTGTATATTTCAAATAAAACACTGTTAAGTTAAAAACACATTCAAACGTACCTCAGTGACTAAATACTTATATAAGACTGCAAATGTAAACATTTAATTTAGTATTACATTAAAACAAAAAAAAAAAAACTGTAATTGACGCTGGTTTTGTTCATAAAGAAAGCCAAAAATCTTCACCATGCTTGGGGCACCTCTAAAAATAAATAGAATCTACTAAAACTTGGAAAGTCTGTTAATTAGCTCGAAATACAACCAGGGGCGCCGAGAGCCAACACGGGCCCCAGGGCAGGACATCATTGCGGGCCCCTTCTCAAAATACAGTCAATTCTGGAAATAGTCATATAAAGGCTTGCGGAGCCGCCAAATTTTTTCCGGCTCCGGCTTCCACAAATTTGACGGCTCCGGCTCCGGCACGGCTCCGGCTCCCTAATAAGATAGTATCACACGAGACAAAAATTTTTGTAATTGCGCCACGCAAACATTCCGCTGATAAAAAGTTATGCAAATTTTGCCGCGTTCACCCCCTTAGTCAAGAACTTAAAAAAATATACGCATTGTCGGTTTTACTAAAAACAAACCATTTCAGTGCATCCAGAATCATATCATTATTTTCGACCGAGGTTTCACTAGTCGCCATTTTCATTAGTAATAAAAAGTTATTTCAATGATCAAATTAGCAAATAGTAAAATGATACATTATTTAAAATATTTTAAAGACTTCAGTATTTATATTTATTATTTATAATTCGAAATGACTATTCGGACCCGGGTACCAATAAACTCCGATTTTTATTCGGACCCCGTCCCAATAAAGTCTGATTGTTATTCGGACCCGTGGCAAATATGCACTTTTTTCATAACATTTTTCACTACTTATTTCAGTTTTAATTCAGGTAAAAAAAAAAGATTCATTCTTCTATTAACTGTTAAGTATGTAGTGTCTTCATACGCCTCTCTTTTTTTATCATTATTTATAGCCCTTGCCATAATTTTATTTCAGCATTCTGCATTCTCTGAATGGCCACTTAAAAACTTCCAAGCATCATTGCTCTAGTGTTGTTGGATATGTCTGTACTTTGCAGTGACTTGATGACTTAGGCAATCGGTGATATAATCTTCACCAATATTTGAACATAAGCCTACACATTCATGAGAAATCAATAAAAGTAGAGGATTGGCCGCTTCTGATTTACAATAAAAATAGCATACTGTTGCATATCTCGAAGTTGACCATACACTTTTGTCACTTCAATCAATTCACTGCAGCTACTCTTGTTGTCCGTATCTGGTGTTTTTCGTGACTTTTCAATGTTACCTCAACTGAGAACTATTTTTTCCTCATAATGGACAAGCTGCAAAATCATAGATCACAGATGCAAATTTATAACTACAGAAGGGTCACAATAGGGTTCTTAAATTTGATTGAAGGGCCGGGCCAAGTGAATATCAATGGAGTGTTTATAATACTTTATATGAGCTAACATAAATATAAGTAATATCAATGTAAATGAACGAAGGGGGGGGGGTGTACTGCGGGTCGAATAAAAACTTTTAACGGACGTAGATTGCCCATGTCTAGTTTAGAAGCTGAACATTGTTTTCAAGAGACCCGTATAGCTCGGCGCCCTGTGCATAATTATTAAAATAAACACATTCAACTACACAGTTCGGGCATTTTATGTATTTACTTTTGTTATTTAGTAATCATATTACAATTAGACAATAAAATAAACTATTTCATATTAGGCCCATACAATACATACTGCAACATAATTATACCTTAAGTTTTTTTTATATTCATCTATGGTGGGGTCGGAATATAAAAATGCCGACAAATTTGCTATTAGAGCAGCATAGTAAGATACATAGGCAATTTTAATTTTGTTCAAAGAAAAAAAAAGCTACCAGTACCATAGATGTGGTGTGTGTGTGTTAGTGCAGTGGTCTCCAACATTTTTCTCGCCGCAGACCGGTTGACGTTTGATAATTTCACCGCGGCCCGAGAGGGATAGGCGTCGTACTTTCCAGAGGGAAATACACAACAATAAATAAAAAGGAAATAATTTAATGTTTCTTGGGCGGCCCAGTGCCATTTGATCCACATACCGCTACCGGTCCGTGGCCCGGGATTTGGGGACCACTGTGTTAGTGGGTGCCTAGGCAGCCGGCCAGTTTAGTTAGACTTTAGAGCAGCAACTTCCAGATAATGAATAGGAAATATAGGAAAACTCTGCAAAAGTACCGGTATATCAAATTTGTATCAAACTTTATAGTTGCATAATATGTGCACGATTATTAGCAATCGATTTGATTATACACTGTAGGATGTAATTATACTGTCAATATTTAGTAGCATTTAAAAGTCAAATGATCGAAGTAAATATATTCAGTCAATTTAAAATACAACTTAAAACAGAAACTTAGAATTAGCTAGCAAAATTATTTTCAAATTCTCGCAGTTAAAAAAATGGATGTGTTTTGTGATAAATAAGTTTTGCATGTGCGCTCTGAGTTATTATGCCGACTCTGCCCAAATGTGTGTATATTTTCTTTACTTTTCCCCAAGTACTCATTCAATAAATGCTTATTGAAACATTTTTTTCCTCTTTTGATTATAAGTATACATTGATTTTATAAGAATTCAGTAACAAAAGTAAATATATATTAAACAAATACACTTCACTATATACTTCAATATATTTAACCAGAAAAAGTATTTATTGTTTACTGAAATATACATTAATTTTTTTAAAAAAATTGATAGCCAAAAAAAAGTATCAATTTTCAATTAGATGTGCACCTTTATATATAGTATGAGATATATACATGTACAGGGAAAATAAATACACAGTTATTTTCCTTCCCCCCCCCCGGTGTCTGTGTCGGTGTTGGCGGGCTTTAGAAAACCGACACCGGTGTCGGTATCGGTGTCGGCGGAAAATAGAAAACCGATCGGTGTCGGGGAATATTTTGACCGACACCCCACCCCTGGTCATCGGAGTACCCTCAGTAAACAATAAGTCGTGAAAAATTAACATGGTCGGGGAGGCCGGGCCACCTTACAGATGCGGGCCCACTGGCAATAACCACCAGACGCCCCCTCTCGGCGTGCCTGAATACAACTATGTATTGCTATTAAAATAAAAAAATTAAAAAAAAAATTCGCACCAACCCAATGGGCGTTGCTAACAGACATTATTTAAAATACTTTCTTGTGAGTGATTAGTGTATAGGAATATTTCAAAAGGAGACTTTATTCACTCCGAAACTATTGGGATGACTCTATGTGTCGATCTGAACAATTTTAGATCAAAGGTTGACATGATAGCAAAGTCAAACTTGCTAGTTGAACGAACGTGACTATCCTTCTCTCAATAACATCTGATTTGTGTGAACCGAGACTATCCGTCCCCTCAATAACATCTGATTTGTGTGAAGTCCCTGTAAGGATGAGTTGAAATCTCTTAAAAACCCATCAAACTCTAATGGGACGGTTATTGTAGTGTCATTCTTTCATCCCCACCATAGCCGATAGTGCAATGACCATGGAGGCACCACGGGAGAGGGGTTGACCATGAGCTGAAATATCCATTGGTCCTCACCGAAGATCGAACCATGAGCTGAAATATCCATTGGTCCTCACCGAAGATCGACCCATGAGCTGAAATATCCATTGGTCCTCACCGAAGATCGAACCATGAGCTGAAATATCCATTGGTCCTCACCGAAGATCGAACCATGAGCTGAAATATCCATTGGTCCTCACCGGAGATCGAACCATGAGCTGAAATATCCATTGGTCCTCACCGAAGATCGAACCATGAGCTGAAATATCCATTGGTCCTCACCGAAGATCGAACCATGAGCTGAAATATCCATTGGTCATCACCGAAGATCGAATCATGAGCTGAAATATCCATTGGTCCTCATCGAAGATCGAACCATGAGCTGAAATAGCCATTGGTCCTCACCGAAGATCGAACCATGAGCTGAAATATCCATTGGTCCTCACCGAAGATCGAACCATGAGCTGAAATATCCATTGGTCCTCACCGAAGATCGAACCATGAGCTGAAATATCCATTGGTCCTCACCGAAGATCGAACCAGAAACCCCCAGGTCGACAGACGAGCGTTTTACCAGTACATTGTTTTTAAAATTATGTTAAATCGACAATTGTAATGAATACAGCAAGAAAAAGCTGTTGTCATTGTAATAAAATGAATAAACCATATACTAGACTAAAGGAAAGAACATCAATAAATAAATCAATAAATACTCATTATTAATAGTAACATAGATTCATCAATAAAGTTGTTTTTATTCTAGCTTACAGAAATACTGAAGCAGAGAATTTATTTTCCGATTGTAATAACTAGTATTAAGCAAATATGTGTGTATGATCTAATAGACAAAATCTTTTGTTTTAACAGTGGAACAATGTCTACGTATGTGTGTGTCTGTCACTGTCATTTTTGGCAGTTCCTCTCTCTCCCTCCCTCCCTGTCTCTCCCCTCTCTCTCTTCCCCCTCCCTCCCTCTTTCCCTCCCTCCATCACTCTCTCTCTCTCTCTCTCTCTCTTAGGCATGACTGTAGCAAAAGATGACAATTCCTATGGATGAAGGAATGGAATGTAATAATGTAGTAAGTGATATTTGGTTCCCCGTACCGATCATATTTATAGTAAGTTAGCTATGTGGGAGAGAAGCTCGTAAAACCTGAAATCGGGGTAAAAGTTTGCCAATTTTCATGTCTTTGATATCCAAAATAATTCATTACAATTAATGTACCCACTGAGATGGAACGAAACCTGTTTAAGAACCTTTCCCATGTACCAAAAGTAAAAAAAAAACTACTTTATTATATAGTTTTTGTGGGACGATACAGCACCTAATAAAAAAATATATATACCATCAGGAAATGACGTCATAGAGGATTTATAGCGACGGCGTTCCCATTCCGTGATTACTTTATCAATACATATCAACGCAGTGGCTACGATTCCAGCTAACTGGACTCCGTATTATTTTTTTCCGGGCTCCAGCTATAGATTACCAAAATAGTTAATTACAATTAAACTACCCATTGAGATGGAACGAAACCTATTTAAGAGGCTTCCCCATGTAATTTTGTGTACGTGTACCAAATTTCACGTTATTGGGTTGTCTGAATTTTGAGTTTTAAAGGAACAGACAGACAGACAGCAAATGCGTCTTATAAGTAGAGAGAAGTATTGCCATCTACCGAATGACGGCTAATGTCATTTTTAAAGAAAATACAATTATTTATTATCTTTTCATAAATTACTTTTTGTTTATTGAGTTTCCCGTTTACGGTTTCAGTTTCATGTTCGTCATCATTCATGATAATTATCAGTAATTTTCTGATCTAATTTCACTATTAAATTTCTAAACAAACTGACATTACGAATTAGTTGGCGACAGAAGTGCTCAATGTTCATTTTTATTTTTTTTAATATATTATTTTTTAATAATATCGATTAAATACTTGCTACAGAATTACTATATTCTATCATTTAATTAAGGGGGTAAAATTTGTCTTTCGGTCATAATTTGTCTTGCCCCCTCTTAAATTTTCAAGGGAAGGGGAGGCGGCGCCCCCACCCCTTGAATTTTGGCTACCTGCCCCCCCCCCTTAAAATATTTCGTTCCGCCGCCGGTGATGTCTGTTTCATCCTCCAAAGTGCCGTAATACGTTGGAAAACACCATCGTAATCAGTATTAACTAAATCATGCTGCTAAAATTAATCAACCCTCGTATAACAGGGGAAAGAATCTAATAAATTATAATCAATACTTCTTCGATCTATATTATCTCCCACGGCTAAACTTTAAAGAATGCTATCTAAAAAGTCGTCTGACGACGCTTTGAAAATCATCAATTTAGTGTTTCATACCAGTCAATGTATCCAGGGCATTCACCATTTCCAGTTATGTTACTACATAAAGGCCCTGTGTTCTGTCTAGTTATGTTACTACATAAAGGCCCTGTGTTCTGTCTAGTTATGTTACTACATAAAGGCCCTGTGTTTTGTCTAGTTATGTTACTACATAAAGGCTCTGTGTTCTGTCTACTGTATAAAGGCCCTATGTTCTGTCCAGCTCTTTGCTTTCGTTGAATGCGGTAAATTCCATTCCAAACAAATATGAAAATGTAGAATTCTTGACTGGTTTTTTGTGTGTTTTTGGGTTATTGATGCAACCGGAGGGGTTAGGACAAAAATGTTCTCATAGGTTTAGAAAAGTTTTTAATTTAAAGTAGACTAGAGGACAAGATTATTTAGACGAGAACAAGACTATGTAGACTAGAGTCTAGAGAACAAGGCTATGTAGACTAGAAAACAAGGCTATGTAGACTAGAGAACAAGGTATGTAGACTAGAGAACAAGGCTATGTAGACTAGAGAACAAGGCTATGTAGACTAGAGAGCAAGGCTATGTAGACTAGAGAACAAGACTATGTAGACTAGAGAGCAAGGCTATGTAGACTAGAGAACAAGGCTATGTAGACTAGAGAGCAAGGCTATCTAGACTAGAGAACAAGACTATGTAGACTATAGAACAAGGCTATGTAGACTAGAGGACAAGACTATGTAGACTAGAGAGCAAGACTATGTAGACTAGAGAACAAGACTATGCAGATTAGAGGACAAGGCTATGTAGACTATAGAACAAGGCTATGTAGACTAGAGAACAAGGCAATGTAGAATATAGAACAAGGCTATATAGACTAGAGGATAAGACTATGTAGACTAGAGAGCAAGACTATGTAGACTAGAGAACAAGGCTATGTAGACTAGAGGACAAGACTATGTAGACTAGAGAGCAAGACTATGTAGACTAGAGAACAAGATTATGTAGATTAGAGGACAAGGCTATGTAGACTAGTCACTAGAGGACAAAGCTATCTAAAAACTAGTCACTAGAGGACAGGGCTATGTAGACTAGTCACTAGAGGACAAAGCTTGGTTTGTCGCTCACAGACAAGTTCTGATATCAGCCGTTGTGATGTAGACCTTAGTATAGCGCCTATTTATATGTAGTCTACAGATTTTACGGTTCTTTTTTTATTAATGGTATTCACTTTCTGTATCTCTCTCTCTCTCTCTCTCCTCTATCTCTGTCTCTCTCCCACTCTCTCTATCTTTCTCTCTCTCATCCTCTATGTCAGAGGTTTTCAACCTGTGGTCCGCGGACCCCAGGGGGTCCGTGAGGATCTTCAAAGGGGTCCGAAGGCAATTCACGTAAAGTAGTGATTTTTCTTGTATAAAGTATTGCTTGATTTGGTTAATTGGTTAGCTTTTAGCTAAACAAAAAATTCTAGCTATGTCCATGTTTCAGGCACAGACAACAATGTGCAGAATTGAAAACTTCGCTGGTATTTCCTTATATTTTCGTCTTAAGTCTGAACTAGACTGCATACATGTACTACACATTTAGTTTTTGAGTCATGTCATCTTGGCAATATTTCTTACTTTCTGAGCCTAGATCTAAATCTAAGTCTAGATTGGCCTAGAAATAATCTTAGACAAAGTTTTTGATATCAAATTGCTGGTATACAGTTCACATGTTAATTTTAAATGACACCTACATATTATTTTGGTTGGAAGTAGATTTTTGTAAATTTTTAATATGAAAATAGGCCAGAACGATAATAGGGACTTTTCGCCAACGCATCGATGAAACGGTGAGAAATCTAGCGATGAACCTATTATGATGTTCTGTTGTTCTGCGTCTTGCTTATGTGACAAATACTTTTTAAAATGTTAGTAAACAATTCAAAATATTTGATGTGATTTGTTTTACTATAGTCGTCGATTTAATTTTAAAATGTTTTCGTCATCATAACGTGAAATATTTTTGACAGATAGATAGTTCCCTCCTCTCACCCTCTCTACCCTGAATTTGTGTCTTTAATTTTTATCCCTGTGAGATCTGAGTCAACGGAACTAAACTGTTGTTGGTCGTGTTTATCAATATTTGTATAAGTAAACTGTCCAAAGCTAGTAGCATGGATAAATTTGTGAAGAGGAAAACTGACCAGAACCTGTAAGATTCTGATGATCAAGCAGCCAAAGACGAACGAAAAAGAAAACGGCGCAAGTATAATCCAGAACATATACTATTCGGGTTCACAGCAGTGTGGACCGATGCTGACCAACCTCTTTTTTTTTACATGTTTTTCCCGTAACTTAGGCTAGGCCTACCGGTTAGCAGAATTTAAGTAGATTGCATCCGCAAACTTAAGACATATTCTGTCCCAACCTTACGTACGAAAAGTTGAGGCCAGGAGCCTTGGGCAATGAGGGTCCGCCACCCTTGGAATGTCTGTGGGGTCCGCAGCATCAAAAAGGTTGAAAACCTCTTCTCTAAGTTTCTAACGTTATCTATATCTATGACAGTACACAAACACCTCTGCTCATATCTATATCTATGACAGTACACAAACACCTCTGCTCATATCTATATCTATGACAGTACACAAACACCTCTGCTCATATCTATATCTATGACAGTACACAAACACCTCTGCTCATATCTATATCTATGACAGTACACAAACACCTCTGCTCATATCTATATCTATGACAGTACACAAACACCTCTGCTCATATCTATATCTATGACAGTACACAAACACCTCTGCTCATATCTATATCTATGACAGTACACAAACACCTCTGCTCAGCCCCATCTATGGTACCACAACGAGTGCCCGATTCAAAACATTGCTCCATTGTTGAACTCTAAATTCACTCCTCGCCCCTCCCTTCATTTATCTCCGCTCCCGTCTCCACCCATCCATGAGATGAATTAGTTACACCAGTCATTACAGCGGCTGTTCAACGGTCCTGCCATGTGAATCCCTTGTTTAGGTTAGAGGGGTTGGTAGTGGTGGAGGTGTTGGATTACGAAATTAAATTTAGTGAACTTAAAAAAAATAGCCTCTTTCTGTCTATTGTTTAGTAATGAACTAAGAAAGGGGTGGGCAAATTAGGGCCCGCTGGCCGCATGCGGCCCGCAAGAGTATATTATGCGACCCGAACGCATGTACATGTTGCGATCCTATATCTATTTTTTTTTCTTCTTTGTTTAGAGTTTTTTATATATATATTTGAAATTTTATTCCGACTATTTGATTCGAATCTATAATTATTGCATCCGTTTAATAGCTCCAGAATTACTCCAGATAATTATGTGTGATTACTATCGAAACTGTTTTTCTGTTCAACCGGAAGAGCCTTTTGTTTACAATTTTACTTTTTGAAAGGTTTTGTAAAAATTGCAATTTAAAAGCGAATAGACGTTGATTTAACCATGAGAAAAAAAGAATGACTGAGGACGAATGTCGTGTTTTTAATGGCGAATGGACTTCTAAATACTGCTTCTCCAGCGTTGGGAGCAAAGCTGCTGCTTGCTGTGCCATGAGTGTTTGAGCGTCTTTAAAACTTTAAAAGACACCACCAAACCAAACATTTGGATTTCGTGCACAATTTAACGAACATAGAGAGAAAAAGCAAATGCCAGGAGTTGGTTAATAATTTAAAGAAGCAGCAAACTGTTTTCACCAAGCAGTCTGTATTACAAGACGTTGCAGCCGAAGCCAGCTCGGTACTTTCCCATAAGATTGTAAAATGTTACAAGACTTTTTCCGACGGCGAGTTTATCAATGAATGCTTGTAAGATACAGCTAGCATTATATGTCCAGAACAGAAAATAAAATTTGACATTTCTTTATCTAGAAAAACTGTAGTCAGGCGTGTTGAAAAGTTAAGTGACAATTTGATTCACCAACTTCGAGATGCAAGCAAAGACTTACTTTAGACGAAAGGACCAATGTACAGGACAGAGCACAATTGTTAGTATTTATACGGGGAATAAACAATCGTTTTGAGCTTACTGAAAAATTATTTAGTGTTGAGCCACTCAAAGACACAACCACAGGCCTGGATTTATTCAATGCTTTGAAAACTGTGATGAAATAGCTGGGTTGGTGTGGAATAAGATGGCAAGTGTAACAACCGATGGAGCGCGTGCTTTACCTGGAAAAATCGTAGGTCTGGTGAAGTTGATGAATAATAAAATTAAAGAAGAATATCCTGACTATACACATTTACCTATCCAGTGTCATCCGTCAGGAAAGTATGTGTAAAGCTGCGTTGAATATCAAGCGTGTTATTGACCCAGTAATAAGCCTCATCAGAGCAAGGGCACTTAATCACAGGCAGTTCCAGGTACTACTTAAAGATTTGGAAACAGAACATTTTGATATTATCTACCACAGTAGTGTCCGCTGGCTGAGTCTGGGCGAGATATTGAGGCCGAGTGTGGGATCTGAAGGAAGAAATAGTTATGTTCCTGGAGATAAAGGGTTTTGTTTGTGACCTTATTACTAACATTGTTAATAAAAAGTGGAAGTCAGACTTCATGTTTGCCATTGACAGTATAGAAAAGTTGAATGAACTGAATGTCAATGTTCAGGGCAATAGCTTGTTTGCACATGAAATGTATGTGCATGTGAAATCATTTCGGGCCAAACTCTCTTTGATCTCCAGGCAAGCAGGTGGAAACAGGTTTTGCCATTTCCCTTTGCTGAAACGGAAAACCTTTTCTGCTGAGATGGCTGACAACTACAAGGCTCAGTTGGAATGTTGGATGCTTTGGTTGTGGAATTTGAAAGGAGGTTCCAAGACTTCAAGAATCTGGAACCACTCTTCAATGTTTGCCATTTAGTGCAGAAGCTGATACGGTCTCAGAGGATGTACAGTTAAAGCTGCTTGACCTACTAGTAAGTTATGACCTGAATGAGAAGTTCAGTCCAGTTTTTCTTCTAGAGTTTATGGATGTTTGCCAGCAGCGTCATTTCCACACCTAAAAAACTTCGCTGACAACCTTTTGTTACAATACACTTGTGAGCAAGCGTTGTCTTGCATGAAAATAAACAAGTCTAAGAACAGATCGATGTTGACTGACTGCAATCAGTCATGCGAATCACAACCAGTAAACTGGTTCCACGGTTCAAGAACATTATCGGAAATTGTGAACAGTGACATACTTCTCATTAATTATAATTGTGGTCAGCTTGTATGTAAATTAAGTTCCATCGTCTTCTTAAATGTTATTACAGGTAACATAAAATGTTTTTTGAAATAACTATGAATCGTAAAGTTATCTATATACATATTATTCCTTTTAATATCTGCGTTAAATCGAAAGCGGAAAACAAGAATTCAAAATGGCGTCTTGCCCGCGTCCTCGATTCGATATTTCTTTTTGAAAAATCTACAGTTTTAAATATTTTCTGTGGTTTATATTATGAAATGTTAAAGTCCCAAATAGTAAAAGGTAATAGTTTTTATTACAACATATATCATTTTAACATCGTCAAAGGTAAACAAAAGTAATAAACGGAAGTGAAAACTATAATCGAGCAATTTTTTTTTTTACATAAAACATTGAAATTTTCATTTTGTTCGTGTGACGTGGTGGCTGAATGGAGTGGCTTGTAATTATACATATATTTTTTTAATGCTGGTTATCCAGGTTCGATTCCTCTTAGGGACATTTTTTTAATTGTTTTTTTTTCTCAGAATGTATCGTTTTAGTTGTTTTAATGAAAAGTAACTAATTAGATCTCTTTGAAATTTTTTTTATTTAAATAATTTATCTTTTAGGATGTTGTAAGAAAAAGAAACAACAACTAATTAGATTATTTATTATTTCATAACTTAAAAAAAAATATTTTGGAAATATGTATCAAAGCTGAATACAGGGGCGTACCTAGGATGGGGAGGGGGGTCCAAAATATAAAGTCCCGCCGGGCCCAGCTTTCCCCAATACATATGCAGGCCAAGCTCCCGGGCACATCAAATCCATAGGTTTGGGACTGGCTTTACAATCGTCTATCTTCATGCAAAGGCTTTGCAGGGTACAGCTAGTATTACCAAATTAGCACTAATTTGATTTAGTTCGTATTTTAAAATGTATTGTGCATAATAAAACGAACAATACATGATTATTATCCATAATTAACTTAATTCATATTTTCATTCGTTGTAAATCGTAATTAAAGTAGATAAAATATATATGCGGCCCACAGATAAGAATTAAGTTTTGAATGTGGCCCTCTATAGAAAAACTTTGCCCACCCCTGAGCTAAGGCGATACAGATTATTTGTTTCAAGTCGTATGCAAGTCAACACTGAATTCGTGTGTTACAAAAATCATCATTTGTTCTGTGGAATGATTAAATGACTTGAATATAGCCCTCTTTCCAGATCGAGAAAACAACGGATGCAATAAATCTCTCTATTCTCTATGTGTATAAACCCTACCCCACCCACCTCCATGCAATCCTCAAATTACCCCTGAACCACTTAGTCACGCCTACTCTCTTGTATCGCTATACAATTACTTTCTATCAATGACAATGTACACGGGTCGGATGGAGGAGGGAATTCATTGGAAAGTCAGATTTTCCCAGATTTCTCTGTAATTTAGTTGAATGTATCAATATTTTTTGGCTAATTGTTTAGTTCTCGGCTAAAATCGGCTTTTAAAGCCGCCAGTTTTTAAAAACCGACAATCCCTAGGTAGAAGCCAGAGGTTACAAGTCCAAGGGTAGAAATAAGAGGGTAGAAGTAAGATGGTAGAAGCTAGAGAGTAGAAGTCAGAGGGTAGAAGTCAAATGATAGAAATAAGAGTGTAGAAGTAAGATGGTAGAAGCTAGAGAGTAGAAGTCAGAGGGTAGAAGTCAAAGGATAGAAACAGAAACAAGAGGGTAAAAGTAAGACAACCATCACAAAACTGCAGGTGTTCATTAACAGATGCCTCCGCAATATCATACGTATCAGATGGCCAGAGAAAATCGCCAATACCGCCCTGTGGGAAAGAACAAAGCAGACCCCCATTGACCAAGAGATCCGGAAGAGAAAATGGGGCTGGATAGGCCACACTCTGCGCAAGAGCCCAGACAATGTCACAAGGCAGGCGCTAGAGTGGAACCTGCAGGGAAAGAGAAGAGCAGGCAAGCCAAAGGAGACATGGAGACGCTTCACTGAGCGAGAGATGAAGGCAGCTGGAAGGACGTGGGCTCAGCTGAAGAGAGACGCCCAAAATAGAGTTCGCTGGAGGAGCGTTGTTGAGGCCCTATGCTAGAGAGTAGAAGTCAGAGGGTAGAAGTCAAAGGATATAAATAAGAGGGTAGAAGTAAGATGGTAGAAGCTAGAGGGTAGAAGCTAGAGGGTAGAAGTCATAGGATAAAATAAGAGGGTAGAAGTAAGATGGTAGAAGCTAGAGGGTAGAAGTCAGAGGGAAGAAGTCACAGGATAGATAAATATAGGATAGAAGTAAGATGGTAGAAGCTAGAGGGTATAGTCAGAGGGTAGAAGTCAAAGGATAGAAATAAGAGGGTAGAATTAAGATGGTAGAAGCTAAAAAGTAAAAGCTAGAGGGTAGAAGTCAGAGGGTAGAAGTCAAAGGATAGATATAAGGGGATAGAAGTAAGATGGTAGAAGCTAGAGGGTAGAGTCAGAGGGTAGAAGTCAAAGGATAGAAATAAGAGGGTAGAAGTAAGATGGTAGAAGCTAGAGGGTAGAAGCTAGAGAGTAGAAGTCAGAGGGTAGAAGTCAAAGGATAGAAATAAGAGGGTAGAAGTAAGATGGTAGAAGCTAGAGAGTAGAGGTCAGAGGGTAGAAGTCAAAGGATAGAAATAAGAGGGTAGAAGTAAGAGGGTAGAGGTCAGAGCCGTAATAACAAATCACAAGTGTACATATTCAGTACAGAATTCACTGCAGAACATTAAATAGAGGAAGATAAATTAAAAGTAAACTCTTTCAATTATATTTTGGGCATTTCCTTAATTCACTGAATGGACAATTCCACGCGTCTGGATACCTTTAGTCAAAATTTGCACTTAAAATATGACATTTTAAAACTCAAGGATATAGATGGTAGAATTATTATATCATTTACCAGTCATTACCCTCTTTTGGAAAACGCATCTGATGTTAATCCACATGATCTTCAATGAGAATTATTTTATATGTCCTAATGATAACATAATCTCTATAACTTTTTATTTATTTGGGTACATTAAGTACCCAAACCCCCAAAATGTCTAAAAACGGCGAGTTTCGTACATGAAAATCATTTTAACCCTATTTTCAACTTAACATTGTATAATGATTGATATATGATTGTTTTGTTTTGATTTTTGATATTTTAATGAACGAAATCTTAAAGTGAATGTACCCACCATCTCTGGTTTTTTTTGTTGCGAAATATGTATCTGTTTAATAATAAACTAGCTTTAAATGATTTTTAGGATGGGTTATATTTCCTGTGATTTGCGAGTGAATCTGCCGAAGTCTCACATCACCCCTACATACTTTAAACAATGACCCAATTTTTTCTCGCGAATGAAAAACCTTAATTTCTTGAAATCTATAACATGTTAAAATATTTATAAAGTTATAAAAAATGAGGGAAAACTTTTTCAGTAAAGTTATTTCGATTTTTCAAAAATGGTCCAGAAATCGAAAGTTGAATTGTATCGTTGGGAAGTTGGGGGGAGGGGAAACAAGACTTACGTGTGGGCGAAGTGTTACGAAATATGACAGGGAAGGGGGCGAGCATGGGTTGACATACGTCATTAGCTGTAGCATGAGAAAAACACGTGTTTGGCATTGTTGTTGATTACAAAAAATATCGGTATCGGTATCTGTATCGGTAAAAATGCTGGGGAAAAATATAGGTATCGGACTATCGGTAAAAAGGCATATCGGTCGCTCCCTAGTTATAATGTATAACAATGTAGGCCTACACAAAAAGTCTTTCGTTTGACTACACTACAGACATAGTATAGTAAATATAGATCTACAAAAATACAGGCTAGTAGTATAGTAATCTAACATATACTTTATAAATATAACCCAATGTTTTGCTTATATGTGTATTCATATGTTTTTAAATATGTGTTTTATTTTAGATGATGAACAGTTCAGTATTTTAGTGACATTATTTATTACACTAATTATATTTCTTACTCTAATAATGCATAGTTCCACACAGTGACGTAGCTAGGGAGGGGGGGTCCAAATTTGAATGTCCCCTCGGGCCCCCCGCTTGAGGGGGCCCCCAAAACGAGTTTCCAATTTTTTTTATTTTAACACTAAATATTAAATACTAGCTGTAATCGTGTTGCGACAGAAGTGCTTGACATACGTCATATGGAGATGAAGGATAGATTCCAAAGGTTGAAAAACCATGTGGGCACCTTAGGGTTTCTTCTTAAACCAAGACACTTGTTGAATTCTACGGATGATTACACACTGATGAAAAACTGTTACTTTTTCCTGTTTGTATGATGACATACAGGCAAATCACTTTTTCAATGGTGTCATTTATGCACGAGCACTTTCATCAACAAACTAGTACCACAATCACCAACTGACTTATTGAGGAAGCTGGCTTCATATGATAATGATGTTTGCTCAAACCTTGCAACCTCCATCCGAATACTGCTAACTCAGGCCACTTCCATTGCATCATGTGAGAGATTATTCTCAAAACTCAAAGTCAATCAAAAACTATATCAGGAGTACAATGATGCAAGAAAGACTTAGCAGCATGGCTTTAATGTAAGTGAAGTCAAAAATTCTAGACAACATTGACTTAGATGATGTTATAAATGCCTTTACCGCACAGAAAGCACGACGTGAGGTAAAATGAATTGAGATTTTTCACTTGTGCATTATCTCGTCACTAAACAATGGAATTGTTCATTAAAAGAGTTTTAATGATTATTTTTTGTTAATTTTATTGATATACTGTACAAATTTGAATTATGACATATATTTATTAAGTACGTTATCTCATGTCATGATATCGTATGTCAAATCTGCAGAGGCCCCCAAAAAGGCCAAGCCCCCCCCTGGGCCCCCAAACCCCTAGGGACGCCTCTGGTTCCACAAACTAATAGTAGACTCACATACAGTTATAACTCTGACAATTTTATGAACACATCCTGTCTTTGTAGCTGGTGGGGAGCGAAGTTTATCAAAATAAAATTGTAGGTGGATATAAGGAGACAATTGTAGGTGGATATAAGGAGACAATTGTAGGTGGATATAAGGAGACAATTGTAGGTGGATATAAGGAGACAATTGTAGAAGGATTGTAGGTGGATATAAGGAGACAATTGTAGGTGGATATAAGGAGACAATTGTAGAAGGATATAAGGAGACAATTGTAGGTGGATATAAGGAGACAATTGTAGGTGGATATAAGGAAACAATTGTAGAAGGACATAAGGAGACAATTGTAGGTGGATATAAGGAGACAATTGTAGGTGGATATAAGGAGACAATTGTAGAAGGATATAAGGAGACAACTGTAGGTGGATATAAGGAGACAATTGTAGGTGGATATAAGGAGACAATTGTAGGTGGATATAAGGAGACAATTGTAGAAGGACATAAGGAGACAATTGTAGGTGGATATAAGGAGACAATTGTAGGTGGATATAAGGAGACAATTGTAGAAGGATATAAGGAGACAATTGTAGGTGGATATAAGGAAACAACTGTAGGTGGATATCAGGAAACAAATGTTTGTGGATATAAGGAGACAACTGCATGCATTAAAATTATTTTCCAGTAGTCTAGTTAAATTGCTAAAATAAACATAACGTCTTCCATTTTGTGATGCCTTATTTTTTTATCACAGTTTATAGTTTATAATTTATAGTTTATAGTTTAAAGTTTATAGTTTATAGTTACTCTTTTTGAATTTAGCGCAAAGGGGTCGGTGTTATTAAGATTTGCATCATTCGGAGAAAATCTACCCCACGGCCCAGGTTGAAACAATGTTGTGTAATTAGGACATCGCTCTGTAACCTTATTCCAACTTCAGTAAGTCTTACTAACCTACTTTCAAAAACTTGGCAGCAAACTTAAGAAAATTTGGGTCTTTTTTTTTTTATTATAAGAGGGATAAGATTGGGGTAGAGCCCTCAGCCGGCGCCGCGCGCCGGCTACGCCGCCGAATTTTCGTCCGCCGTAAATCCGCCGAAAAAATATGCGGCGCGCCTCATTATCCGCCGTATTTCGTTCGCCGTTGTATTTACTGTCGCATTACTTAATCTTATTGCACATGACCTTGCTGACCATATCAGCTCTGTCTTGAAAAGCTTTTCTGTTGATCACAAAATACTAGCTGCCATGATGGTGCTACAATTATGATAAAGACTTCAAAGCTATTGAAGGTTGACTCTTATCAGCACTTTACAGCACACGTATTGCACCTTAATACTAACGACAGCATCAATAAAAATGAAGACGTTCTGCAGATGGTGCAAAAAGTGCCGCAACATCGTAACTACACTTCATTTCAAGACTGCAATTATAGAAGACGATGCAGCATTCACAGAGGATAAAGAAATGATAAAGACCCTGAAAGAAGGCATGTCTTCAGTGTGTATATTGCTTCTTGTAGATGATCAGCTCAGTGTATCAATAATGGATGCCTCTGATAGCAGCACTAACGCCATCAATGACAGTCATAGACACAATGATAAGTCAGTGAAGGCATCATGTCCAACGCGTTGGAATTCAACATTGATGATGATTCAGTCTATACTTGACTTGAAAAGAGAGGTTCAAAATTCTCTCCAGCGTCTAGTTGATAGTTGTCTCCATGAAGATGAAATTGACTTTTTAAGTGAACTCGTTACCTTTCTGAAATCATTTCAATACCTAACTGATCTCTTCAGCTTTTCAATGTCAACCTTATCAACTATTCCACAAGTGATAATGCACATAAGAAAGATCTGCACTGCATCAAATGCTGATGATGACAAAATACGAATGAACACGCTGTCAGCTATCAACCAGCTTGACCATCGATTTCCTGTAAATGATCACATTAAGCTGCATCAGATGCTTGATCCAAATTTCAAATCATTGATTCCACGGTGAGAAGCAACCACAATTCTAGAGAACGCAATACAGTCAGCAATGGCCGTGGATTCATCATGTCTAAAGCTGATGTATCGCATTCGCAGCTTGTCAGTGAACATGTTTCTGAAGAAACCCGGTGTAAGCGATTGCGAATGGAGCTGATGAATGAGCTGAGAACTGAGCAGTCACCAGACGATTGTACTAATAAGGTATTCTATGTTAATTTATGGCATTGAAACAGTTTTCGTTTTATTTCGCTCTCAATAGAACAGTCAGTTTGAAGTAAAATATTTTAAAATACATATACTGTGCACTATAATGAAATGTTTTATAAACTAGCTGTTAGTACTGTTGTGTTTTAATTTTTTGAACATTTATTTCAGATGGCAGTGGAAATTGCAAACTATTTGACGGCGCCTGTTGTTCAGTTTCATGATGTCCTTGCTTTCTGGCGTAGCAGTGTTGCATCATCCTCGTATCCACAACTTACTCAACTGGCTCAACTATCATCAGCATCATATGTACCAGTGGAGTGCATGTTTTCGGTTACTGGTTTGATAATGAACAGCAAACGATCAAGTCTAACAGCTGATAAACTACATCGCGTTTGTTTTATTCATGACAATTATAAACTGATATTTTAAGTGCTTATTAAGGTATTGAGAGACAGAAACTGAATGCGTGGAATGTATTCATGTACTGTATTAGTAGGACAGCATATACAACTGTTTATTTCTGTTGTTTTTAATAATAAAACTTTTCCCCAAGTATAAAATTGTTTTATTGCTGAAGTTTTATCAATTTAATATTGTCTAGGCGTCAGCCGAATTTTAGCCAAATATTTCGTAATCTGCCAAAAATCAGCCGAAAATCAGCCGCAAATGGCAATGGACTCAATTTACGGTCAAATTCGGCTAAGCCGGCTATAAGCCGAAAAATTATGTCAGCCAGCCGAAACTTAAAAAAAATTCGGCTGGCAGGTCTAGATTGGGGTAAGAAGGGATTATCCTAAATTTAGTGATATGATGTTTTAATGCAGGTGACACATTGTGTCAGTCTAGCTTCTAGGACTTGTGTCAGTCTAACTACAAATTGTGTCATTCTAACTACACATTGTGTCAGTCTAACTACACATTGTGTCAGTCTAACTTATAGGATTTGCGTCAGTCTAACTACAAATTGTGTCATTCTAACTACACATTGTGTCAGTCTAACTACGCATTGTGTCAGTCTAACTACACATTGTGTCAGTCTAACTACACATTGTGTCAGCCTAACTACACACTGTGTCAGCCTAACTACACACTGTGTCAGTCTAACTACACACTGTGTCAGTCTAACTACACACTGTGTCAGTCTAACTACACACTGTGTCAGTCTAACTACACACTGTGTCAGTCTAACTACACACTGTGTCAGTCTAACTACACACTACACTTGACAGAAGTCTCGGCCGTTTAAAAATATTTTATGACCCACTGGACGGACAAGCAGTCTATAAATAGACACTGTTAAGGTTTGCGTGACAGCTTATTAATTTCCCTGAGTGTAAAATGGCAACAAATTTGTTAACAATGAAAACACTCAGCTAAGAATAACATGTGGTAAAGTTAATGTCATTTTAAAAACATTGATGCAAAATAATGTCTTATAGTGTCTTAGACAGAAATCTTGCTTATTAACTTGTTTTACCTTCATTGTACGTACTATTAACTAATGTAACGCCACCGGCAGCGGAACGAAATATTTTAGGGGGGGGGGGGGAAGCAAAAATTCAAGGGGGGGGGGGCAAGACAAAATATGACAGAAAGACAAATTTCACCCCCTTAACTCAATAATAGAATATAGTAATTCTGTAGCAAGTATTTAATCGGTATTATTAAAAAAAATAATATATTAAAAAAAATAAAAATGAACATTGAGCACTTCTGTCGTCAACTGATTCGTAATGTCAGTTTGTTTACAAATTTAATAGTGAAATTGGATCAGAAAATTACTGATAATTATCATGAATGATGATGAACATAAAACTGAAACCGGAAACGGGAAACTCAATAAACAAAAAGTATTTTATGAAACGATAATAAATAATTGTATTTTCTTTAAAAATGACATTAGCCGTCATTCGGTAGATGGCAATACTTCTCTCTACTTTTAAGACGCATTTGCTGTCTGTCTGTCTGTTCCCTTAAAACTCAAAATTCTGATAACCAAATAACGTGAAATTTGGTACACGTACACAAAATTACACGGGGAAGCCTCTTAAACAGGTTTCGTTCCATCTCAATGGGTAGTTTAATTGTAATTAACTATTTTGGTAATCTATAGCTGGAGCCCGGAAAAAAATAATACGGAGTCCAGTTAGCTGGAATCGTAGCCACTGCGTTGATATGTATTGATAAAATAATCACGGTATGGGAACGCCGTCGCTATAAATCCACTATGACGTCATTTCCTGATGGTATATATATATATATATATATATATATATATTTATTTGGTGCTGTATCATCCCACACCAACTGGCCTTTGTGCATAATAAAGTAGTTATTTTTTACTTTTGGTACATGGGAAAGGTTCTTAAACAGGTTTCGTTCCATCTCAATGGGTACTTTAATTGTAATGAATTATTTTGGATATCAAAGACATGAAAATTGGCAAACTTTTACCCCGATTTCAGGTTTTACGAGCTTCTCTCCCACATAGCTAACTTACTATAAATATGATCGGTACGGGGAACCAATTATCACTTACTACATTATTACATTCCATTCTTTCATCCATAGGAATCGTCATCTTATGCTACAGTCATGCCTAAGAGAGAGAGAGAGGGAGGGAGAGAAAGAGGGAGGGAGAGAGGGAGGGAGGGAGGGAGAGAGAGAGGGGGGAGGGAGGGAGGGAGGGAAAGAGGGAGTGAGGGGGAAAGATAGAGGAGAGATAGAAAGAGAGAGAGAGGAACTGCCAAAAATGTTGTGTATCACATTGCTTTAAAATAAATGTACCCTTTTATTGCATGCAAAAAAAACCTTTTTTACGCGTCTTATTTTAAATCTTAATTAAACGTCAAATTACGCTTCTTAAATAAACAGAAAACCTTATTTTAAAACCGGGCAAAGCCGGGTACTTGCAACTAGTTTTAAAATATGCCACAACAACTCTCAATAATGTGAATACTGTAAAATGTAACTTAATTATAATTTCTTTCAAATATTAAATTTAAGAAATAAATCAAATGAATTATTAAAATGAAAATGACACATATAAACTAAAATGAATTACAAAGTTAAACAAGATATAAAATTGGGGGGTGGGGGGGGGCAGACTGGAAATTCGAGGGGGAAGCGCCGCCACCCCTTAAAAGTGTGTAACGCACATGACGCCACTGGGGTGCTGCACAGAAAGTCCCGCTATAAGACGACCACCCTCTATTTACGCAACTGATTTTAAATGATTTTTCACAACTGAATGTTATTAAAACAATTTGTAATAAATAATGCACCAATCAATTAGAATTGTTAGCTACTGTATAACTCTTAGACACTCTAACCCACTTTTGATGCCTATCCTTCATCTCCAACATAGCCTATAGTGCAATGCCCAAGTGGCACCACGGGAGATATAGCGGAAACATTCATCATGACCTGAAATGTCCATTGGTCCTCATCGGAGATCGAACAATGGAGCCTCAGTTCGACAGTCACACACACCTGTTTATTACTTTGATCTATATATTTATATATATATATATTGTGTATAGACATCACATCTATAATATTTAAAAATAATATATAATCGATCGGTTTCTTAAAATTATTTCTTTACTTCCTTCACTTTCCTTTTTTTTTTTTAAACCACTGGAGGTAATTCAAAAGTCACAGAGTGCTGACTTATATATTGTCAGTATTTGTTTCAAAATAAACCAATCCACCGTTCTTCAGTATTTTGTTTTAATTAACATTCAGTATCGTAAAATATTTCTTTTTACTTTAATTTGCAAATTATTATTTCGTCAGTATTAATCATAACTCCGAAAGTACATCCAAAAGCACTGCATTAATAAACATAATAAATTTAGAAACGGTTTTTTCCCTAAATAGATGGTTTTCCTTTGATTAGAGTTTTAATAATTGATAATTTTTTTTCTAAACTTTTGTCTGTTTTTTTTTAATAAACAGAATTAGAAACAAGGGCTTTCTCAATACTTTCTATTTCATTACATTGGTCAACGTGTGGCCGGGAACAGCTAGTACTTTATAGAAGGCTACTGTGCCTAACGGGACCACGAATGGTAGGGGCCTCTGACATTTTACACGACCCTTTGGACGGCCCTGATGGACTAAGAAGGTAATGTTACTGGATAGAAATGTTCGAAATGTAATGTTACTGGATAGAAATGTTCGAAATGTAATGTTACTGGATAGAAATGTTCGAAATGTAATATTACTGGATAGAAATGTTCGAAATGTAATATTACTGGATAGAAATGTTCGAAATGTAATATTACTGGATAGAAATGTTCGAAATGTAATATTACTGGATAGAAATGTTCGAAAGGTAGTGTTACTGGATAGAAATGTTCGAAAGGTAATTTCACACAGGACAAAAAAGTTTGAAATAGAAGGCTTAATTTAAAAAAAAATATGTTTTTTGTACTAAGTCAATATCATAGATAATGTATAATAAAGTAAGCTAATGTCGTAATTTAATGTTGTTCAAAGTAAGCTAATGTCATAATTTAATGTTGTTTAAAGTAAGCTAATGTCATAATTTAATGTTGTTCAAAGTAAGCTAATGTCATAATTTAATGTTGTTCAAAGTAAGCTAATGTCATAGTTTAATGTTGTTCAAAGTAAGCTAATGTCATAATTTAATGTAGTTCAGAGTAAGCTAATGTCATAGTTTAATGTTGTTCAAAGTAAAGCTTAGTTTAATATTCCTTAAAGTAAGCTGCTGTTATAATTTAATGTTGTACACAGTTAGCCTATGCCATAAATAAAGGTTGTATACGTAGACTAATTTCATAACTAATGCCAAAGATCATTGTATATTGAGATTTGTGTGTTTGCAACATATATTCAAACCGTAGAGTTCATCTCACTGTTGTATTATATAATCTAATGCCGTAAATGAATGATGAATAAATTCAGCCGTACATTAACTTTGCATATAGTCAATGTCTGGACCCTGGCCTGGCAGGTGCTCACACTGGAAGGCGATAGTAATCTTTCCCAACTGTTTCTTTTTTTAAAACCAAACACACTTCAAGCGCAGAAGTGACATTAAAACACGGCGATAAACATGACCATGTCATAGGGCCAGCCTGGCTGCACACGGCTCAGTTCATTGAGAGAGGAAATAAAGCACTTGACTCAGTTGTGGGGTACACACGGGGCGCAATTAACAGACGTATGTGCTAGGCGGGGGGCGCTGACTGCAGGAGGCGCCAGTTGTGAACAAGACTCAAGGGCGAAAATAGTGAATACATTTTATAACGTGTAGATAGCAATACACGGCAGCGACTTTTGGTACGCTCAGCGAATGTGTTATATACGGTGGTCTACGTATCACCACTGTTCAAAACAATATCAATGAACAGTTTTATACAACAGAATGGATGCCATCTACATTAAATTTTTATTTTTTTACCATACGTAAAGAGTATATTTCAAATAATACAGTTTGTTAAGTTGTGGTTTGTTTCTTGCACCATGTAGGCCTGTCTGTGGTTTGTTTCTTGCACCTTGTAGGCCTGTCTGTGGTTTGTTTCTTGCACCTTGTAGGCCTGTCTGTGGTTTGTTTCTTGCACCATGTAGGCCTGTCTGGGGTTTGTTTCTTACACCATGTAGGCCTGTCTGTGGTTTGTTACTTGCACCATTAGGCCTGTCTGTGGTTTGTTTCTTGCACCATGTAGGCCTGTCTGTGGTTTGTTACTTGCACCATGTAGGCCTGTCTGTGGTTTGTTACTTGCAACATGTAGGCCTGTCTGTGGTTTGTTACTTGCACCATGTAGGCCTGTCTGTGGTTTGTTACTTGCACCATGTAGGCCTGTCTGTGGTTTGTTTCTTGCACCTTGTAGGCCTGTCTGTGGTTTGTTTCTTGCACCATGTAGGCCTGTCTGTGGTTTGTTACTTGCACCATGTAGGCCTGTCTGTGGTTTGTTACTTGCACCATGTAGGCCTGTCTGTGGTTTGTTACTTGCACCATGTAGGCCTGTCTGTGGTTTGTTACTTGCACCTTGTAGGCCTGTCTGTGGTTTGTTTCTTGCACCATGTAGGCCTGTCTGTGGTTTGTTACTTGCACCATGTAGGCCTGTCTGTGGTTTGTTACTTGCACCATGTAGGCCTGTCTGTGGTTTGTTACTTGCACCATGTAGGCCTGTCTGTGGTTTGTTACTTGCACCATGTAGGCCTGTCTGTGGTTTGTTACTTGCACCATGTAGGCCTGTCTGTGGTTTGTTACTTGCACCATGTAGGCCTGTCTGTGGTTTGTTTCTTGCACCTTGTAGCCCTGCCTGTGGTTTGTTTCTTGCACCATGTAGACCTGTCTGTGGTTTCAAATGTAATTGTTTACTCAACTAATGAAACACATATTTCTTTTCTTTTTAAAGTAAAACTATTTCAGACAAATGATTCTATTCACAGAATATTTTGTTAAAAATTTGTAATTAATTTCTTCTCGCTGCACCTATTTCTAAAAATAGATTCACGTACAGCTTTACAAACAACCTTGACCCGGTTATTCTTTGTTCTTTTTTTTCCTCCTTAAACAACAATGAAAAGAATTTTTTTTTATTAAATCACAATTTTAATAGTACACACCTCTTGTCACCATTACTACATTCACTTACGTATTAATACACCCACACTATCCCATCGCATACAAGCAACACTGTTTAATATTACAACAGCCGTTATTTAATCACTACTTTCTGTAGTCCAACATACGGAGCACTAGTATACCACAATATACGGCACACTAGTCTAACACAGCATACGGAACACTAGTGTACCACAACATACGGCACACTAGTGCACCACAACATACGGCACACTAGTCTAACACAACATACGGCACATTAGTATACCACAACATACGGCAAACTAGTATACCACAACATACGGCACATTAGTCTAACACAACATACGGCACATTACAATACAACAACATACGGCACACTAGTCTTACACAGCTTAAAGCACACTAGTATACCACAACATACGGCACTCTAGTGTACCACAACATACGGCACACTATTATACCACTATTATACCACAATATACGGCACACTAGTATACCACAACATACGCCACATAAGTATACCACAACATACGGCAGACTAGTATACCACAACATACGGCAGACTAGTATACCATAACATAAGGCACACTAGTATACCACAACATACGGCACACTAGTATACCACAATATACGGCACACTAGTATACCGTTCATAAAAAGATAACGGCTTTATATATTTTCAATGACTATATTTTTTTAATGTAAACAATTATTCATTTATCCAGAATAAACGCCTAATAACTCAGAATAACCCGCGATAAACTTTTCATCCTGGAATAACCCGGGATAAATCGTTATTTATATTGAATTATTTATAAATTATAAAGTATAATCGATCGTTTGTTTTGCATTTGTTTATTTACCGAGCAGTCGGAAAAATAGGCGCATATTTTACATTATTTAAAAACATCTTCAAATACGTTTAACAATACTTTTTTTACTTGCACAATTTTCTGTCAAACTAAAAATGTAATTAATAAACTTTTTTTATTGTTTTGAAGGGTGAAAAAATTAAAGACACTAATTCATTAAATTAATAAAAATTAATCTTGAACTCATTGTAGTTAATATTTGAATGCAGCAGATAATCCCCTTTCCAGTTTTAGTAAGTAGAAACTAGTTCTGTAATGTACCTATGTTTAAATTAACTAGTTCTGTAATGTACCTATGTTTGAATTAACTAGTACTGTAATGTACCTATGTTTGAATTAAAAAGTTCTGAAAGGTACTTATGAGTGACTTAGTTTGATCAGTAATATACCTTTGTTTGACTTAACTAGATCAGTAATGTACCTATGACTTAACTGGTTCTGTAATGTACATTTGATGAGAACCAAACAGCACCTGATTTATCACAACGCCATTTTGTTTCCACACATCCGTGGAACCAGTGGAACCAGTGATAATGGCCATAGCGTTAATGTGTACTCTCATTAAATAGCTTCAAAAGATGTTATATTTTTAGATATATGTGAAAAACGCTACATAATGTGACATGTTGTAGCTGACTGATATTGTTCAAACATGAAAATGTTTTGATCAGTGTTTTATTACATTTAATGGTCGTAGAGGAGTAGACTACACTGACATGGAACCAGCTTTACAGCATCAATGTGTATCACTTGTCAACTTGGAGAGATTATTCTATTAAGAAAAATAATGATTACTAAGTGAAGGTACGTGGATATTTCAGTAATTAGGTTATATTAATTTATTCGAATTATTGTTAGGATGATAATATTGAGCAATGCCGACTATGATTTTAAACTGATTAAAGAATAAAATTGCACTTAAGGGCCAATTTAAAGTAAACACAGAAGCCTATCAGTCTCAATTGTAGTGTTATTCGATATGTAACAATGATATAAAAGCTACAAATATATTTATGGTGCATTTCCTAATCTTATTACTATACTTCTATATTTACTAAATTATATGATAAGTGGCCTTTTCAAAAGTCTATTAGACTATACTATACTAATAGTATATTTTGAAAAAGTAAACAATAATAAACTAATTTTTTTATTGACCCCAGAGTTTGCCAGTTTTGGTATTATGCAAAACATATGGATCTATGATGGTTTTATTCAAGATCAACTTTTTTCTTTTACTCACAAAATCAGATTAAAACATTTATTTAGGTACCTTAAGAATATGTAGTTATTTTTATTTTTAGGGAACAGAATAATTGAATGGATCAATAAAGTTTCAAAAATATTGTAATATTACAATAAAATTGAACTGTCTAAATGAAAAATTTACATCATTTTGATTTTTAAGATACATGTGCTATTTTGTTATATTATATGTAGAATAAGAAATGTATTTTTTTTAATGATATTAATACTTTTTTAGGTACCTTAAGTACCTTTGCTTATTCTTATTTCAACGGTAGAACAGAATAATTGAATAACCGAATACAATTTAAAAAATATTGTAATATTACAATAAAATTATAGTAAAAAAGAAAAATTAACTTCATTTAAAATACATGTACTATTTTTTTTTACTAAATTTAGAATAAGAAAGTTATTTTTTTTTATGTTTTTAATACCAGCACTTATTAATTTAAAATTGAACCAATTTTTTTTACAGGTTCTGCAACCATCTTGAGATCTCATCCTCCTCATGTGAATGACCAGAGCAAATTTTAACCATTTATAATGTCAGCAGCACTGATCTGCAGTCCTCATTTAGATAGCCAAAAAGTCCATAATGAGGAGTTGAAGACAGCATCTGGATTTTGCTGGTTGATGAGCCTAGAGCAGTGGTTCCCAAACTTTTTTGACCCATGGACCCCTTTTTATAATCAAAACTTGCCTACGGACCCCCAAGTGAAAAAGCTACAAAATGCATAGGATAATTTTTTTCTTTAATTGAATTGTGTCGCAGATCATTGTCTTTGATTTCCATGAATATCAACAAAGAATCAAAGAGCGCATGCAATTTGATTTCAACATGCACTTTTAGATAGCCAACGTTCTTCTGTGTGAAGTAGTAAACAGTTATAGTCTTCGTCATTTTTCAAACAAATTTGAGAAAATATCTCATTGAAGGCATTCCTTCTGATTTTATTAACTGCTTTAATGACATAATCTAGTGATATATGCAAGATTTTTTGCGACAGAATGATGTCAATGAATGATACAATGTAGGCCTACTAAAAATACATTCGGTGCAGCTTGTTTTAAGTATGTCAGAAAGCATCTGTATATTCCTACCATTGCCGGAGCACCAGTAGCAACAGAAATGATATTATTCAAGAGTATAGCTTTTATATTGAAAAAATCTTTTTAATTTAGTAAATAACGTTTCACCTTTTGTACCGGTTTCCGAACATTTTGCAACATTTTTCTTCTTTACAAATCTTACATAAGCTAAAAAGTAAAGCTTCGGTTCCTGGTAAAGTGAATCAGTGCCGTAGCAAGCAAGCTCAACTCGCGCCAGGGGCACAAAACCTTTTAATACCTTTTTTAACGCCCCCTATTCGAAAACCATATAATATATGTAAAATATACAATTTGGCTCCCTTTATAAATAGCGCCCGGGGCATGGTGCCCCCCCCCCTTGTCCACCCCTCACTACACCTCTGAAGTGAACGCGTCAAGCTGTATAGAAAATTCAGATGTTTTTAAGTAATCACATAAAGAATTTTCAACGGACTGAGCCATTTCTTTGTACTGTAATATTACTCAGTGTAATTCTTTTTATGATGTCGAAATGTGGTTTGTGCAAAACTGTGTGTATTACACAACTGGTAAAATAAGTTATTCAGCAATAACATACAGCTTTCTGGACTCTGCAATTGATAAGAAACATGGCAGTCATCATCATCTTGCTTAGATGTTGTCCCGATGAATTGTTGCAGTGACGTTTCTCGGCCTTTTGGCTAATATCAAAAGTGTAGTATCTGCATTATAATGGATTTTAGCCATTTGGCAAACCATAATCTGTGGGTAAAAGATCACTGGGGTTCTCCAGGCCAGGAAAAAAAAAACTTTTAGCGACGGTGGTGGTACTGTGGTCAGTGAGGACAATCCGAGACAATAGTATTCACAGTTCACACCCTTCCACCCTGTCCCACTCAAGCACACCGTTGCAGCCTGCCATTTCTGGCGTTTAGTCAGGCACATTACACCCTCCCCTCTGTCCAAGTGACCGGAAAAAAAAACTACCTTGCATTGCTATTCTGGCCGATCAGCAGTACACACACCCTGCTGGTCTGGTCAGTCTATGCATGTCTTAATAACAGTTTTCTATGCCGTGAAGATAGATTGAGGGGAAACAATATAGTCAGAGTTTGATGACGTAATTTCCGCATACTACGGTGCCCAAAGCTAGACTGTAGTAATTGTACTCCTCCTGAGTTCACCATTATATGTCAGTTCATGTTCATGCAGTTATACTAAAGAATTAAATATTACTATTGTTACTTTCAACCGGCATCAACTTAGTATATTTTAGTGTTGTTCACAACTAATACAATTTTATAAAAGAGCCTCGCAACATAAATGTATCATAATTTGACTATTTTACATTAAACCTTTCACGGACCCCCTGGAGTTGTTCAGGGACCCCCAAATGAATTTTAATTTTCCATGGACCCCCTGAATGGTACCGCGGACCCCTGGGGGTCCGTAGAGACCACTTTGGAAACCACTGGCCTAGAGCAACAAAGCACATCCACTGACTGGCCTTTCACATCCACTTACATGCTTTCGGTTGAATATGTTTTAACAGGAGATGGTTTTAAGAAGGCAGTCGACAAGAAAGCCCTTTTTACATCCATATGGTAGCTAAATTTACTAGGGACAATCTCCCTAATAGCTCTCACAACTACTGGGCAAACAAGTAATGAATCGTGGCACCTTACTAGGAAAGGTGGGCTCGCAGTCAATAATTTTGGTATTGTGATAAATGCTAAAAAGCACAACAATATACTTGCAATGGTATTTAACCCTGCACCTCAAGTACATTCAATTTTGTAGGAGTTGAGGCAATTAGTATTTTCACTTCCATAACAAACCTTTCAGTCATTCAAACTGGAATATGGCGAGAGGAAAGAGGATATCTAGTATGGCTGAAGGAAAGTGAATGTCTTGGAGATTCTGCTGATGGGCTGGTGAAGCCATAATTGAAGTTTTCATGGAGAGACTAAACTATTTCATGGAGAGACTATACTATAGACAATTCTTTCTACAGCCTTTATATATTCTTCAAAAATGTGTGATACTGGTACTGTACTCTTATATTTAAACAATTTCAAAATAATTATGTTAGACTGGTGTATATATTATGATTGCATGCAAAGTTTCTCACCTTTATCAAGAATTTGTAAATTTCATTATTTGACTATTTAATAAAGACTAAAGGCGGTTATTATATCTTTGTTGTTTATTTTCCATACAAAATAATAATAACATTATCTTCTAGTTCACTGTCTTAATAAAATTGGCAGTTGTAGACCCTATATCTTTAAGCTTTAGCTTGGTCTTTCTTGTTAAAGAAAGAGTTTTTGTTTCTTAGAAAGATTCAGATCCCATATCATTAGTCCCATTTCTAGCTTGACATGATCACAGCCTGGAAAGTTGTTTGTCCTGTTGTCTAAGAAAAAAAATTGAAGTAACAATTAGTTTTACAAATATAAAAATGTAATAGTAGACTATTAACACTAACAGACCAGCACAAAACTCAATAAGTTCATTTAGTACATAATAACATATAATGAATCAAAATTGACTATATATTAATATGATAATTAATTAGTCTGGTATGGTACGATTTCCACAAGTAATATTAAATCATTTTTAAATGTTATCATTAAAGTGTACAAGACAGTGGGCCTATATTATCCTTACGTAATACAATTTATCGCGAAATACAGTAATTAAAACAATATGTTTATAGTAAATTCTTTACATATATTTTTGGTTACTTTTATAATGATTTCAGTCCCACTAATGATTAAGCTACAAATAGAAACAAGACAGTCACTCACATCATACAAACCTTACCTTATTAGTATTAGTGCCATCCATTTCTGAAGTAAAGTTTTTGCTTATCACCATCAGAAAAGCAAAAAAAAAGAACAAGTTTCACGTTCCGGTCGATGGTTACAGTCTGGAGCAATATATTGTACCATTCTTTATGATAATATTCAATATTTTAAAAGCAATAATAGTCATCTACATGTATGTCTATGAAAACAACACTATCGGGCGAGTATGGTTGGAACCAAAATGGCGCTTGTGACGTCAGACTTTCACGCCCTATTAACAGCACTGAAACATATATGAAAATAGCGAAGTCTTGTTAACGGAATTAGCGAAGTATTGGTAACGAAATTAGCAAAGTATTGGTAACGGAATTAGCGAAGTATTGGTAACGGAATTAGCGAAGTATTGGTAACGAAATTAGCAAAGTATTGGTAACGGAATTAGTGAAGTATTGGTAACGGAAAAAGCGAAGCATTGGTAACGGAATTAGCGAAGTATTGGTAACGGAATTAGTGAAGTAATGGTAACGGAATTAGCGAAGTATTGGTAACGGAATAGGCGAAGTATTGGTAACGGAATTAGCGAAGTGTTGGTAACGGAATTAGCGAAGTACTGGTAACGGAATTAGCAAAGTATTGGTAACGGACTTAGCGAAGTACTGGTAACGGAATTAGCGAAATACTGGTAACGGAATTAGCTTAGTATTGTTAACGGAATTAGCGAAATACTGGTAACGGAATTAACGAAGTATTGGTAACGGAATAAGCGAAGTATTGGTAACGGAATTAGCGAAGTATTGGTAACGAAATTAACGAAGTACTGGTAACGGAATTAGCGACGGCAGTGGCTTAACCTTAATGTCTTACAGACACATTCAAAATGGCAGCAGATTATCTTCCGGTATTTCAGCACAATGAGCCCTCCATTTATTTTTTAGCTAAGAAGAATTAATATTTTGAATGCAAAAAATATTTACAAAAAATAATCTTTTATTTGCAAAATGAAGAAGGAAAGCTAAATTGATTTTTTTTATATGGTCAGAAATAACCTAACGCAATTTGCTTCTATTTGCTTCTAAATAATTCCATTTATTACAACGTTTTTCTTAACTTTTGTCCGCGGAATTTCGCAATCCAATTTTAGACCACTTTCCGATAAGCTATAGCTCTGAAACTTTCAATATAACTCAGAACCCGATGACAATGAAATATTATTACTATTTCATTATAATTTGATGAGTTTCTTAATAAATAAAATTAAATATATAAAATGATCGTGGCTGAAGAAAGAATACTATACTGCGCCTGGAGGGGGGAATAGCACTGTAAAAATGTCAAAAAAATGGACTTTTTTTTTTTCTTGCATTTTTAGGTACTTAAACATGTTAGCTGTCATATTCTATACACATTTAATATCGCTAATTAATCTAAATTACTTTTAAAAAAAATATTTTTGATGTCTGCATCCTACAAGTTTACAAAAAAAAGTCATAAAATCACCCATAACGACATATTTTTTATCATAGCAATCGAACTATTTGAGGTGTCATGTTTTATACCAATGTTTACAGTATGGTGACCTGATTTCAATTAGCGTGCTCTTTAAATCTAAAAATAGCCTCAGTAGAAGAAATCTCTGCTAGAAACTAACTACTATCGACCTAGTTATATTATAGAATTGTTTGATTGGATGACTCTTGAAATAATCCGCCAGACTGCGCGCGACGGGTTACCCATACCCAGAATGCACTATTCCGATGACAAAAGTCTGTTTATTTTTAACTAAAAAGTAGAAAATAAAAATTACATTATAAAAAATATTTTATAAAAAACAACATTTTTCTTGAGTACTAAAAAGCAGAAAATAATTTCTGAATAAATTGGTCGCATGGTAATAGACTTTATAAGAGCTTCTCTCTGATTTTTATAAAAACGAAAAACGTTGGGCGCATGAACACAAACATCCAGACCTCTAATTTATATAAATGAAAAACTGTTTAATATAATTTCACTATATTAATATATTGATTCAATTGACTTTACAAGTATTCTATATCATGAGTTTAGGTTATACAACACTAGAATTAATTTTACATACTCATATGCATTTTGTTATAGAAGTTCTAATAATAAGTTCACATAATATAAAATCCATGCGCCCCACTAATTTGATCCAGTGACCCCACTAATTTGGTCCAGTGACCCCACTAATTTGGTCCAGTGACCCCATTAATTTGATCCAGTGACCCCACTAATTTGGTCCAGTGGTCCATCCGATAACCGGTTTTTCACCTCCAGTTTTACAAAACGACACTCGTTACTATGTAGACTTACTTATCAGCATTCAATAAGCATTGATACCAACTCGCTACCAGACTGACTGTTAGTGTGTACACATTATACCAATTCGCTATCAGACTGACTGTTAATGTGTATTTTATAAAAAGAATGCTACATTTGTGAAATGTATTCCATGAAGTAATTTAAAAAATTGTTTGAGAAAACAACAGCGTTATTGCGGGGCAGCGTTATAGCGGAACAGCGTTGTAGCGGACAGCATTAAACAGGTTTTCTTCAAAGAACGTTTTGCTACAAATTTGAAGGATTTTGAAACTTGAACGATAGAAGTTGGAATGATATTATGGAACAAATAAAGTTTGGATTTTGAGTAATCACACTGTAAAAGCTTCAAGTGATTCTTTTTTTTTGTGTGTGATAATCAACTATATAATGAATGTCATGAAATAATAACACTAGGGACCAAAAAAATTTCGGTCTGCTACCTGAGAAAAAATATTCCAGTCTGACTAATTCTGGCATGCTGATTACAGTGGTGTAATCAGAATTTTTCTAGCACGTCAGGTTCTTGATTTATATGACTTTTACATTTGTGGTAAAATTGCATGTTGTAACTAGCTGCCGTGCTGTGTGCTTTACCATGAAACGTTATGTTTTTTTTATTTTAGTCTGATTGTGTATTAATTTCAAAACAATATAAAGAAAGTTAAAAGGGGTTGCTTGAATCATCCAGACTATTTCTGTTATATCTGTGGACATTTTACTCCCCGTCATCAGCGGAAAGGAAACAACTTACAAAAAAAGTGAAGGAAATGGGCGCCGTATATTTGCTGTAACGTTTGTAATATGGGGCTCACCCAGTGGCTAAATGACAAAAGGAAGTCTATGCCATTTGCGGTACCAATGATATGGCGAGAGCCAAAATATCGTCATTCGGACGGCTACTTTTGAATGACAAATATTGTTGGATATTAAAAAATCAGCAATTCCAGGGAGCAGGAGAGTGATGCATATGAACCTCTAGATGACTAAAAGATACCTCATCTTATTGGCCAAGCTGAATGGAACGATTTAGTGAGGGATCTGGGGTCAACGAAGAAGAAGGCAGAACTACTTGGATCTCGTTTACAACAATAGAATTTGTTATAAAACGGAACAAAATTTCACATTTTCGTGCTAAATTTTATGACAAGAAAGACATTATTGTACTGACATTAAAAAGGTTCAAAGAAATAACTGGACTGTGAGATATTTCAAGAGACTGGCGTCTGTTTATAGACTCAAGTAAAGTTAGTCTTAAAGCAGTTCTCCTACACAATGGAGATGTGATGCCATTTATTCCATTAGCACATGCAGTCGCATTACATGAGATATATCATTCTATGAAGTTGTTACTCAACGTTATCAAGTACAGAGATCATAACTGGTGCCCCTGTGGGGATACAAAAGTAGTTTCCCATCTTCTTGGATTGCAGGTGCGATACACAAGGTACATGTGCTTTCTATGTCTGTGATGACGAAAATCATTAAACAGTTAAAGACTGGCCAGCAATAACTGAACATGTACATGACAGATACAATGTACAACATGCTTCCACCTCTTCACATAAAGCTTGGACTGTTCAACAGTTTTGTGAAGGCTCTGGAAAGGGATTCGGGTGGCTTTGCGGATCTTCAAGAGATTTTCAAGACCACTCTTACACCAGCAAAGATCACTGGATCTCAAATTCGTGAAGTCATTCGTGATCGCACCTTTAAGACACAGCTGCAGCCGGCTCAGTTGGCAGCCTGGAATGAATTTGTGGCTGTGGGTTCTAACTTTTTGGGAAACCACTGGTCTGAGAACTATGCACAGTTGTTTGAGAGACTACTAACAACATACAAGGATATGGGATGCAGAATGTCCTTAAAAATTCACTTTCTGCCATCCCATCTCAGTTTCTTACCACAAATCTAGGTGCAGTCAGCTACGAACAGGGTAAACGTTTTCACCAAGAAATAGCAACGACAGAAAACAGATATCAATGGAGGTATGACAACAGCATGATGGGCGATTTCTGTTGGTTTTTACAACGAGAGTGTGACACTAATTACAAAAGAAAAGAAACATCGTCTGACTTCAAAATGCGTTGTATTAGGATTACCTGAGGTTATTTGTACATATGATACTGTATAGTTGCTTCTTCTGTTCTATTCCCATGTGTTACGATGTAGGTTATTTTTGCACAATAGTTTACAGGTTTCGGAAAACAAAGGAGTGCTTAAAAGGGGAGGGGGTGCATCATTGTGACCAGATAGAAGAATAATTTACGCGAAAGCACGCCCCATCGTCCCCCTCCCATGTTAATTAGTTGTGAGTCACCGGTGGTACTGAGAGCTCACGGAGACAATTTACCTGGGAAAGAATGTTCGTGACCGTGACACGTAGGGTGAAGTTGGAACCGTTACGAAAGTCGTGGGGCAGAATCTTCTCACGAGGGATAACTGAGTTAGAAAGTGTCATAGGTTTCCTTGTTTAGATTCCCCACCCCCACAGACCCGTCACATAAATTACCCCGAGTGTAGAGGTAGTCGGACTAAGAATTAATTACAACTAATTAATCACCGATGTCAAAGCCAATTGTGTACTTATATAAGCAGGACGTTTTGTGTGTAAGTCAGAGAGAGGAGGAGAGACAGGAGCGAGACTGAGAACTAGGTAGTCGAGAGAGATAGAAGAGTAGGACGTAAGCTGAAGTCTGTATGTGAGAACTGGCGTCTACATATCTACATAATAAACTTGTGTTATCAGCAAAGAAACCGGTATTTTGTTGACTTATTAGCGGAGACTGAACGTGAGCTGTGAAAATAGAAATATTGTCACCAGAACATCTACATCTACCCTCTCATACTTCTAGACAACGATCTGTACGTAACAACTTAACACCATGTAAATTGTAGTTATTGTATTGAAATGTAGAAGCATTGACATTATATTTCTAATGACCATAAAACGTTATAATGGTAAATCAAGATGTTAACATAACATTAAATCCTGACGTGATACACAATTTTCAATGACATATTTGGAGTCAGCAGGTCAAAATGATCTTAGTACACTTAATAGATCCCAAGTAGCAAAAATGTTGTTCCCTGGTGTAATCATAATCAGAAATATCTAGCTTATTTAATATGTCATTATAGATATATCGACCCACTGGTTTTTGAATGTATGTTTGTCTTGTTTTGGTCGAGTGTATCGCAATTGAAAGTTTATATGGCGCCACATTTTGTTTCACTTTCATGGCTCGAAACCACGGACTTGATTGATTTTATTATTTATTGCACACACTTGTTCAACAGCCAACTGCGAGCGTTGAATCATTAATTAATGAAGAAGATACACATAACACACATAATATCAGATATATTTAGACATCGACAACTTTTTAAATAAAATATTGAGAAATGTTGCCAACATAGAGTTTTTTCAAAAAAGGAATTATCTAAGGATCATTTCTCTTCTAATTTTAGATTTTGACTTAAAAGTTTATTTGGTGGCTTATCATAGAAACGATGTAAAAGACAAAAAGCATTTTCTATTAATATTTTCAAGGACGTCTTAGGATTTCACGCACCCAAGCACTTGGCCCAACAAGTATACTCTGATTTATAGTGGCCCACAGTATAATCTTACATTTCTATTTCATTCTTTGGACTACTTATTGTAGTAATATTTCTTTGCCACATTAGGCAGCCCTTCTAAATGGATTCATTTTAAGAACTTTTTATAGAAGTCACTCGGTCTGGCGGTAACAAGGTGTATGTTTTGGGAAATTTGAAATAAATGATCACCAACTTATCTTAGCCCCAATCGATAAAACAATGTTAACACTTGTTTATTTTGATGACAAAGCAATATTTTTAAAAGACCGTGTCAATAAATTAAATTCTTTTGGAGCCTGAAGCTAATTACTTATTTGAAACTATTCACTGAAATAAGATACTAGCAGAGAGTTTATGGCGTCTCAAGCTGAGCACTGGTTCATTAGTGTGATGAGTTCTAAAGTGTTTTTTTTTATTTCAGTCTCGTGCAATATTTTAAGTATTGTTTATAGACTTGTAGACTTGTATACTCATAGACTTGTAGACTTGTAGACTTCTAGACTTATAGACTTGTAGACTTATAGAGTTGTAGACTTATATTAAAGCAAGAGAAATTCTTTTACACGATAAAAGAATACATATTTTAGACTTTCTATGATCACCACTTATAAGTATAGATAAATACTTTTGACATTACAAAATATATAATAAAAATAAAAAGATAAATTATTTATATACATTGTATTGATTAGATAAAAGCTTGGGCACTTGAAATAAATTAAATAATTATTCAGTATTGGCGCTCTCACTATTTTTAGTCAAAATAATTTATATAAATTTACAAGTCTATTTTAAAAAAAAAGTTTTTACTGTATTATTAACATGTACATTTAACATGCCTGTGTTGATTATGACCACACAACTTTCTTGTTACATACTTCACTCACAACCTTCAGTCATTTGGTCATCAGCCATCTTCTTCATTCACAGCCTTCAGTTGGTCCTCAGCCATCTTCTTCATTCACAGCCTTCAGTCAGTTGGTCCTCAGCCATCTTCTTCATTCACAGCCTTCAGTCATTTGGACCTCAGCCATCTTCTTCATTCACAACCTTCAGTTGGTCCTCAGCCATCTACTTCATTCACAACCTTCAGTTGGTCCTCAGCCATCTTCTTCATTCACAACCTTCAGTCATTTGGTCCTCAGCCATCTTCTTCATTCACAACCTTCAGTTGGTCCTCAGCCATCTTCTTCATTCAAAACCTTCAGTCATTTGGTCCTCAGCCATCTTCTTCACTCACATCCTTCAGTCATTTGGTCCTCAGCCATCTTCTTCACTCACAACCTTCAGTCATTTGGTCCTCAGCCATCTTCTTCATTCACAACCTTCAGTTGGTCCTCAGCCATCTTCTTCATTCACAACCTTCAGTCATTTGGTCCTCAGCCATCTTCTTCATTCACAACCTTCAGTCATTTGGTCCTCAGCCATCTTCTTCATTCACAGCCATCAATAGGTCATTTAATCTTCTGTTATGATGTCGAAAATTAATACTGAGAAGCAACAACTTCAAAGTTAGCTTACATAGACTTGTAGACTTAATGTTTGAAGTGTAAGTTGAACAGAAATATAGAGTGTAGACAGTAAAATAAAATTCCTTAGATCATAAAACATTATATATATATATATTGATTAAGAGTGAAAAAAAATTCCATTGCGTAAAATAATTCGTTTGATCACTGTTAACACCCTCCCTCAACTACTAACAGATTGTTATGATTGTTATGATTGTTATAATGATGCTTTATAAATATAAATGTCAATTAACTGTTGTTGTAATTGACCCTACCCTACATTGACCTAGTTCCCAACTATCCCCAATATACTTATTTTAATATTAATTTAATATGATCCAGATTTGAAATATTAAATATAAAAATACGACACTCTTGTCTTCTTAAATACTGCAGAATGCCATTAGAAAATGTCAATTATTATCGAAGGTAACGATTCTTTGTTTGACTGACAAGTTTCAACTTTTGGAGCATGAAATAATGTGAAATGGTTGTTTTTAGCAATGATATATAATTCCATTTTATTTATTTATTTTATTTATGTATTCCCTTATGTGACAGTTTAATAGCTTATGTGACAGTATAATAACTTAAGTAACAGTATAATAATATGTGTGACAGTATAATAATTTGTGTGACAGTATAATAATTTGTGTGACAGTATAATAATGTGTGACAGTATAATGATTTGTCTGACAGTATAAAAACTTATGTGACAGTATAATGATTTGTCTGATAGTATAAAAACTTGTGTGACAGTAAATGTGTATTGCTAATGACTGTACATGTTTTTTTTTCTTTTTAAGTATTAATAAACGTACTTGTAACAGTTATTATTCATGACTATAATGTCTGTACATCTCCATCATTGTTTACACTGTTATTATTTTCTCTTGCAGTATTTGAACACTTTTATACTTTTTATGTAATTCCAATAGTTGAACTTTTTTTCATTAGCGTAATTGCAAAATTATCCTACAATTTCTCTTAATAGGTACTGTTCAATTATTGTACATTTTCTATTATCCATAATTCCAACTATTGTACACTGTTTATTATAAATCATTGCCACTGTTAATTTTCAATATGAAAATAACACTGGGCAACAGCCAAAAAATTGTCAGGGGTTTTTCAACTTATTATGGTGTTCTGAGTCTGAATATCACATTGATTTTGCTCGGTCAGGTCAACTTCTTGAGATACAGCCATAGACCTACCTGACGAGCTATACGTATTCTAATATCAGGGTTTTTGAGTTTAATCATTTCTCTAAATTAGCTGCATAAAAATTAGCAGCAAAATAATCACAATTATAAAAACAGAGATAATTACATTTTATTTATAAATCATCAATCTGGATTTTCACTTGATTATTTAATGCATCAGCACTTGATTGGGCACAGCCTCCAGTACCCCGACCTTCTATCTGCTCGTCGTCCAGCTGCCAACGTTCAGAGATCTTCCTGACAGCGACGATGAGGCCACCACTTTAGACGAGGGAGGAGATACAGAAGAGTAGTATGAATCACAAGATGATCCGCAGCCGTTCTCACAATTTGAGCTTAATGATCTGGTTCGGGATCTCAGCTTGTCAAATAATTCCTCCGAGCTGTTGGCCTCCAGACTCAAAGAGAAAAATCTACTTGGCAAGGACGCGCGTATCACTTTCTTCCGTAGAAGGCATGAGGACTACATGGGCTACTTCTGCCAGGAGGAAGACCTTGTGTACTGCCGAGATATCGCCGGTCTCTTGATAAACTCGGTGGTCCTCAATACGATCCGAGAGATTGGCGACTCTTCATTGACAGCTGCAAACGCTCTTTGAAGTGTGTACTTCTCCACAACGGGAGCCAGTTCGCCTCAATCCCTCTTGCGCACTCCACAACTCTTGAAGAGAAATATGAAGCAGTGAAGTATGTGCTCGACAAAATCCAATATGAGCAGCACCAATGGATCATCTGCGTCGACTTGAAAATGGTGAACTTTCTACTTGGTCAGCAGTCCGGGTTCACGAAGTACCCATGCTTTATATGTATGTGGGACAGTCGCGACAGAGCCCAGCACTATGTAAAAAAAGAGTGGCCGGTGCGAGAGCAGTTAGTACCTGGGGCGAGAAACATCATAAACAAACCTCTTGTTGACCGGGAGAAGATATTGATCCCACTGCTACACATGAAGCTTGGGTTAATAAAACAGTTTACGCGCGCTCTGTACAAGGATGGGAGGTGCTTCAACTACATGTGCCGAGCATTTCCTCAACTGACCATTGAGAAGCTGAAGGCCGGCATTTTCGAGGCCCACAGATACGGCAGCTCATAAAGGACACAGAGTTCCAAAAATCCATGAACTCGCTTGAGTGTGCCGCCTGGAAATCGTGGTGAACAACTTCCTTGGGAACACGAAGGCAGCAAACCACGCCAGACTCATCAGCAGCATGATAGAGGACTTCCGAAAACTTGGGTGTTTGATGAGTATAAAGATGCACTTCCTGTTCTCACACATGGAGAAGTTTCCTGAAAACCTTGGGGCGATGAGCAGGGAGAAATGTTCCATCAGGAAATCCGCCAAATGGAGGAAAGGTATCAGGGGAGGTGGGATGCAGTCATGCTGGCGGACTACTGCTGGTCGATGAAGAGAGACAACCCAGCAGCTGCTCACACACGGGAATCGAAGAAACGCCGATTTATGCCTTGAACTCTGAACTTTTGTTTCACGTAACGCTCATTGTTATACTAATATTATGATAATTATGCTAATCAAATTTGGTGGATAAATAAAAACTGAATGAATTTGAATACGTTGACTTTTATTTCTTGAGTAAAACGGAAAAAAATCTTCAGGGGTTTATTAGCTGATGATCCGCAAAAATGTGTTTTTTCTTTTACAAAAAACCGATTTTTTAAAAAAAATTTGTAGGAAAAATTCCTGACCTGATTGAACAAAACCAATGTCATTTTCGGACTCAGAGCATCAAATTTAGTCTAATTCAGCTGGAAAACCCAGGACGATTTTCAAAAAATATTGTTTGTTGCCCAGTGTAATTGTATATTTCTATTATTTTTACTTGCAATAATGGTAAACTTTTGTTCAAAAATTATCTTTGCAATAATCTTGTACGTTTAATTTCTAATTGTATTCATTATAAAATTTTAATATTTATAAAGCCATTTTATGGTATATTCAGTTATAGTATTTAATCTTTTAAACATATTTTATTCTGATTCTGTCTTTGAACTGATATTATTCCTCATTTGGTCAGCTACATTTCATGATACTACATGACCAACAATAAGTCTACTGCTCTGTGTGCCAGGCATTTGATGTTACAACATGACAAACAGTACGTCTGCTTCTCTGTGTGCCAGGCATTTCCTGTCCCATATTCCGTGACCCGGCCACTTGTAATATATACTTCGTCTTCTACCTTTTTTATCTCGAGTTTCGTCCAATGGACTCACAAGTTCTGTTTACGTAAATATCAAGTAGACATATTTTAATAACTATATAAAATCGTATATATCATACTTTTAAATTGTCAAATCGATCTTTAGAAGTGTGTTCATAATTACATACAAGCACATATAATTTCTGTCTATACAAGCACATTTTTAGACGTATACATAGTTTCCGTCTATATACATGCAATCATTTTTACACATGTGTTTATAGTTTATGTCTATCAGTAAGCCTCATCTATGAAATGTTCGGTCATAGTTTATGTCTATTAGTAAGGCTCATCTATGAAAAGTTCGGTCATAGTTTATGTCTATTAGTAAGGCTCATCTATGAAATGTTCGGTCATAGTTTATGTCTATTAGTAAGGCTCATCTATGAAATGTTCCGTCACAGTTTATGTCTATTAGTAAGGCTCATCTATGAAATGTTCGTCATAGTTTATGTCTATTAGTAAGCCTCATCTATGAAATGTTCGGTCATAGTTTATGTCTATTAGTAAGGCTCATAAAATTGTTTATCATATTTTCTTTCAATGGTCAATGATCGCTATGTGTGGCCATGATTTTTGACTTTCTTTGTTCAACAATCTTTACAAATGATACTGCAACTTACTGCAACATCTAATTTTTCTACTTTCTGTCAGAGTACACTACATCCAACAGTACATGGTCTAATTTTTCCACTTTCTGTCTATCGGCTGTGCACCCCTATCAGCATCCACCTTCCGAGCTCCATCTCAATTGAAATATTCAAGGTATGTAACCCAGAGAACATAAGCCTTTTTATATCTCAGCCTTCTCCACACCCCTCCCTCCACCTCCAGCTAGACTAGGCGAGGAACGTTTATCTCTGTACTTAGCTCTATCAAATCAGTGCACTGCCACTAACAAGTTGGGCGAAGCACAACGCTGCCCAGTATCTAGCCCCCCCCCCCCCCCACCCCACCGCACGCTGGTGTTGTTTTTTTTTCCCTCCGTTTGTTTCAATTCTAATGTGCACAAATCCCGTGGTTGGAGGTACACAATAGGAAGAGGGACATTCTGGGACATAGACGTTGTGTTTTCTTCTCTCTATTCGCAGGGACATTGTGTGTGTTTTCTTCTCTCTCTCTCTCCGCGCTATTATAACGCAGTCAGGTAAGTCAAACCTCTTAATCTGTTGTTGTCATTTTAACAATGGCTTGATAGGCAACAAGTAACGGATGGATACAATTATACATACAGTGTTACATATACTACTACCTACAAGTGTTACATATACTACTATTACTACGATTTGTGTTGATTAAGTGTAACCCGCAAAAAAAAAAAAAACTTGAAAAAAAAAATCATGAATGAGATTTTCTATACTTAATTCTGTACATCGCTATAAATAAAGTGCATCGCTAGATTAACTACCTACACCGCATACCTAACACACACACACACACACACACACACACACAAAGAGAGAGAGAGAGAGAGAGAGAGACTGAAAGACAAATAGACAGGTAAACATACAAAAGATAATGAAAATAAATCGGTGGTAAATAAAAACAAAATTCAGAGAAACAGTTGGATTATTTTTTCCTAACATGTGGAATAAAAACGAATTTAAATAAATAGACTTACAGACATAATAATGAGATCCTTGACAAAAACTACAGACATAATAATGAGATCCTTGACAAAAACTACAGACATAATAATGAGATCCTTGACAAAAACTACAGACACAATAATGAGATCCTTGACAAAAACTACAGAAACAATAATGAGATCCTTGACAAAAACTACAGAAACAATAATGAGATCCTTGACAAAAACTATAGACATAATAATGAGATCTTTGACAACAACTACAGACATAATAATGAGATCCTTGACAAAAACTACAGACATAATAATGAGATCCTTGACAAAAACTACAGACACAATAATGAGATCCTTGACAACAACTACAGACATAATAAGGAGATCCTTGACAAAAACTACAGACATAATAATGAGATCCTTGACAAAAACTACAGACATAATAATGAGATCTTTGACAAAAACTACAGACATAATAATGAGATCCTTGACAAAAACTACAGACAAAATAATGAGATCCTTGACAAAAACTACAGAAACAATAGTGAGATCCTTGACAAAAACTACACAAACAATAATGAGATCCTTGACAATAACTCAAATTAATAGATGGGTATACAGTCTCAACATTTTGACTATACAATAAATAAGATAACTGATGAGTTAAAACTGGGAATAGGGGCACACACACGTCATTCAGCAGAAATAAAGGGGAGGAGCAATAAAAGACTTGTACCATAGTTCACGAATTTTCAAATTGTACCCAAACACCCTATTTATGTAGATGTTGTTTAGTGAGATTCCAACATATCTCTTAGTGTAGATGTTGTGTAGTGAGATTCCAACATATCTCTTAGTGTAGATGTTGTGTAGTGAGATTCCAACATCTCTCTCAGTGTAGATGCTGTTTAGTGAGATTCCAACATATCTCTTAGTGTAGATGTTGTTTAGTGTGATTCCAACATCTCTCTTAGTGTAGATGTTTTAGTGAAATTCCAACATATCTCTTAGTGTAGATGTTTTTAGTGAAATTCCAACATATCTCTTAGTGTAGATGTTTTAGTGAAATTCCAACACCTCTCTTAGTGTAGATGTTTTTAGTGAAATTCCAACATCTCTTTTAGTGTAGATGTTGTTTAGTGAGATTCCAACATCTCTCTTAGTGTAGATGTTTTTAGTGAGATTCCAACATCTCTCTTAGTTTAGATATGGTTTAATGGAATAGGTTTAGTTTTATGCGTTATATGTATAATAATTAACTCATTCAATGTATTAAAGCAATTTCTAATTACTGTTTTTGTTTATTTATTTCACACAAACTTAGGTTGTTGGCACAATCAACAGTTTTTCTTTCAAAATTTATCAAACATATTTTAGTAAATACAGACACAACTTCAGGAAACATGTATTGATGCATACAGATATAACTTTATGAAACACATATTGATACATGCAGATATAACTTTATGAAACACATATTGATACATACAGATATAACTTTATGAAACACATATTGACACATACAGATATAACTTTATGAAACACATATTGATACATACAGATATAACTTTATGAAACACATATTGATACATACAGATATAACTTTATGAAACACATATTGATACATACAGGTGTCACTTAGCAGTGGGGGTTCTTGATAGCCAATGTACTAGTCCTATATAGTTCAATGTACTAGTCCTATATAGTTCAATGTACTAGTCCTATATAGTTCAATGTACTAGTCCTATATTGTTGTTGTTGTGTGTTGATATTCTTAGTGCATGGTATATAGACTAGCATAGTTTTTATTTAGAATTTTATTGTTTATCATTGGTTCATATTGTGAGATCATCGAAACTAATAATTCCGTACATAAGTTTTAGGTGTTGTATAATTACTCATATCTAGAGGTTGTCAAACAGAATATAACCACAGTCCCTGGTATTGTCAAACAGAATATAACCACAGTCGCTGGTATTGTCAAAGTTTACAAGATCCAATTAATTAAACTTCAAATACTCCATTTTAATAAAAAAAAAATATGTAAGTTTTTTGTGTTAAGAAAGACATGTGTAAAAATGTAAAATTAAATATGTCTAATCATTAAAATTAAATATGTCTAGTCATCAAAATTAAATGTCTAGTCATCAAAATTAAATATGGCTAGTCATCAATATTAAATATGGCTAGTCATCAAAATTAAATATGTCTAGTCATCAAAATTAAATGTCTAGTCATCAAAATTAAATATGGCTAGTCATCAATATTAAATATGGCTAGTCATCAAAATTAAATATGTCTAGTCATCAAAATTAAATGTCTAGTCATCAAAATTAAATGTCTAGTCATCAAAATAATCTCAAGAGGGAGGGGTCTTTCTATCTAACCCTCCCCACAAGGCAGGGTAATTTTCTTTTTCACCGAAAACGCCACCTTCATCCAATGTCAAGTAGTCAAATGCTCACCTATCAAAGGAAAGGGTCTCTGTCAAGTGGTCAAATGCTCACCTATCAAAGGAAAGGGTCTCTGTCAAGTGGTCAAATGCTCACCTATCAAAGGAAAGGGTCTCTGTCAAGTCGTCAAATGCTCACCTATCAAAGGAAAGGGTCTCTGTTAAGTCGTCAAATGCTCACCTATCAAATAAAGGGTCTCTGTCAAGTGGTCAAATCTGTTATGTGTTTAATTCTCTATCATTAGGGTGGTTCATCATTGCATGGTAAAAAAAAAAAAAAAAAATTTCTCCGATTCTAATGCTTTGTGGTTCATTTTTTTTCTTTTTGGCAAGCAAATCAAGAAAAACTAAACTTTTTGAAAAAATGACCACTTTTAGAGGTCGCTCAAGCGACCCGAAGTTTCACTGTATGAGATAATGTGGCAGTTCTGATGTGTCGCTTGCTCGCTTTTGCTATAGTGCAATTTTAGTTCATTGTAAAATTAAAAGTATACCGTGATATTTGAAGTTTAGATTATAACTCATTTTATTATTCAAGTTTGCTGGATAATAAAGTAGTTTTTGACTAACTACAAATTATTGAATTGATATGGCATCCACATCAAGTGGTAATTCACAAATTGTATTGACAAGACATATAACTGAAGTTTGGTTGATTGGACAAACGGATTCTTGTCTACCTAGTTATGTCTTACTGACCTTGGGTCATGCTATGAAGATGGTTTTCTAAAATCACCAGGTACTGAAGAAGACAATATCCGAAAGCATTAAGGTAACTGTTAACGATCTTTATAAAGAAAAGCAGTCTAAGAGAATCAAAGAGTAGTTGAAGACGAAAGAAGACATCTGAAGGCTGCTGTTACTACTTGGTCTACAAACAACAGCGAAAGTGAGGATGAAGGCAAAGATGATGACGATTTTGAAATTGAGATTCCTGTTTACTACAATAAGCTTCTGACAGAGGGTTTGATGCCAGACAAGAAATTTGAAATCAGAATTCCAATTTAGAAGTAAATACTAGGGAGCGACCGATATGCCTTTTTACCGATAGTCCGATACCGATATTTTCCCCCAGCATTTTTACCGATACCGATACCGATATTTTCTTTTTAGGGGCTGTCCATTATTTATGTCAACAAATTTTTGGCGATTTTTACCTCCCCCCCCCCTCTTGTCAACAACTTGTCAAACTTCCAGAGACCCCCCCCCCTATAAAATTACGTCAACATTTGATTACCCCCCCCTAAAAAGGTGGCTTTCAAAATGTTTATGTGGCAAAATTAGTAGGAATATAGTTAGTTTAATTAAAATACTGAATGTTAAGCGAGTGTGTAACACATAACTACAAACGCTGCTTAATTTTCCTATTTATTAAGTAATTATATTAAAATTTAAAAAGTAACATTGTTGACGTCAACTTTTCTTGACCTCCCCCCTCCCCCTTGTCAACAATTGTCAAAAATTTTCTGACCCCCCTCCTCCCTATTTTGTTGACGTAACTAATGGACAGCCCCTTAAGCAACAACAATGCCAAACACGTGTTATTCTCGTGCTATATGACGTATTTCAACCCAAGTTCACATATTTTGTAACACTTCGCCCACGCGTGTCTTGTTTACCCCCCCCCCCGCCCCAGATACCGATATTTTTTTTAATCAACAACAATGCCAAACACGTGTTTCTCTCGTGCTACAGCTAATGACGTATGTCAACCCATGCTTACCCCTTCCCTGTCATATTTCGTGACACTTCGCCCACACGTAAGTCTTGTCCCCCCCCCCCCAAATTCCCATCCCAACAAAAAATACACACAGATGTTCACTAATTGTATCTTTAAGGTCATACATTAGAATTAAGAAATGCCAATCCTATTGTTTCAATGTCATATCTCTGATGTAGACGTGACAATTTCTGTGTACGGGTTTTTTTTTTCCTTTTTTTTTTAAATCTTGTCTGATCTGGTTATAGAATTGGGTTATTTACTGATTTTTTTCTGCAACTCTGTTGTGAAAAAACAATGTATCGGCAGCCAAAAAACGGCCGGTCCGACAGTTAACCCATAGTGCCAATATCGGTTCGACTATCGGTCGCTCCCTACAACAATCGGCCGATCCGATATTAACCGATAGTGCCAATATCGGTCCGATACCGATACCGATCCGATTATCGGTCGCTCCCTAGTAAATACCCATTGGTTATTCACTGGGACGGAAAGATAATGGAGGAAGCTACAGATTATCCAGAGCTGCAGTCACACGTAGACAGATTAGCTGTAGTTTTAACTGGGAAAGAAGTTGAGAAGATTTTAGGTTTAGCTAAAATTCCAACCATGCTGGTAAGGCACACGCCAATGCAACAATACAGCTGTTAAGACTATGTGAGGTATCTGATGAGATTTTTGGTATGTGTTTTGAATCCGTCAACACTGGTGTTACTAAGGGGATATGTAAATTGTTGCAAGAGGAGCTGTTACATTTTGCCTGCCGACATCATATGCATGAACTGATCATTTGAATTGTTTTTTTCTCTGTGGCTTCACAGACAGCCCTAACATTTCACTGTTCAAACGTTTTAAACGATTTCGGCCTACGGTTAATCAGCAGCAGTATAGTCCGCTAGAGGATTCGAGACTAGATGATCTGTTTATGGTGGAACACAAGCACAGTGTTGTGTCATTCCAATCAAGTGCCTCAAGTTACATACCACGTGAAGTTTACAGAGGGATGATCAAAACCTGATTGTTGGTGTTTGGCGTCAGTGTAAGCAACCAACCGTACCACTTTCATGCGCTAGGCGCTTACCATATGGCTCGCTGGTTGGCGAAAGTGATATACTGTTTCAAGATCTAGTTGTTTAGAAATCAGTTCTAGCTCACACCTTCAGAGGTAAAGATTTTGCAAGAATTCTGCTTGTTTGCCACTCACATTTACGTCAAAGCTTGGATGTCCAGTGAGTCGTGATGCTCCATTAAACGATCTATTGTTATTCAAGCAGATCTCACGAAATTCTGTTATATGCAAAACGGTGTCTGATGCTGCGAAAAGGACATTTGAAAACCATCTTTGGTATAGTAGTCCAGAGGGGCGTTGTTTTCTGAAAAAGTTTCTGAAGCGATGCTAAAGACTGGCGATGACTGGACGGATCGAGTGTTTAAAGTGAAGAATTGCACTAACTGCATCACTTTGTACGTACCTCATCACTATCTGCAATGCGTTCAGTCGGTATTGATACCAGTTTCGATGAAGTTGATCCAGTATCATGGGATAAATTGCCGTCATTTGCTGAAGCTAATTGTATTGTTGATTCATTTAAGGCAGAAGTTTTCAACCTTTTTTATGCTGCGGACCCCACAGACATTCCAAGCTCGGGTGGCGGACCCCCATTGCCCAAGGTGCCCTGGCCTCAACTTTTCGTACCTCAGGTTGGGCCAGAATATGTCTTACGTTTGTCTACTTAAATTCTGCTAAACGGTAGGCCTAGCCTAAGTTTCGGGCAAAACATGTAAAAAAGAGGTCGGTCAGCATCGGTCCCCACTGCGGTGAAGTCGAGTGGTATATGTTCTGGATTATACTTGCACCGTTTTCTTTTTCGTTCCTCTATGGCTGCTTGATCATCAGAATCTTCCAGGTTCTGGTCAGTTTTCCTCTTCACTTATTTCTCCATGCTACTAACCTTTGACAGTTGATTTATACAAATATTGATAAACAAATGACCAACAACAGTTTAGTCCCGTTGACTCAGATCTCACAGGGGAAAAAATTAGAGACAATATTTCAGAGTAGAGACTGTAGAGAGGGTTAAAGAAGGTATCAATCTGATGGCGAAAACTCACATTTTAAAATTAAATCGACGACTATAAAAAAACAAATCTCATCAAATATTTTGAATTCTTTAGCAACATCTTAAAAAGTATTTGTCACATAGGCAAGTCACATAACAACAGAACAGCATAATAGACATCAGGTTCATTGCTAGAATTTCGCACCGTTTCATTGATGCGTTAGCTAAAAGTCCCTGTTATAATTATCACTGTGGCCTATTTTCATTTTAAAAATGTACGAAAAATTTACTTCCAACCAAAACAATCTGTGGGTTTCATTTTAAAATAACATGCTTAGTGTATACCGCAATTTGATATAAAAAAAAATACTTTAGTATAAGATTATTTCTAGGCCAATCTAGGCTTAGATTTAGATCTAGGCTCAGTAAGTAAGAAATATTGCCAAGATGACATGACTGAAAAACGCACTGCACAAGTATATGTAGTATGCAGTCTAGTTCAGACTTCAAACGAAAATATAATGAAATGCCAGCGAAGTTTTCAATTCTACACATTGTTGTCTGTGCCTGAAACATTGACATAGCTAGTATTTTTTCTTTAGCTAAAAGCTCACCAATCAAACAAATCAAGCAATACTTAATACAAGAAAAATCACTACTTTCCTTGCCCACGGACCCCTTTGAAGCTCCCTACGGACCCCCAGGGGTCCGCGGTGCACAGGTTGAAAACCTCTGCTTTAAGGCGTCAATGATGCAGCCGAGCGGTCAGTTGCACTAATGTCATCATTTAATAAGTCAATCACTAAAACGGAATCTGAAATGCAGAGATTACTGCAAGTTGTAGAAGATCACAGACAGAGAGTGCCAAAATTGAAGAAAAGTAGACTGAAGTTATTTAAGAAGCGTTGAACTGACGATCATTAGTATAGCGTATTGTGTATATTTATAATACAATGTATACATGAATAAACAAGCAGTAACTGTTGCATAACATTATGTTTTATGTTATTTAACATTTCAACATGTCTAATTTGCTGTGATTGATGTTTAATGATTATTTTTAGATAATGTTTAATTTAATGTTTATATTATAAGAATTCATGTCATTAAAGAAGATACTATAAACTTCAGTCTCGATGAGCGACCTCTAAATGTAATTCAATTTAAATAAAATTTTGCATGAAAGTACAGGAATATAAAAGGAAAAAATGTAACAACAATGCAATATCAAATTGCAAAAACATTTTTTGTGAATCACCCTACTCTATCGTGTTCAAACTCCCCCCCCCCCCCCCAGGTCAAGTGTTACAAAGTCGTAAGTCTAATGTATTGATATCGATAAAAAATTGTTTTCGACCAAAACTTCCTGTCTAAAATGTAAACAAACAACATTGAATATAATAATGATTATTACGTATTTTATAATTATGTGTGGCCCATATCATTTATACACATGTTACTTATACATACCAAGTTTTTATGTAGTGCTATATGTCACTTGTATATATCGTCTTATTAAGCGCTACATTTCACTCCTGCACATCAAATCATATGTAGTGCTATATGTCACTACACCTCAATTCTTATGTAATATTACTTTTTAATAAATTTACTTGTCTACATTGTTTCTTAATAAAATTCCGTTTGTTGTTTCGAATTATGAATGTTATTCTGAAATATCCCTCATTAGAGCTAACACTGTTGTCTTCCATTTACCTCTGCCTCACTAGAGCTAAAAATGTTATCTTCTATTACCTCTGCCTCACTAGAGTTAACACTGTTGTCTTCTATTACCTCTGCCTCACTAGAGTTAACACTGTTGTCTTCTATTACCTCTGTCTCACTAGAGTTAACACTGTTGTCTTCTATTACCTCTGCCTCACTAGAGCTAACACTGTTGTCTTCTATTACCTCTGCCTCACTAGAGCTAACACTGTTGTCTTCTGTTACCTCGGCCTCCCCTCCCCATCCACTGTATTCTTCTCTTATCTTTCCTTCTCACTCTTTCATTCATATCTGAAGGTAATCTGTCTTTCTTGTTCACTTTTTCTTCCTCTCCACAGTCTTTTTTATACCCCCTCCCATTCAGTCCATTATCCAAAGTTTCCAGCACACACAGATTTATTTTATCTCAGTGCTACCTCCATCTCACCTCCATCTCACCCTCTCTACACCGGCCACAGCCTTTAGCTCGGAAAAGCAATACACACACTTACACACACTCACATATCTATCAATCTATCTTTGGGGACAGATGATAGATACAAACTCACAGATATTGCATCCAAACGAGTACACACACACACACACACATATATGTATATATATATATATATATATATATATATATATATATATATATATATATATTTAAATGTGAACTTCTGTATGTATGTATCTTGTATTTTCACACATTTGATTTCCTAAATACATTCAAATTTGGAATATAAATTATATGACCAAACATTTAGCTTTGTGATTTCTTGTCTTGAAGTTCAAATTACTTAAAACAAATGTAAGCGATTTGGGGATGTAAGAGTTGTTTTTTTTTTTACCAGATAAGAAACAAAGTACAAGTGAATGTTTATGTTGTAATTTCTTGTCTACATATTAGATACCGACAAGAAAAATACTAGTTTATGCTGTAATTAGTTTATGCTGTAATTAGTTTATGCTGTAATTCTTATAAAATTTAATATTTATTCAGTGTAATGATTCATAAATATTTACTTGACTCCTTTATCTTGAACATGTTAATTGTACTTGATTGTACAGCTCACTTCAGAAGTTAATTGTACTTGATTGCACAGCTCACTTCACAATTTAATTGTACTTGATTGTACAGCTCACTTCACAAGTTAATTGTACTTGATTGTACAGCTCACTTCACAAGTTAATTGTACTTGATTGTACAGCTCACTTCACAAGTAAATTTTAACTAGTTTAATAGAAAATTCGAGCAATCACAGAAATTGTTTAACAGCCACGAAAAATTGTAAACACAAAAATTGAGAACCACTGTTGATTGTTGATGACAGTCGTGTTGATTGTTTATGACAGTAGTGTTGATTGTTGATGACAGTCGTGTTGATTGTTGATGACAGTCGTGTTGATTGTTGATGACAGTCGTGTTGATTGTTGATGACAGACGTGTTGATTGTTGATGACAGTCGTGTTGATTGTTGATGACAGTCGTGTTGATTCTTGATGATAGTCGTGTTGATTGTTGATGTTTGGATAGAATAGTTTACCATCTTGTTTAGTTACCTGGTTAAATTAAGACAAAGGGACTTCAATAGTAGTGAAATCACATCCCTTGCATACCTTCTTGAAGGTGAAAGGGTATTATAGTAAACAAGATAGAGGCCTATGTTAAAGTTAATGTTATACAATTATATTCAAGTCTGAATACAGTAAACTCTGCTATATTCAGGGTACAAAAGACTATGTTAAATGTCACAATGCAATATACTGTGCTAACTGCTGGTTGTAATTTAAGTACTTAAGGCAGAGTACAATAAGGTGTATTAGACTGATTTCATGTCATTACACTACACAAATAGAAGGGCATAGGAAGCCCAACCCCACTGGAAAAAAAGGGTCGATGGGAGACCCTGCAGATGATCTTTAAAAGGTTACTTGATAGGGGGCTCCACAACCATCCCTAAAGAAATGACACATCGAGAAATGCAGATAATGTAGTGAGTAATATATACATTATATTTGAGTCTACACATTTCAATGATTCTTAATTCAACAGATATGTGAATTGTACTCGTTGAAATAGAATGAAGTGTGTAGTAATCACATTAAATAACAATTATTGGCACTATAAAACTTGGAATAAAATTAGCCACCGTGTTTCATGTCAGGTGCCACTGTTACCATGGTAAACTATCTTGCCCAGTTCCTGGAAGACGAAATTCATAACCAGATAAACTGTAGGTCATGTGATGCCAGGTGGTTCCATGCAAACCAAATAACTGATTATGCTTTAGGTTAGGCTCCAGATTGCTACATGTTTACTTAGTGTAGCCTGCACAACTTTATACCAGTGGCTACCATTGTCCAGAAAAAAATGGCTGGGCCTAATGACTTGAGAACATTTTCACACACACGCACACACACACACACACACACACACACTCAAACAGACGCCGGTACACACACACACATACACACTCAAACGGACGCCGGTACACACACTCACACATTCATAAACTTGTGTGTGTGTTCAAGAATGTGTGTGAGTGAGTGTGTGCGTGCCCACTGAGAGCTCACCCCTAAAGTTTACATTTGTCTTAGCATCTTCCCCCGTTATTAGAACTTTGTATATAGCAAGCCGCTAATTTTGCTTTAAAACTTCTAAATATTTAGACGAGGGTGTTTAGAATTTAAAAGAGAAAAAAGAACACCGTTTCCATGAGTCAACACTTTTACCTGACTAGTGGAGAATGTAAGGAATACGTCACGAAGTGTGATCTAGCTAAAGTATATCTAGGGAATGCGTCATGAAGTGTTGTCTAGCTAGAGTATATCTAGGGAATGCGTCATGAAGTGTTGTCTAGCTAGAGTATATCTAGGGGATGCGTCATGAAGTGTTATCTAGCTAGAGTATATCCAGGGAATGCGTCATGAAGTGTTGTCTAGCTAGAGTATATTCAGGGAATGCGTCATGAAGTGTTGTCTAGCTAGAGTATATCTAAGGAATTTGGCATGAAGCGCTGTTAAGCTAGAGTACATAAAAATATTCGACATTAAACGCTGTCTAGCTAGGATGCATATAGGGAATATGACATGAAGTGCTGTGTAGCTAAAGTAAATTTAAGGAATAGCTAAGTACAGGCTCTTTCTAAGAAATTATCTAATAAAATAATAGCGATTTGGGTTCTGCATTAAATCGAAAGTAAAGAATTAATACAACAGTATTCCAGTTTAAAATATTAAACTTGGCGCTTCTTAGTCTAAGAAGCGCCATTCTTCTCAAAAAATTATCAGCAACTAGCCAAGATACATTGACAAAATTCTCAGCAACTAGCCAAAATACATCAACAACATCCTACCGATACTAGGAATCATCGCGTTTACAATATTGAGTCGACAAACGAGTTTTATTACATTTTATTGATATGTCCAATTAAAGTCGTCTGACTAGTTGTAACTAATTCATGTCAGGAACAATCAACGTGAGTAAATATGGAAGTCTGGAATAAATGCCCTCCATTGCCCGATAAACTAAATTTCCTTTAATTCTAACCCTACAAATAACATGAAATTAACAGCTGACACTGCTATTACTGACAGACACACAACTGACACTGCTATTACTGACAGACTCACAACTGACACTGCTATCACTGACAGACTCACAACTGACACTGCTATTACTGACAGACTCACAACTGACACTTCTATTACTGACAGATTCACAGCTGACACTGCTAGTACTGACAGACTCACAGCTGACACTTCTATTACTGACAGATTCACAGCTGACACTGCTAGTACTGACAGACTCACAGCTGACACTTCTAGTGATAATGGGATTCACACTACAATAAACTGCCGCACTAGAGGTTTTCACCTTACGTTCAACAGCACACTAGTCGTCCACTCATCTGGTCGCATAAATTATCCTATCATTAGGCTGACCACTCTCGATAGTAGCTTAGTTACTCATTGTGCCGCTAGACTTTAATTATCTCTCACCCCTGGCTGCATCTCTTCCTGTCGAAAGACGCGTGCTAATATAGACAATAATTAACAGGTTTCCTCTATTTGTAATAACTCCTTCAATGGTTCTAATATCTATCTATCTATCTATCTATCTATCTATATATATATATATATATATATATTTATATATATATATATATATTTCACATCTTCAAGACGCCGGAAATACGTCACAGCAAGCAAGACATTCAACCGCGTTCGACAACCCGCGTTGTTTACCAGCCTGAAAGACTATTTATAGATTTGTGGAATTCCCAAAACCGTACATAAAATAGCATTATAATGTCAACTTATTATTGTTTTAAAAAAACAAAAAAAAAACACATTTAATAATACAATAATGTGTGAAGAATAAAGTAATATTGAACTGTTTCCAATTTGAGAAAAAAAATGGTGTATAAATATAGATTACAAACAAATGGTAACTGTTTCAGAATATGTACGCATTACACAACATCTATCTTTACTGAATAGTGTAGGTACTGTAGGATGAAGGTTATACTAAAAGAAACGTAAGCTGGGTTGAGCATGTCTAAAAAAATAACACTATAGTGTGCTGGGGAAGGCGTGGATTGAGGCAGACACAAAGTGAATTGTTGCAAACCAAAAATAAAAAGCAATGCAAATTACCCCCCCCCCCCCGAAATATATTTGTTAGAAACTGAATGAAAAAAAAATAAACAATAAAATTAAAAAAAAAATAAGTTGCTTGAAGGTTCCAGATAATGACCATAAAGTCTGCAATGATAGGTCAAAGTTCAACTTTGCATACCATGTATTTTCTCCGAAGATGTCAGCCTGTTATTTTGTTTGATTGCTTATTTAGAAATATAATTACAGTAATTATATTGATTGATAAAGCGGCGTATGTTACGCCACGGGATGACTAGTGGACAATAATTAACAGGTTTCCTCTATTTGTAATAGCTCCTTCAATGGTTCTAATATAGACAATATTTCTTTATGTTTCGATTTGAAGCCCATCCTGCCTACTGCTGTATAAACATGTTTGTGATATAGAAAGATATATGGCATATCCCACCCAGAGCCGGATTTACAATTTTAGGGGCCCTAGGCCAACAAAATTTGAGATCCCATTTTGAAAAATAAAAAAAATATTGCTAATTTTTTTTATTTTCGTATACTACTTAACATTGTGGGGGGCCCCTTATTTGGCAAGGGCCCTAGGCCACGGCCTAGCCGGCCTATCTGTAAATCAGGCCCTGATGATTCTTAAACAATGTCAAGACATTTTGTCGCCTGGTAAGCTCGAACTTTAGTCAATGGGCGAGAGCCAATCTAATTTAGTATAACATCTATATGTATCTAATTTAGTACAACTTCTATACTTACCTAATTTAGTAAAGCTTCTATATTTATCTAGTTGAGCATAGCTTCTATATTTATTTAAACATATTCGCAGACTTAATATTATATATTGACGATTGATTGTCTCTAAATGCTGAGTTCAGTATGTTGTCATGACTGACTAATAGATGAATTCACCAATTGGTTTGAGAAAAGTTTTGTTCCATGAGTTTCTACATGTAACGGCCCTGTGTTTACTATTCATTTAGAAAAGTTGTTTTATTTTATTTATATTTACGTACATTTTTTAAAATATATTCTTACCTTGATCTTCTGCTTTTGAAAGTAAGTTTAAACGTCTCTAAATATATTTGAATATAGTAACCTAACGACATTCATTTGTTTAAGAAAGACAGGATAAAAATCCAGTATGCACTATTGTTGCCATAGAAACGATAAAAATCGTGGGTAAACAATAATTGTAAACCACCATGGCTTTCATTTTATTGAGGTTATTAGGAATCATTTTAAAATTAATAGTTGTCTTTCAAACAACAAACCAAGATGGGTTTTTTATTATCCTTTTTCTCTAGATTCTATAATACATGATTTTGTTACAACATGAACTTAGATTCTGAGCTTTTATAGTCCAATTAGCAAAAGTTGTTGATGTATCGTGGCTAGTTGCAGATAATGTTGTTGATGTATCTTGGCTAGTTGCTGAGAATGTTGTTGATGTATCGTGGCTATTTTTAAGAATGTTTTCAAATTTGTTGATCTATCATGGCTTGTTGCTGAGAATGTTTTCAAGTTTGTTGATTTATCTTGGCTAGTTTCTCAGAATGTTTTCAAATTTGTTGATGCATATTGACTAGTTACTGAGAATGTTTTCAAATTTGTTTTTCTATCTTGGCTATTTGCTGAGAATGTTTTCAAATTTCTTGAGGTATCTTGGCTAGTTGCTGAGAATGTTGTTGATGTATCGTGGCTAGTTGCTGAGAATGTTGTTGATGTATCTTAGCTAATTGCAGATAATGTTTTTGATGTATCTTGGCTAGTTGCTTTATTACATTTGTCATGATATGTGTCTTTATTACACTTGTCTTGAAATGAGTCTTTATTACACTTGTCATGATAGGTGCCTTATGTCTAATTATTAGTATTTTAAAGGGTTGCTTTTCACGTGTGTTTCTCCTCTCCCCCATCACCTCCACCCCTACCCCAAATGTCACCTAGTCAAAATGAGAATATGCTCTGTCACATATCATCCCCCCTCCCCCATTCGCAATCTTCTTCTCCAAGCTAATTATGATATGGCTCTTAAACTTTCTGAACACAAAAACTAAAGTACATGTATTTAATATTGGCACTTTTTGATTCTTAGCATGTTAGAAAATTCTACATTCCACATTCAAATATTTTGGCTGACGGGCAATGTTCCCTCTAAGGCAGAGGTTTTCAACCTTCAAAGGGGTCCGTGGGCAAAGCAATGAAATTAGCGATTTCCTCGTATAAATTATTGCTCGGTTTGGTTGATTGGTTAGCTTGTAGCAAAAAAAAAAAATACAAGCTTTGCCAATGTTTCAGTTACAGACAACAATGTGCAGAATTGAAAACTCCGCTAGTATTTGCTAATGCTACGTCTGAAATATGAACTAGAGTGCATACTACATGTACTTGTGTAGTGAGTTTTTGAGTCATGTCATCTTGGCAATATTTCTTACTTGCTCAGCTCTGGCTTCACTTCTAAAACATCCGCAAGTGTGACATCGTGTGTATTGTTGATAAACGGTCTGGTTGATCATTCTGTTATGTTTTTATAACATAGCCTACTTTGGAAGGGCGGAAATGCGCCATAGGTACTGTGATATTACAATGTCGGTCATGTTTAGAGAGAGTTTGTATTTTTAGGTGACACATACCTGGGAAAAAGATGACCAGGTTAGGCTGGAATTAAGAGCAAGGCTTAGCGCCCTTGTGTTTTCAAGAGATAAATGTGATAAGCTAATTATCTACTGTCTGGTATCGTATGTATGACGCCGAACTTCCACATGGGGCTTGATAAATGTTACAAAGAATCAGTATCCCAAAGTTTCTAAGTTGAGCATTGTATTTACAAGAATATAGGTCGAACATAGTATTTTCAAGAATATGGATCATTGGGTCAGGGATGTGAGTTAATTAATTAGTTTGTCCCTAAATTACAAAGGTTCAGGGTTACTGCTGTTTTGACTGAAATAACAGAATATCCCCAATGAGGGACGGACCAATCAGAGACAACAACATAGGTGAGAAGACGCAGTAATTAGGGTCTAATAAAAGAAGTTAGCAGATCTTTTGATAGGTATAGAGTTTGGAAGAGAGAAAGAGAGAGAAGGAGGAGAACAGGGTGCTACAGACATACAGTTCGACAAAAATAGGCAGCCCACAGGATAGAGTAGTGATGTTTCAGTGAATATGTTTTTTGGAGTGTTTAGTTTCATGCTACTTATATTTTGAAATGGTATTTTGTGTAATCGTCACATAAAGTACAAGAATAGGACTTTGCAGTTTAAATCATTTATTTGTGTAGTCTGTGAATAAATACACGCTTAGATAAAGTGTAAATCGCTACCAGAGAAGTGAAGACAGACACTTATCATCACAATAACGCACAATGTATAACTAATGATACGAATAGTTATGACATGTACTATTTGGCTTCACCGCAGTGGGGACCGATGCTGACCAACCTCTTTGTGTCGCGTGCTTGCACAGGGCTTGCAAACATAATCGAACGGTGCGATGAAGCATGCGAAATTGAGGCACCATTTGACCACAATGCATTCGGAACTTGCCAGTAAACCGTAGGAATACTGCGAGAGGAGTACTCGCTGCTGTCAGACAAAGCCATCAATGTCCTGCTACCATTTTCTACGACGTGCTTGTGCGAAACTGCATTCTCTGCTGTTACTGCGATGAAGACCAAGTACAGCTCCAGACTGGACTTTGAACATGAAATACGCATATGTTTATCACTCATACCACCATGTTTGGACAAACTCTGTAGTGCAAAACAGGCAAAGCATTCCCACTGAACATTGAACTGTGTAACGGACATACCAGTGGAATAAATACTCTTGTGTTTCATTATTTGAATAGATAGCTATTTCCGTATGTAAAATGACTTTTACATTATGTGCGCGTAATTTATGCTAGGTCTACCGTTTATCAGAATTTAAGTAGACTAGTTATCAAAGGCCCGGTACCCGGACCGGCGAGTAGGCACACAGTTGGAGTTGAAAATGGTGATATATATATTAGCTCGTTAACAATCAGTCTATATACTTGCAGTGGCCCCAAGGACATGAACAGATTATTGTAGCCAAAATACATTTGAGAATAGGGACACCTAATAATACATCAAATAAAGTTCATATGTTAAATAGTTCCTACCAAAGAAAATAATCCTCAATGTGGGTAAACATAAACAACAACTCTTAAAATCATATTCCTTCATAATATTTTAATAGACTCCTTTCCAAATAGTTATTCATTTAATGTTTTATGATGTTCAACATGGCGTATTTAAAAAAATAGAGAGACGTGAGTGCTTGTGTTAAGCAAAACGCTACATGTTTAGCAGGTGGTTTATTTACTGTTATACACATTGTAGCATAGTACAATTAACTAAGAAAAATTGCCGACCCGGCACTGCAGAACCTAGGGATTTAGGGGCCCGGTGGACTTGGCCTCTTTGGGGGCTGCCCCTGCATTTTGACATGAGATAATTTTTTGACGCTTCTCAAGCTTGGTCCCGAGAAGAAAGAATCGTTGTGTAGCTTTTAGCTGACCTTCAATTAAAAACATAGTATTCCATCATTGCAGTTGAGGCCGCAGACGCAGAAAACATTAGGCCTCTTAAAAAAAAAGACATATCAAAGCTTTCAACATTATAGTTCTGTGAAGCCAATACCGAACCAATGGATTTTAGGCATCTTCGGGAGCCACTACATTTTGACATGAGATTATGTACTTAATATTTAGTTTAAAAAATATTTTGGGGGCCCTCCTCAAACTGGGCCCCATCCATACACCCTCTGTGTGAAGCCCCCATCATAAATGGGTTAGTTTGCATTGTAAATGTTGTGTACGGCGCTTCTCAAACTCAACCCTTATTCAATTCATTCATATGACGTAATAGTCAAAAAATGAAAAAAAAATGTGACGTATTTTAAGTAAAGTAAAGTAAAGTTCCCTTCTTAGCCCTAACAGGCCTTCGGGGCAGATGAAGTGTAGAATTCATCTGTTTCTATAACCTCGGCATATGAAGGGATTGTGTGGTTAGCACAACGCCCAGCCGCCTTTACTTCCCCAACTTAAAGTCAGGTACCCATTTAAAGCTGGGTGGACTTGTGGGACGACTTTGCACCAAATTTCACCTGGAAAAATTCCATGGGCCTCACCGAGGATCGAACCCAGGACTCTCAGGTCGACAGTCGAGTATCTACACCACTCGGCCATCCGTCCCACGTATTTTAGGTTGGTAATAAAGGGAAATAATTGAACATTAGAAATAGACATATTTTAGAAATAAAAACAATTTAAACAATATAAATATTACATTATATTGAGGTATCCATAATTTTGGTTTAAAATTTAAATTGTGAAACATAACACATAATATTAATTGAACGATTTCTGTAAATATTTCTTTTATGATCGCTTCTCATTTAATAACAAATTGAACACCATAGATTTATTACGATACTGTGGGATATACAGAGGCCTATGTAATAATTCGGTCGTCCATTTATTTCGGAGTATCACAAAATATTTCGACATGTTTTTGTGTTACCTCTCCTAAGTTCGCTATATTGCCCTTAAGCAAGTGAGGCGGTCGAATAAAGTATTACATTGTGATTACCATTTGTCATTCATGATCTTACCTGCTGTATTTTAGTGTACGGTGTTTTGTCACCTCGGCACTAAACATATGGCTGGTCCAATGTCATTTCTGGCAGCCATGTAGGAGTTGATTCTTACTCGGCTGGCCAGTTGGTAGCCGGATCATGCATGTTAAGAAGAAAACAGTAAATGTTTCTGCCATCTTGGATGAATTGTTTATGCCGCCATGTTGGATGACAGACGGAAGTAGCGATGACAGACGGAAACTGGAACACATGATGTAAAATTTGTATTATAGATTGCGTCCGTAAACTTAATACAACATATTAGGGTCCAACCTGAGGTACGAAATGTTAAGGCCAGGGCGCCTTGGGCTCTGGGGGTCCGCCACCCCAGCTTGGTATGCCTGTGGGGTCCGCAGGGTAAAAAAGTTTGAAAACCTCTGCTCTAAGGTGTGGTATGAAGTGAGCTAGAAATTTTGTCTCTGAGCGACATTTTTGTTGGAGGCCAAATTTTGTGAGCGATTTAAGCGATGTCGTCCGTCGGAGTGCATGATCGTTCGTGCAGTATGAGCGACGCTCTGAATACGTGTGAGCGATCGCTCACGCGCTCAGCTTAGAGGGAACATTGCTGACGGGGTGGGGGCCATCCTCCTATATGACGGGGTGGGGGCCATCCTCCTAATGAAGGGGTTGGGGCCATCCTCCTACATGAAGGGGTGCGGCCCATCCTCCTACATGACAGGGTGGGGGCCATCCTCCTAATGAAGGGGTGGGGGCCATCCTCCTAATGAAGGGGTGGGGGCCATCCTCCTACATGAAGGGGTGCGGCCCATCCTCCTACATGACAGGGTGGGGGCCATCCTCCTAATGAAGGGGTGGGGGCCATCCTCCTAATGAAGGGGTGGGGGCCATCCTCCATGAAGGGGTGGGGCCCATCCTCCTAATGAAGGGGTGGGGGCCATCCTCCTAATGAAGGGGTGGGGGCCATCCTCCTAATGAAGGGGTGGGGGCCATCCTCCTACATGAAGGGGTGCGGCCCATCCTCCTACATGACAGGGTGGGGGCCATCCTCCTAATGAAGGGGTGGGGGCCATCCTCCTAATGAAGGGGTGGGGGCCATCCTCCTACATGAAGGGGTGCGGCCCATCCTCCTACATGACAGGGTTGGGGCCATCCTCCTAATGAAGGGGTGGGGGCCATCCTCCTAATGAAGGGGTGGGGGCCATCCTCCTAATGAAGGGGTGGGGGCCATCCTCCTACATGAAGGGGTGGGGGCCATCTTCCTACATGAAGGGGTGGGGGCCATCCTCCTAATGAAGGGGTGGGGGCCAAGGGGTGGGGGCCATCCTCCTACATGAAGGGGTGGGGGCCATCTTCCTACATGAAGGGGTGGGGGCCATCCTCCTAATGAAGGGGTGGGGGCCATCCTCCTAATGAAGGGGTGGGGGGTGGGGGCCATCCTCCTAATGAAGGGGTGAGGGCCATCCTCCATGAAGGGGTGGGGGCCATCCTCCTAATGAAGGGGTGGGGGCCATCCTCCTAATGAAGGGGTGGGGGCCATCCTCCTAATGAAGGGGTGGGGGCCATCCTCCTAATGAAGGGGTGGGGGCCATCCTCCTAATGAAGGGGTGGGGGCCATCCTCCTACATGAAGGGGTGCGGCCCATCCTCCTACATGACAGGGTGGGGGCCATCCTTCTACATGAAGGGGTGGGGGCCATCTTCCTACATGAAGGGGGCTATTACAAATCTTTCAGTGCACAAGAAATAAGTGAGACGGATGGCCAAGTGGTGTAGATGCTCGATTGTCTACCCGAGAGTCTTAAGTTCAATCCTCTGAATTTTTCTAGGTCCTAGTGGTAGTTGGCTTTAAATTAAGTTAGAAAAATGGCTTACATAAAGGAATTATTTGTTTCAGTGTTTTATTATAAGGTAGCCTGTTGGTGTATAAAGTAAATGTTTTATTATAACGAATCCTGTGGTTATATAAACTAAATTAGTTTTATTATAACGGAGCCTGTTACTATTAAATGTTAATGAATTCCTTGAATAATCCAAGTATTTTTTGTAGTTTTGTTTATTATTATGATATTCCATGTATTATTGTTATTGTCTAGGTCTTTAACATTGATCTGATATTCTGACGATGTCCCAAGTGTAATTTATATATATATATATATATATATATATATATATATATATATATATATATATATATATATATAAGTGTTAGTGTAAGTTATATCTATTAGTGTTAGTGTAAGTTATATTTATTAGTGTTAGTGTAAGTTATATCTATTAGTGTTAGTGTAAGTTATATCTATTAGTGTTAGTGTAAGTTATATCTATTAGTTTTAGTGTAAGTTATATATATTAGTGTTATGTGATGATCTTATTACTGTGAGGGGGTTTTAAATATCCCTTGGTTTTGTCAACGCTGGCCAACGTCTAGTCCAGGTATAACTATCCCCGTGTAGTCCAGGTATAGCTATCCCCTTGTAGTCCAGGTAATACATGTGTGTTAGTCGCTGTATCAAATACAACAGTGAGTGCGATACGTTGTTTACCTATGAAGAATGTAAATTCAAAGTTAAAGTCTCAAGACCTCTAAACCTCTTCTCTAAATTATGCAAGTTATTTAACGAGCATGAAACTGTCCCAGGCAGGCGTGATAAGACACCAGCACACAACTGTCAACTGTGCTGCTACACACAGAACGTGAAATCTGATCTCTGAACACAATGACAAAAAATGGGCTATTGAAGGCAGAGAGAATCAATACTAACCATCTAAATCTCAACCCCCTCCCCCCCCCCGACCCATTACCGACACTTGTTTTATGCAGTGGCTCATACAGTGGACCCAACACTTGTTTTATGCAGTGGTTCATACAGTGGACCCAACACTTGTTTTATGCAGTGGTTCATACAGTGGACCCAACACTTGTTTTATGCAGTGGCTCATACAGTGGACCCAACACTTGTTTTATGCAGTGGCTCATACAGTGGACCCAACACTTGTTTTATGCAGTGGCTCATACAGTGGACCCAACACTTGTTTTATGCAGTGGCTCATACAGTGGACCCAACACTTGTTTTATGCAGTGGTTCATACAGTGGACCCAACACTTGTTTTATGCAGTGGCTCATACAGTGGACCCAACACTTGTTTTATGCAGTGGTTCATACAGTGGACCCAACACTTGTTTTATGCAGTGGCTCATACAGTGGACCCAACACTTGTTTTATGCAGTGGTTCATACAGTGGACCCAACACTTGTTTTATGCAGTGGCTCATACAGTGGACCCAACACTTGTTTTATGCAGTGGTTCATACAGTGGACCCAACACTTGTTTTATGCAGTGGCTCATACAGTGGACCCAACACTTGTTTTATGCAGTGGTTCATACAGTGGACCCAACACTTGTTTTATGCAGTGGCTCATACAGTGGACCCAACACTTGTTTTATGCAGTGGTTCATACAGTGGACCCAACACTTGTTTTATGCAGTGGCTCATACAGTGGACCCAACACTTGTTTTATGCAGTGGTTCATACAGTGGACCCAACACTTGTTTTATGCAGTGGTTCATACAGTGGACCCAACACTTGTTTTATGCAGTGGTTCATACAGTGGGTGGCTGTAATGTTCATTATCAATGTGTTCAATAGTAGGCTTCCATTCATCTCAGTAAATCTTTAAAATCAAGAGCAGTATCTATATATCTAGTAGATTTAGTAGTGAACATTTATATTCATTAGATGGTTCAAACCATTGTATCTTACCATTCAAACTAGTATGTATACAATGAATTTTTTTTGCATTTGTGTGTTTTATTATATATATATATATATATATATATATATATATATATATATATATATATATATATACTTATAAGACGCATTTGTTGTCTGTCTGTCTGTCTGTTCCCTTATAACTCAAGATCCAGACAAACAAATAACATGAAATTTGTTACACATACACATAATTACATGGGGAATGTTATAGGACTGGTTTCGTTTCATCTCGATGGGTAGTTTAATTGTTATTAATTTTTTTTTATTTTAGTATTTTACTATATTAAAGTAATCTCGACGGCGCCATAAATAAAATTCCTCTGTGACGTCATTTCCCGATGATCGAATCGAACTTGCGCGCTGGTGCTGTATTGTGCCTTTGTGATGCGAAGAATTGTTGATGTTTTTTCATGCTCTCTGATTTGTACAGTTTGAGGAAGGTAAAGGAATGAAGAAGGATTTTAGAAGAAGTGTGAAGCCATAATAATGAGTATATATATATATATATATATATATATATATATATAGAGAGAGAGAGAGAGAGAGGGAGGGAGAGAGATAAAGAGAGAGAGATAAAGAGAGAGAGAGAGAGAGGGGGGCAGGGGGGGAGAGAGAGAGGACAGGAGGGTAGGAGGGAGGGAGGGGGAGAGAGGAGGGAGAGGGATGGACTGGGGGGAGAAAAGGAGGGGGAAAGAGGGAGATGGGAGAGGGAGTAGGGGGAGAGAGAGTAGGGAGAGAGGGAGAGAGAAAGGAAGGGAGGGAGAGAGGGTGTAGGGAGGGAGAGAGAGGGGAGGGAGGGAGAGAGGGTGGGAGAGAGGGAGGGAGAGAGATAAAAAGTGAGGGGGCAGGGAGGGAGAGAGAGGGAATGAGGGAGGGAGGAAGGGGGAGAGAGGGGGAGGGAGAGAGAGAGGTGGAAAGGGGAGGGAGGGAGAAAGGAGGGAGAGAGAGGGGTTAGGGAGGGAGAGAGAGGGGAGGGAAGGAGAGAGGCAGAGGATGGGAGAAATGGGAGGAAGAGATAAAGAGAAAGAGGGGCAGGGAGGGAGAGAGAGGAAAGGAGGAGGGAGGAGGATGGACGGGGGAGAGAAGGAGGGGGAGAGAGGGAGATGGGAGAGGGACGGAGAGAGATGGGAGAGAGTGAGGGAGAGGGAGGGAGAGAGAAAGGGAGAGAGGGGGAGGGAGGGAGAGAGAGAGGAAGGGAGAGAGGGGGTTAGGGAGAAAACAGAAGGTAAACAGAAAACCTTATTTTAAACCCGGGCAAAGCCGGGTACTGGCAACTAGTATATATATATATATATATATATATATATATATATATATATATATATATGTTCAATTCCCTACAAACATTATGTTAAGGTACGTAATGCCACATATTCACTAGTAATCACATACAAATACATGCAGCCTTCCCTGCATTGGTCAATAATACTTTTAAAGCTTATTGTGACAATCACTATGGAGTTATCAGGTACAGATATATGACGATGAGACTTAATTATGTGTTGCGCTCCCTTGCCTCATATTACGGCCTCGTAGAAATATACCATCATCTGATTAGAGAGACCAAGATGATAACCGAAACTCTAAATATTTAAATACTCATCTTTGACTGATCTCTCTATCTCTCACTCTTTCAAAGTTCTCTATAGTTTAGCCAAAGTTTACGTGTTAGTGTTGATATAGAAGTTTGTATGTGTATTCTATAATGAGGTAAATGTTCACACAAGTATTGTATTTAATTAAAAACGTTTTGACTGGTGAATTGAGGGACACATTTCATCAACTAGACACCTGTCCAGTAAACAATGGTGAGGTATAGAACCTGTACATAAAACATTCAACACCAGGCATGTCAAACTCAGCCTCAAGGGTCACATTATGTTGGCGCACTTGACACAGAACTGAGGCCACTTATGAAAATGTATTGCAAAACACTTCTAAAATAACTAAATAACCTAGAATTGCAACTTAAAAACCTACAATTATCATTACAAATTAATATAGTGGCTAGAAACATTCATAAATGCCAAGCACTAAAATAGAGCAAAGCACTGAAGTAGAGCAAAGCACTGAAATAGAGCAAAGCACTGAAATAGAGCAAAGCTTTGAAATAGAGCAAAACACTGAAAAAGAGCAAATCACTGAAGTAGAGCAAAGCTTTGAAATAGACCAAAGCACTGAAATAGAGCAAAGCACTGAAATAGAGCAAAGCACTGAAATAGAGCAAAGCACTGAAATAGAGCAAAGCACTTAAATAGATTATACGAGAAACAAAAAAGAATTTTAAGCGCCAAAGTAAACAGTATACAACGAATAAACAACCGTAGCGCCATGAATGTAATGTAATGACTCGATGCCCTACACAAAGAATGTAATGACTCGATGCCCCATACAAAGAACGTAATGACTCGATGCTCCACACAAAGAACGTAATGACTCGATGCCCCACACAAAGAACGTAATGACTCCATGCCCCACACAAAGAACGTAATGACTCGATGCCCCACACAAAGAACGTAATGACTCGATGCCCCACACAAAGAACGTATTGACTCGATGCTCCACACAAAGAACGTAATGACTCGATGCTCCACACAAAGAACGTAATGACTCGATGCCCCACACAAAGAACGTAATGACTTGATGCCCTACACAAAGAACGTAATGACTCGATGCCCCCCACAAATAACGTAATTACTCGATGCCCCACACAAAGAACGTAATGACTCGATGCCCCACACAAAGAACGTAATGACTCGATGCCCCACACAAAGAACGTAATGACTCGATGCCCCATACAAAGAAGTAATGACACAGTTTGGGACAAAGAGATAAACGTGATTTGGAATGGTGAAGGAGAATGAAGGAGCGGGGTATAAACTACGGAAAACAAAATTTTAGACAGCTTCTGTATTTTTGTGAAAGTCAATATTTGGTTGTAAATGTTCATTTAGACAGCTTCTGTATTTTTGTGAAAGTCAATATTTGGTTGAGAATGTTCATTTATACAGCTTCTGTATTTTTGTGAAAGTCAATATTTGGTTGAGAATGTTCATTTATACAGCTTCTGTATTTTTGTGAAAGTCAATATTTGGTTGTAAATGTTCATTTAGACAGCTTCTGTATTTTTTTGAAAGTCAATATTTGGTTGTAAATGTTCATTTAGACAGCTTCTGTATTTTTGTGAAAGTCAATATTTGGTTGTAATTGTTTATTTAGACAGCTTCTGTATTTTTGTGAAAGTCAATATTTGGTTGTAATTGTACATTATATGACTGGGACGTATTTGACGACCGATTCATTAAACCCCCAACTTAGTTAGGGCTCTGTGAAGTTGTAAAGTTACACTCGTATTATTTTTTTCACTGTCTCCCCTTTTCTCAAGTGCCGGTGGCCGAAAACTGCCTGCCAACCACCCTAATTATGCCTTCCAACCACCCTTATTATGCCTGCCAACCACCCTAATTTGCCTCTTGCTTTAAGTAACATAACCGAAGAATATCAAGCTTGCAATACAACCAGTATAATATTACAATAGCAGTGACTTGTACAATCTATAGAGCATCGAACTTGAAGTAATACAACCAACAGAACATCATATTAACAGTTACTATAACAACCCATATCACATGAAACTATGATCGAATCCTGAAAGCTAATATATTTTTAAAAAATGTTTTGATAAATGGTTGCATGCCATATATCTATAGTTACATGCTATACATCTACGGTTATATGCTATATATCTGTGGTTACATGCTATATATCTGTGGTTACATGCTATATATCTATGGTTCCATGCTATATATCTATGGTTATATGCTATATATCTGTGGTTACATGCTATTTATCTAAGGTTACATGCTATATATCTATAGTTACATGCTATATATCTATGATTACATGCTATATATCTGTGGTTACATGCTATATATCTATGGTTACATGCTATATATCTATGGTTACATGCTATATATCTGTGGTTACATGCTATATATCTATGGTTACATGCTATATATCTATGGTTACATGCTATATATCTGTGGTTACATGCTATATATATATATATATATGTGGTTACATGCTATATATCTATGGTTACATGCTATATATCTGTGGTTACATGCTATATATATATATGGTTACATGCTATATATCTATGGTTACATGTTTCTTTCAAACTGTCATACAGGAAACTGGTGCCCCAGTCCCCAGCCCACCAGATTTGACACAGTTCTGTGGAATGTGGCGCATCATAAAACTGAAACAAAACCACATTTCCAGCAAACCACCGCCACCACCCCAGATACCACCAGCACTACCACAACGGAAGCCAAATGTTTGGCGTTATCACACAATAGGTCGACCTATAAACCTAAATATGTATTGTGTTGATCCCTGTTGTAACAACTCTGTTCTACCCGCCAGCTGTGACCTGCTCTGTACACACCACAGGATATCACGGACTCAGTGAGTGCTTTACACTTTCAATAACTAGTGTTTGTTTCTTTATGATAGTCCAATTGTACTCTGTACATGTACACTTTCAATAGCTAGTGTTTGTTTCTTTATGATAGTCCAACTGTACTCTGTACATTTACACTTTCAATAGCTAGTGTTTGTTTCTTTATGATAGTCCAATTGTACTCTGTACATGTACACTTTCAATAGCTAGTGTTTGTTTCTTTATGATAGTCTAATTGTACCCAGTAAATGTACACTTTCAATAGCTAGTGTTTGTTTCTTTATAATAGTCCAATTGTACTCTATACATGTACACTTTCAATAGATAGTGTTTGTTTCTTTATGATAGTATAATTGTACTTTGTACATGTTCACTTTAATAGCTAGTTTTTGTTTATTTATGAAAGTCTGAATGTTTGCTGATTGTACTCTATAAATGATGCACACATTACACTGGTATCGCTTGATTTATTATTGAACGTAGTGTCATTCTCCAATTATGTAATCTTAACAGTCTCGTAGTTTTGTTTACATGTCTTACAATAGTTCGCAAGACTTGGCATTTTTTTGATAAGCCATAAGCTGGCTATAGGAGTCAGCGATATCTATTGTACATTGTGACATTGACTGTACAATATTGAAAGTAAAATGTTGACTTTACGAGTAAAGGTACAATGTGACAGTGCGATATTGACAGTATAGTTTTTGACAGTACAATATTGACAGTACAGTTTTGAATGTATGTTGACAGAACGATAATAAATGTACAATGTTGACAGTACGATAATAAATGTACAATGTTGATATGACGATAATGACAGTACAGTTTTAATGTACCTTACTTACTGTATATAAAGTGATATTGACTTATGATGTTGACTTGTCAATGCTGAATGTTGATGGATGCATATTATTGGCTTTTTAACCATATGCAACATTGGCTGTACATAGATGGCTGTATATTATTGGTTGTTTAACCATGTACAATATTGGCTGTACATAGATAGCTGTAGAAAGATAGCTGTACAAAGATGGCTGAATATAGATGGCTTTACAAAGATGTCTTTACAAAGATGGCTGTATAATGTCGTCCAGTCTAATTCTGTGAGCCTGGACCTATCCCCCATAATTTAAAAAAAAACGAATACATAAATCATGATTTATAATTCTCAATATCATAAAATAGCACAATTTTTTACAGCGCATTGCTAATTACTGGTGAAATTATTTCGCAAAATAACGTTTAAAGACACCATGTTTCCATGGTCGCGGTCATTTTATATGGGGGGGGGGGGGTAGGGTTAAAGGAAGAGGATAATTACTTTAATTTACTTTTTTGCAAAGAGTCTATTACACAGCCCAACAAAAAAAATGTTTGTGAATTACCAAGAATGTTTGAATGAATATATAGCATTTCATGGGTGCTGATTTCAAAACTGCCACTGCTTTTGCTGAATTGGCTCTAGTTTCTGAGATATTGGACACCCTTGAAAATATGATTGTACCCTTTGTGTAAAACAAATGCAATAAGTTTGGTGACTGTTGTTTAATTAAACTATACCAAGTTATAACTTGGTTTTTTTTTCTATTTTATCTCTGCTTTCTAAAGACATCATGAGTTCATCACGAAGATGCTGCAAAAATAATCAGAATGTATTCTGTTATATCTCTGGACAATACATGATTGCAAAGCAAAGAAGAAATATAACCGACTTTGTGCAGCAGGCATATTTGGCTTATTTCGGTGTGAAGCTGGGAGATCAAGACATGTCTTGGGTTCCCCATAAGGTCTGCAAAAACTGTGTGGAGAGCCTACGGTAGTGGACAAATGGTGAGAAGAAAAGTCTAAGTTTCGGTGTACCAATGGTATGGCGAGAGCCGAAAGACCATTTTGGTGATTGTTATTTTTGTATTGTGAATGTTAAAGGCTTCAATCGCCACAAGAAATCCAAGTGGGATTATCCTGATCTTGAATCTGCAAAGAGACCAATTCCACGTAGCAGTGAAGTTCCTATACCAGTGTTTACTGGATTATTAGAGCTTGCACCATCAGACCCCGATGAGGGGCAAGATCTGGAGTTTTTGGCAGGTGAAAACAGTGGAAGCGATTATGAAAGAAGTTCTTCAACACCTCAACCAGTCAGCCAAGAAGAATTCAATGACCTAATACGAGACCTAAATCTGTCCAAGCAAGCATCTGAGCTTTTAGCGTCCAGGCTTAATGAAAGAAATTTTCTCGGACCAGAAGTTAAAATAACATTTTATCTGAAAAGAGATCGGTTTCTTCTTCCATATTTCAGCCATGAGGAAGATCTTGTTTACTGTAATGACATCCCTGGACTTCTGCTCCAAAAGGGACTACAAGACTACCATTTCGAAGACTGGCGTCTTTTTATAGACAGTTCCATCAGAAGCTTGAACTGCGTTCTGTTACACAATGGTAACCGTTATACATCTCTTCCTATTGCTCACTCAACAACACTTAAAGAAGAGAATATCAAAACAGTATTGCAGAAAGTCCGTTATTATGAGCATCAGTGGTCAATTTGTGTTGATCTAAAAATGGTAAACTTCTTGCTTGGGTAGCAGTCAGGATACATAAAATACTCATGCTTCATGTGCCTTTGGGATAGCAGGGCAAGGCAGGATCATTGGACAAGAGTGGCATGGCCTGCAAGGGAAACCATGACTGTAGGTAAAGAAAATATCATCAACAAGCCACTGGTTGACAAAAATAAGATCATTCTCCCACCGCTTCATATCAAATCAGGTTTAATGAAACAATTCGTTAAGGCTTTGGACAAATCTGGCAATTGCTTCAAGTATATTTGCAGATCATTTCCCGGATTGAGCATGGAGAAGCTGAAAGCTGGGATTTTAGACGGTCCTCAGATTCGGAAACTCATCAACGATCGAAATCACCTTGAAGCTTCTTCATGGAACAGTTTTGTTTCAGTTGTCAGGAACTTCTTAGGTAATAATAGAGCAGAGAATTACGAAGAACTGGTGCAAGATATGCCAGCTAACTTCAGAAACATTGGAACAAATATGAGCATCAAGGTACATTACCTGCACAGTCATTTAGACAAATTTCCAGGAAACCTTGGGCACTTCAGTGAGGAACAAGGCGAGAGGTCCCATCAGGATATGAGGGTGATGGAGGAGAGATATCAAGGAAGATGGGATACATATGATGGCTGACTACTGTTGGAGCCTCCAGCGCAATTGCACCAAAGTCACATACAAAAGGAAATCGAGCAAACAGCGATTTGCTAATGCATTACCATAGAGAATTAACATATTAATTAATTAATTAATTAGACATAATTAGATTTTCAAATGAAAATGTTTTCTTATATAACACTATTACACATATTTTTGAACAAATTTCTGCATGACTATTAACTACTATTTGTTAGTATACTATTATACTTCATGCAATTCTTGACAAATTCCAAACACGGTGCATACATTATTTAATTAATTTTAATTATCTCGTAAAATAGAGCCAATCTAGCAAAAGCACTTACATATTCTAAATCAGCATAGTTGACTTTGTATAAAATGATTCAAATATCACTGGCAATGAATTCACTGTTTACCAGTGTAATCTATCAAATTTAAAAACCCTTTTTAAGTAAAATATAAAAATACACCTTTGTTGTCAATACATTTATGTAACTTTTGCTTATTAATACTTTATAAAGTAAATATTTTTACTAGCCTTACTGGCAATTATTCTGAAATAGGGTCGGATCTCGAGGCGAATTATTTGTTTTGGATTGAACGCCGTTGGAGTTTTGAAAAGTTCAGATTTGTTAGCCGTATCACATCCATGTACTTTTACTAAATGCTTTAATATTATTAGGAAAATTTACGTGAATATATTTATAATACACATTATATATACGTATATATATAATCAATTTATTAAGTTATTACTATGTAAATCATCACTTTAGTCTACCCACTATTATATTACTTTGCAAATTAAATGTCAAACCACCCATATACAAACTATGATGTATAAACTTTATCTTAGCTATTCAGAAATATATTTATTTTCACATCAATGATCAAGGTATAAAACAGTATCAAATAGTCCAGGTATAAAACAGTATTAAATGGTCAGGTATTAACCAGTATCAAATGGTCCACGTATAAAACAAAATCAAATGGTCAGGTATAAAACAGTATCAAATGGTTCACGTATAAAACAATATCAAATGATCAGGTATAAAACAGTATCGAATGGTCAGGTATAAAACAGTATCAAATGGTCCAGGTAAAAAACAGTATCAAATGGTCCACGTATAAAATAGTATCAAATATTTCATAACTCTACATATTTCTGTAACGGCTAATGTTCAAGTTACTGCTGTAAACATCTAAATTGTTGCCAGTGTTGCCCTCTCTGTTTACAGAATTGTTCAAATTCAGTACAAGCCAACTTAAACTGAAATATTTATCACCTCCATAGATGACTTGTATTTTATCGCTGTCCTGAATGTCAAACTTTTTGTGACTGTTCGCTTTGTTTCTAGCAAGCGCTAATTGATGGATACGTTCAATGATATTTTCTATCACTATATTGTTTGTTTTGTTCCTTGTCTAATATACCTTGTGAAAAATATATCTTAACTAGCTGTACCCTACAAATCTTTTGCAGGAAGATAAACTATTGTAAAGCCATTGCCGAACCTAGGATTTGGGGGCCCTGCATTTTGACGCTCGATACAATATCATGAGAGTAATGTAATACTTAATATTTAATGTAAAAAATAATTTTGGGGGTCTCCCCTCAAGCTGGGGCCCGGCGATTTTGGACCCCCCCTAGTTACGCCTCTGTGTTAATTTTTTTTTTAAGTTATGAAATAGTTTAAAATCTAATTAGTTGTTGTTTCTTTTTCTTACAACATCCTAAAAGATAAATTTTTTAAATTTAAAAAAAAATGTAAAAGAGATCTAATTAGTTACTTTTCATTACAATAACTAAAAGGATATATTCTGAAAAAAAAAAAAAACAAAAAAAAAATATGTTTCTGGGAGAGATTGAACCCGGAGTGTCTGCAAAACACAGAGAATTATGGCCAAGTCGCATATCCTCTCAGCCACCGGGCATCACAAAATTATGTGTGCAATTTTAATGTACTATTAGAAAAATATTGCTCGGTTATGTTTACATTGCCTTTTGACCTAGTTTTTTAGGTCTATATTGTTATTTTGTAATTAAGAAATAATTCAAGGCCGTATTTATTTAAAATCATAAATATTTTAAAAGCTGAGAACTTAACTAGTATAGAAATTTGCAGAATTTCTTTTTTTAAATATTATATCGACTTTTAAAAAGAACTTTATTTACGAAATTAGATACGAAAACACGGTCAATAGTCTTATCGTCGCCGACGCCAGAGATTTTCGATTATTACTATTGTTTTACGTTTGACGATGTTAAAATGCTGTGTTGTAATAAAAACTACAATGATTTGAATGATATTATATGCTAATTATTAATTTTTAATATTGGGGACTTTTACATTTTATAATTAAAAGCACAGAAACTATTGAAAACTGTAGATATTTCAAAAAGAAAAGTTGAATCGAGACTCAGGGGATGACGCCATTTTTGAATTCTTGTTTTCCGCTTTCGATTTAACGCACACTGGAAATGAATATTATTATATATGATTCTTTATTTGAATTATATTCAATTACGTATGAGTAGAAAAGACCAATGTAACAAACAAAATAAGCCTCCAACAATTATGTTTACGTTTCTGAAAACTTTTCTTGGCGTATGCAAGGTTGAGAGATACCGAAGAATATTGTTGTTGATACATATATTGTTGTTGATACAGACATTGTTGTTGATACAGACATTGTTGTTGTTACAGAAAGTGTTGTTGATACAGATATTGTTGTTGATACAGATATTGATGTTGATACAGATAGTTTTGTTGATACAGATATTATTGTTGTTACAGATAGTGTTGTTGATACAGACATTGTTGTTGATACAGACATTGTTGTTGATACAGATAGTGTTATTGATACAGACAGTGTTGTTGATACAGATAGTGTTGTTGATACAGATAGTGTTGTTGATACAGATAGTGTTATTGATACAGATATTGTTGTTGATACAGATAGTGTTGTTGATACAGACATTGTTGTTGATACAGATAGTGTTGTTGATACAGATAGTGTTGTTGATACAGACATTGTTGTTGATACAGATAGTGTTATTGATACAGACAGTGTTGTTGATACAGATAGTGTTGTTGATACAGACATTGTTGTTGATACAGACATTGTTGTTGATACAGACAGTGTTGTTGATACAGACATTGTTGTTGATACAGACATTGTTGTTGATACAGAAATTGTTGTTGTTACAGATAGTGTTGTTGTTACAGATAGTGTTGTCGATTCAGACATTGTTGTTGTTACAGACATTGTTGTTGTTAAAGATAGTGTTTTTGTTACAGATAGTGTTGTTGATACAGACATTGTTGTTGTTACAGATAGTGTTTTTGATACAGACATTGTTGTTGATACAGATATTGTTGTTGATACAGATAGTGTTGTTGATACAGACATTGTTGTTGATACAGACATTGTTGTTGATACAGATAGTGTTTAGTGTTATTGATACAGATATTGTTGTTGATACAGATAGTGTTGTTGATACAGACATTGTTGTTGATACAGACATTGTTGTTGATACAGATAGTGTTGTTGATACAGACATTGTTGTTGATACAGATAGTGTTATTGATACAGATAGTGTTGTTGATACAGACATTGTTGTTGATACAGACATTGTTGTTGATACAGATAGTTTTGTTGATACAGATATTGTTGTTGTTACAGATAGTGTTGTTGATACAGACATTGTTGTTGTTACAGATAGTGTTGTTGATACAGATAGTGTTGTTGATACAGACATTGTTGTTGATACAGATATTGTTGTTGATACAGATAGTGTTGTTGATACAGACATTGTTGTTGATACAGATAGTGTTGTTGATACAGACATTGTTGTTGATACAGACATTGTTGTTGAAACAGATAGTGTTGTTGATACAGACATTGTTGTTGATACAGACATTGTTGTTGATACAGATAGTGTTGTTGATACAGACATTGTTGTTGATACAGACATTGTTGTTGATACAGATAGTGTTATTGATACAGACAGTGTTGTTGATACAGATAGTGTTGTTGATACAGATAGTGTTGTTGATACAGACATTGTTGTTGATACAGACATTGTTGTTGATACAGACATTGTTGTTGTTACAGATAGTGTTGTTGATACAGATAGTGTTGTTGATACAGATAGTGTTGTCGATACAGACATTGTTGTTGATACAGATAGTGTTGTTGATACAGATATTGTTGTTGTTACAGATAGTGTTGTTAATACAGATAGTGTTGTTGATACAGACATTGTTGTTGTTACAGATAGTGTTGTTGATACAGATGGTGTTGTTAATACAGATAGTGTTGTCGATTCAGACATTGTTGTTGTTACAGACATTGTTGTTGATACAGATAGTGTTGTTGATACAGACATTGTTGTTGATACAGACATTGTTGTTGTTACAGATAGTGTTTTTGATACAGACATTGTTGTTGATACAGATAGTGTTGTTGATACAGACATTGTTGTTGATACAGATAGTGTTGTTGATACAGACATTGTTGTTGATACAGACATTGTTGTTGATACAGATAGTGTTGTTGATACAGACATTGTTGTTGATACAGACATTGTTGTTGTTACAGATAGTGTTGTTGATACAGACATTGTTGTTGATACCGACATTGTGGTTGATACAGATAGTGTTATTGATACAGATATTGTTGTTGATACAGATAGTGTTGTTGATACAGACATTGTTGTTGATACAGACATTGTTGTTGATACAGATAGTGTTGTTGATACAGACATTGTTGTTGATACAGACATTGTTGTTGATACAGATAGTGTTATTGATGCAGACAGTGTTGTTGATATGCCTGTTGCACAAAGTCGATGTCCAATATATTAATATTACTGTTAACAAAGTCAGTTATATTTCTTCTTTAACGCAATCATGTATTCTCCACAGATGTAACAGAATACATTCGGATTATTCACAGAGCATCTTCGTGATGAACTCATGATGTCTTTAGAAAGCAGCATAAAGAAAAAATAAACCAAGTTATAACTTGGTATAGTTAAATTAAACAAAAGACACCAAACACCATTTGTTATACACAAAGGGTATAATCATATTTTCAAGGATGTCCAATATCTCAGAAACTAGAGCCAATTCAGCAAAAGCAGTGGCAGTTTTGAAATCAGCACCCAGGAATTGCTATAAATTCATTCAAACATTCTTGGCAATTCGAAAAAAAAAATTTTTGTTGGGCTGTGTAATAATACACTGTATACTAAAATTCATTTAAATATTCTAGACACCATCGATTTATTTCATTAATAAAATAACAGATATTTGTCTAATTTCTGTAATGGATGGGCACAATATTATTAGAAATAAATAATGTCTTGCATATTGTTTTCTAACGAGACATTATAAACGTCATTAAAACTTCACATCCTATCTCCACTCCTGTAACAAATTGCCAAACTTTTAAAATCCCACCCACGTCAACAACTGTCAAACATTTCAACTTCCATCCATGTCAACAACTGTCAAACTTTTAAAATTCCATCCATGTCAACAATTTTCAAACTTTTAAAATTCCACCCATGTCAACAACTGTCAAACTTTTAAAATGCCACCCATGTCAACAACTGTCAAACTTTTAAAATGCCACCCATGTCAACAACTGTCAAACTTTTCAACTTTCACCCACGTCAACAATTGTAAAACTTTTAAAATTCCACCCCTGTCAACAACTGTCAAACTTTTAAAATGCCACCCATGTCAACAACTGTCAAACTTTTCAACTTTCACCCACGTCAACAACTGTCAAACTTTTCAACTTCCACCCATGTCAACAACTGTCAAACTTTTAAAATTCCTCCCATGTCAACAACTGTCAAACTTTTCAACTTCCACCCACGTCAACAACTGTCAAACTTTTAAAATGCCACCCATGTTAACAACTGTCAAACTTTTAAAATGCCACCCATGTCAACAACTGTCAAACTTTTAAAATGCCACCCATGTCAACAACTGTCAAACTTTTCAACTTTCACCCACGTCAACAATTGTCAAACTTTTAAAATTCCACCCACGTCAACAACTGTCAAACTTTTCAACTTCCACCCATGTCAACAACTGTAAACTTTTCAACTTTCACCCACGTCAACAACTGTCAAACTTTTCAACTTCCACCCATGTCAACAACTGTCAAACTTTTCAACTTCCTCCCATGTCAACAACTGTCAAACTTTTCAACTTCCACCCGTGTCAACAATTGTCAAACGTTTCAACTACCACACATGTTCCTTTAGGATTGTTGTTCGATGAGAATGATTAACTCGTTTATAATTATTATTTCTATTTAAACAGAAATGAAACAGATAAAATAAAACAAAAACATAAAAAAATGGGTTCTTAATTGTTATTTATAAGTTGAATATAATCCATTATTAGCAACCGTCAAATGTGTTGATTGTTAGCTTAGACTGGTGTATACTTGAATCTTTGTAGACCATTATATAGATTGTGATTTGTAGATTCTTGCAATAAACTGGTTATAGTGTGTGAACTGAAATATAAAATATGTTATTATCTATTTTTTAGAGCATTTTCAAAAAAAAAATGCTCTATTGTCCCCGTTTTGTCTGTCTGTCTGTCCGTCTGTCCATCATCACCCTAGATCTCAACAACCATAAGTCCTAGACCCATGATGTATATATCATTTTGTAGGTCTTGGCCTGCCAAGAAATGACTTTTTTCCATTTCGCGATCTGACCTATCAGGGCCGTAAAAGGGGCCTTAGTACCGTTTTTTACTATATAAGCTATATTAATAAAGGAGCGCTATATCTCAGCAACTATAAGTCCTAGACCCATGATGTATATATCATTTTGTAGGTCTTGGCCTGCCATGTGTACATCAAAAGTTCATTTCGCGATAGGAACTCTGAGGGCCGGGCTTCAGGGCTCCTAAGGGGCTTATATATTATATATACACCTTGTACGTTCAATAGCCCGTTCATTTGGTGCGAAATACTGCAGCACGTAGTTTCACCAAGATTTATTAAGAAACTCATCAAATGAAATAGTAAGCTTGTGTTCTGAGTTTAATTGAAAGTATCAGAGCTATGCAACAATTGACGTAGTTTTCGGACGATTAAATGACTATAATTTAGAATGTTTTCAATTATGAGTCCTATTTCAGTAACCACAAACCACTTGTAGTTAGATTTAAGAGACAATAATTTTTTTTCAAATATAAAGAAACGTCTTTATAATTTTTTTTTACAAATATATGCATTACACAATTGAATTTATAAACATTTCCAAAATTTACAAATATTTACTGAAAGCTAACAAACGTACTGATACATAACACGAAAATGCGCTAGCACGTCCTAAGTCCAGAATGGAACAGGCTTAATTGCTTGTTTAATCACATATAAATGATGTGAGTTTGTAACAATTAGAATTGTTGTTTGTAATAAATATTTAAACTAGGTGAGATATTAGTGCGTTGAATATTGTAGAATATTATGTTGCTGTAATTGTAACAGTTATTGATTTTACTAAAATTAATTATCGACATTGGTTATACTTTTACTTCACACAAAAGTTTATTAATTTATGATTTATTATTAGCGTAATGCTTATTACAAGTACTAGTCGAACAGCCTGTACAACAATAAACACAACAGCCAGCACAACAATAAACACAACAGCCAGCACAACAGCCAGAACAACAATAAACACAACAGCCAGCACAACATCAAGCACAACCACCAACAGTACAGCCAGCACAACATCAAGCACAACCACCAACACTACAGACAGCACAACAGCCAGCACAACCGCCAACCCTACAGCCAGCACAACATCAAGCACAGCCGCCAACCCTACAGCAGGCGCAACATCAAGCACAATCACCAACGCTAAAGCCAGCACAACAACCAGCACAACAACCAGAACAACAACCAGCTTAACAGCCAACACAGCAACCAACACACTAGCCAGCTCAACAGCCAATTTTCCCTCCTGATTAAAAATAAAACACAAAGTATAAAATTAAATTTAAAAATACGATAGTACTATAAAACAAAAATAAAAAATTAAATGAATCCTTTTAAAATTTCTTGAATTGGATATTAACTTTACTACTTTACTGTTTGTTCAGTCATTTTACTCAATGTATGTGAATTATCTTACAGTCATTTCACTCAATGTAGCCTATTTATCTTTCAAGTGTGAAGATAAAAATTTTATGCAGCTTACAATTTAGAAGCGCTATTGATTATTAATAAAAAAAAATATAATTAATCAAATTGAGACTGTTGATATGTATTTTAGAAGGCTTGGTCGATAGCCTGTGTCCACTCTGGACAGTCGTACCTAGTAAATAGCCTGTCTCCACCCTGGACAGTTGTCATCTAGCCAATAGCATGTGTCCACTCTAGACAGTTGTCACCTAGTCAATAGCCTGTGTCCAACTACGTTTTTTTGTAACATAGTAAATAGCCTGTGTCCACTCTGGACAGTAATGAAAGTGTAAAAAGGGAAATTCATTTATTTTACTTCTTTTTATATTTTCCATAATCTTAAATTTGATTTTGTTTTGCTGGAATAGGCCGCTCCTTGAAATAATATCTTCCTAGGCAGCTGCCTATATCTCCTATACCTAAAGCCTGCCTGCCTATATCTCCTATACCTAAAGCCTGTCTGCCTTTATCTCCTATACCTAAGGCCGGCACTGGGTAAATGTTAATATAAAAATTAAATAAGTTGTATATGTATATTAGGGAGCGACTGATATGCCTTTTTACCGATAGTCCGATACCGATATTTTTCCCCAGCATTTTTACCGATACCGATACCAATTTTTTTTTAATCAACGACAATGCCAAACATGTGTTTTTCTCGTGCTGTAGTTTCCAATCTAATGACCTATATCAACCCATGTTCACCCCTTCCCTGTCATATTTTTAACACTTCGCCCACACGTAAGTCTTGTTTACCCAACCCTCCACTACCGTACATATACCCCCCCCCCCAAACTTCCCATCCTAAAAAAATACACACAGATGTTCACTAATTGTATCATTCAAGGTCATACATTAGAATTAAGAAATGCCAATCCTATTGTTTCAAGGTCATATCACTGGTGTAATTTTATGTAGACGTGACAATTTCTGTGTACGGTTTTTTTTTTCTTTTTTTTTTTTAAATCTTGTCTGATCTGGTTATAGAATTGGGTTATTTACTGATTTTTTTTGCAACTCTGTTGTAAAAAAAAACAATGTATCGGCAGCCAAAAAACGACCGGTCCGATAGTTAACCCATAGTGCCAATATCGGTTCGACTAATGGTCGCTCCATACAAAAATCGGCCGATCCGATATTAACCGATAGTGCCAATATCGGTCCGATACCGATACCAATCCGATTATCGGTCGCTCCCTAATGTATATGTTTTACTTGGAAAGTTTTATAGTAATTTATTTACAGTTCTTAAATGCACAATAGTCACACGTATGGTTGCTTATTCATAGTTATTCTCTGTCTCTCTCACAAATAGACACACTCACACATTCTCACACACATTCACTCACACTCACACAAACAAACAATGAAATATTTATTTACTTACGTAAAAGAACCGAGACTGCATTTATATCCTGTGGTGACCGTAACACCAAGAGTGACCCATTCACCGGTCACTAAATGATTACATATCAGTGGTGCACCCTGATCACTCTAAATAATTGGAGAATAACAACAGGAACAAATAGTAGAGGTCAAATATTACATTGGATGATTGATTCTAAACACAAACAGTCACTCCTTACACACAGGTTCTTCTTACACACAGGTACTCCTTAAACACAGACCGTCCTTACACACAGTCACTCCTTATACACAATAATTCCTTACACACAAACACTAAGACACTTATTACACATAGACACTCCTAACACACAGTAAAAAATTCCACAAGGCACTACTCATCAAATTAACTACACACACAGTCACTCCTTACACACATTCACTCCTTACACACAGACACGACTTACAAACAATAATAACTTACTCATTGTGCCTCCTGACACAGTCACTACTTACACACATATACTCCTTACACAGTCACTTCTTGAACACAGGCACTCCTTACACATACTCACTCCTTACACGCAAACACTCCTTACACATACTCACTCCTTACACGTAGACTCTCCTTACACACAATCACTCATTATATACAGACACTCATTATAGGTAGACAGTCATTATCCTCAGTAATTCCTTACATTCAGCCATTCCAAACACACAGACACTCGTTCAGATACATACAGTAACTCTACTTACACAGACACTCCTTCAAATACACACAGTCACTATACACACACAGACACTCCTTCAAATACATAGGCAACAAATCTGATCATTGATTACAAATCTAGACAATGAAATTAGAAAAAAAAATTTTATGGCAGCACAACTGCAAGCACAATGTAAATATATATTTTACAATGAAAGAAAAAAAAATAGTTAAGTCAGAAATGGTTCATAGGGAATATATGTTGCTGTAACCACGGCATATTGAGGGGTACTGTGGCGATAACACCCCCCTCCCCAGCCGCCTTTACTCCCAACCTAAAGTTAAGGACCCATTTGAAGCTGAGCAGACATGGGGACATGCAGCAGGAACTGGAAACTCACCGAGGCTGGAACCCGGGACCCCTCCATGGCAGGCAGATAGGAAAAAGTAAAAAAAAGTTATTTCAAACAATAAGAGGGTTTATATAATACAAGTAAATGTAGTAAAGATGGAGACAGAAATATTGTAGAATATTTAAACAGTTCACCCTATAATATACACGGTTTTCTTGGCAGTAAACAAACTTCAAGTGGTTTGTGCTGATTGAAATGTACACATTAGCACAGAGTTAAAGTTGTTTATGCTTGTTAAAATGTACACACTAGTACAGACATATTGACGACTCACAAAACACGGTCCAGTTTTAGAACTTTTCCCATCAACCCTGGTGTATTTTAAAGTCCCTGCAGCCACGGTAGTTGGGTCCACCTTAACTTGGACTTCCATGAGAGTTGAACTTGATGAGCCAAGAGCTGAAAAAAATTTAAAGTATTTAATACTGTATATTTTTAAACTATTTAGTACTGTATATTTTTAAACTATTTAGTACTGTATATTGTTAAAGTATTTAGTACTGTATATTGTTAAAGTATTTAGTACTGTATATTGTCAAAGTATTTTGTACTGTATATTGTTAAACTATTTTGTACTGTATATTGTTAAAGTATTTAGTACTGTATATTGTTAAAGTATTTAGTACTGTATATTGTTAAAGTATTTAGTACTGTATATTGTTAAAGTATTTTGTACTGTATATAGTTCAAGTATTTAGTACTGTATATTGTTAAATTATTTAGTACTGTACATGTATATTGTTAAAGTATTTAGTACTGTATATTGTTAAAGTATTTAGTACTGTATATTGTTAAAGTATTTGGTACTGTTTATTGCTAAAGTATTTAGTACTGTATATTGTTAAAGTATTAATACTGTATATTGTTAAAGTATTAATGCTGTATATTGTTAAAGTATTTTGAACTGTATATTGTTAAAGTATTGTGTACTTCGTTGGTAACAAAATATACCAATCAATATACATGTAGCAACATTATTACCAATCACTTATGAAACATAAATCATAATCAATCACATCAACATATCAAAACAATTCCTGAAAAAAACCTAACAATAATGTCATTGTTTACAACTTTACGTAGACCCTGAGTCTGCTCTACAAGTTCAATCAGCAGCTCAGGTATTCTTCCAAAACATCACGCAAGTATAATTGTAGACCACCGACGTCTGTCTATGCGCAGTATCTGGGGAAAGATATCAGCATTAACATTGTCCTCTCCTGGTATTGGCTGTATGTCGAATCTCGTTCTGTAACAGTAGCGACCAACGAGCCACTGTTTGATCTGTTTTCTCTCTCTGATGAATGCCGATGGAGCGTGGTCGGTGCACATGGCGACCGACACACCCCAAGAGACACTCTGCTAGTTTCATGATGCACAAAACCAAAGCCAGACCCACTCTCTCAAGCGTTGCATAACGAGTCTCAGCCGCCAGTGGTTTATTGCTGATAGACCTCACTGACGGAGATTCTATTATGAGATCCTTAGCGCAGGACCGGATGCCGTCCTTAGTCATGACCCGAGAATCATAAGAGCACTGTCTGTCACTGTCTGATAAGTTATTGTCTCGTCTGTTGTCCATCTGATCGCTGACAAATCTTCGTTTATGCCACATAACATCCTCTACATAGATGCAACGTTGTGCAATTTGTTTGAATGTCCGTACACGCAGTTCTTGACGTGCTCTCTTAATTCTTTTCCTTCTGAGCCGGTGGACGAGGGGTCTTTTTTTCTGACGACAAAGAAAGTTTTCACAGCGCAGCACAGTTTATGGGCGCGCCAGGCTTTCTGAATTTTAACAAAGCTTAGCCTGACTTTACCACATTGGAGTTGATCCAAGTATGTTCGCCAAATCCATTGTAAGGTCAGAGCTGACCTTCTGTACCGCTGAAAAATCTTGTTCCCAACCTGGCAGTCATGAAATTCTAGTAATGTAAAAAGACACAACATTACCATTACGCCCAGTTGGTATAAATGTTCCGTACTGGTTCTAAATCCATTCATCAGTCTCTTGTGTCCTGCCCTGTAATATGTCTGATCCAAATTGCACACCTGTTTATATCGATGTCCTCCATCTCTCATACAGTCTTTGCGAAGCATTTTGATCCTGCTCATTACTCGACTTGTGTTTGTTGGGGTTTCAACATCTGGCATTGAACGAGACATTCTTATACTTTCTTTGTCCTCATCATGTTTGTCCACTGATGGAATCTCCCCGGAGTTATGATCAACACCACTATTTTGTAATGTAGTATTTAGAACTGTAAGAAACTTGTTCCTCTCTTCACTGTCTTTCGATAATGGCACACTAGGTGCTTTGTCCTCCTGGGGCAATTCAGGTGCCGAATTGAGTATATTATCAGAACTACTACTTTCATTAAATGAAGGCTCCTGGTGTAGAGATGATTTCATTTCTGAGATAGCCGGCTGTTTTTTTTCAGATGAAGTGACTCTTTCTGAATCAGTTCGTTGTGAGGGGTGTCTTAACTTAATAGAAACAAAATCAGAAGATTCAGCAACATGTTCATTTTTCTGTTGTCTACTCTGGCGTGCTGATAGATTGATTTTTGGTGTATTTTCCTCAAAACTTTGACTAACATTGTCTCTAGAAGACACCAAACTTCTACTTTCACTAGCACTGTCTATAGTAGATGATAAATTCCTACTATAAATCACACCATCTTTAGAAGATGACAAGTTTCTACTTAGATTAACACTTTCTTTGGAAGACAAATTGTTGCTTTCGTTAGGTAAACACTCAGAAGCTACACTACTCTTACTGTCATGGAGCACAGGGAGACCAGAACTAACAACAGCTTTAGGAGTAGGCAAGGGTTTTCTCTGTCTGGGGCCAGAACCTTCAGCATTTAGAGAAAAAATTCTCTGATCATGTGATTTACTTCCCTGCAACGTTCCACCTGATTTGTTGGACTGTCGAAGGACAAATGGTCCACCAAAGACCACATCTTTAATAACAGGTCCTGATTTATAATGGTCCTTACAGTCATTTATTTGTTTTGCATTAACAGGGCGCTCTATTACTGCGTCCGCGGCTTGTTCATGGGCAGTGTTATGCCCGACTCTGATAGCTTCATCTGTGGCTCTGGTGGATAATTTCACTGCTTCTGATGTTTCCCGCTCTTTAGGCGCCGTTTCTCTGCTTCAGTTTCAGCTACATTGCTGACATCAACGCCTTCAGTGTCATTCAATGCCGTGTTCTCTCCAGCCAAGAGTAAGTGTCATGGTCTGAGCACTCTTTGTTAACCAACACGTCCCCGCATTAAGGTCACAGACGGGGTTGTCGACACCATAGGTCTTGACCTCACTTGTGTAGTACGGGGTTAAAATGAGGTTCCTAGCTTGACCCATTTCAATTTTCTTCATCTCTATCTGCCGTCTCAGCTTTTCTAATTGATAGTCCTGTTCCCTCCGTTTGATTTCTTCATCTCTCTCCTCCCTTCGCTTTAATGCCTCTTCTCTTTCCTTCCGTTTGATTTCTTCATCTCTCTCTCGCTTTAAGCCTCTTCTTTCTGTTTTAGTTCTTCATCTCTTTCTTTCTTTAGTTCCTTCATTTGTTTATTCACATGTTTAATTCAGTTCTCCCTTCTAACATCATTACTTCTTTTGCGAGTCTCGCTATTCTCTCCCGAGCTTCAACAAGTGATAGCAACTGGGACATTTTTTTCTTTAACGGAACCTGTGTTTACAAATTATTAATACAAGCAAAACTGCTGCTCCACCAATGTTAGCTGTTACAGGATCTTATCGGGGCGTTAATTTGACGTCGTCACTACGTCACGTGTGTCATTACTCTGACCCTAAGAACAACACACACGCTAATGCACAGTAGCACAATACTTAAAAATATCCAAATCAGGAAAACAAACAAGGTATTCCTCAAAAAAAAACAAAAATTAAAAATAAGTTTAATCCTTCAATATACATGAAAACTGAATCATCACAAGAATACAATAGTCCCGTCAACTCATGTGGACATCCACAGCCTAACTTCTACAAGCGACTACCTCTGGCTGTGACACTTCAACTACTGACTACGGTCCCACACAGTAGACTACTGGCTAGTCCGTGTTAACTGGATTCCGGTCCCCTACCGTGAACTCCTTTACCATTAAAACACGCCATGCCCTTTAACCCGTCAGCTTGACCTAACACAGCTCTCATAACTAGTACACGACACTGTTCATGCATATTGTTAAAGTATTTAGTACTGTATATTTTTAAAGTATTAATACTGTATATTGTTAAAGTATTTAGTACTGTATATTGTTAAAGTATTTAGTACTGTATGTTGTTTAAATATTTAGTACTGTATATTATTAAATTATTTAGTACTGTATAATGTAAAAGTATTTTGTACTGTATATTGTTAAAGTATTGAGTACTTATATTGTTAAAGTCTATTATATAGAGATGGGGAAGCATTTATATAGGTCATTTAGGGAGGGATAACTCTTAATAACGGTTATATACAAAGTTGTAGCACTTAATAGGATTACAAGCGTATGAGGAGATTTAAAGTTAAATCTGGATATTGGGAGGGTGCTTTATTTTTCAGATAAGTGGTCTTAAGTGGAAGGTGTGCTATAGAAATCTACACTTGGCGCATAACACTGGGTAACAGTCAAAAATCTTACCCAGTTTTCTCAACCGATTTAGACTAATTTTGGTGTTCTGAGTCCGAATATCACATTGATTTTGCTCTTTCAGGTCAACTTCTTGAGATACAGCCATATACACTACCTGACGAGCTATACGTATTCTAATATATAGGGGTTTTTGAGTTCAATCATTTCTCTAAATTAGCTGCATAAAATTTAGCAGCAAAATAATCACAATTATAAAAACAGATATTATATTTTATTTATAAATCATAAATCTGATTATCACTTGATTATTTAATGTATCAGCACTTGATTGGTTTAAATAAGCCAATCAAATTGATTATAAATTTCACTGGCTTACTCAGTTGCATCCAGCTATTTCTTTCAGTTTATTGATATGGCTTCAGCGTGACGGCCATGCTGGAATAATCCTGACGTTTTCTACTACAGCTGCGGAGAATACACGCTTTCAGCGAACAGGAAGAACATCACAAGAATTTTTTTGGAGGTGGGACGCAGTCATGATGGCGGACTACGCTGGTCACTGAAGAGGACAACCCAGCAGCTGCTCACACACGCGAATCGAAGAAACGCCGATTTATGCCTTTAATTCTGAACTTTTGATTCACCGTAACGCTCATTCTTATACTAATATTATGACAATTATGTTTATCAAATTTGGTAAGTAAATAAAAACTGAATAAATTTAGAACACGCTGACTTTTTATTTCTTGTGTAAAGCGGGAAAAAATTGTTAGGGGTTTATCAGCTGATGATCCGCAAAAATGTAGTTTTTAACACAAAAAAAACGACTTTTTTAAAAATTTCTGTAGCAAAAAATCCTGACCTGATTGAGCAAAACCAATGTCATTGTCGGACTCAAAGCATCAAAATTAATCTAATTCAGCTGGAAAACCGAGGACAATTTTCAAAACATATTTCTTTGATACCCAGTGTAATAACTAGCGTCAGTTTCTTATACGGCCCAAAATTCATGTCCCAGTGTAGGCGCCAGTTTGTTATAGAGCCCAAATATCATGTCCAATGTTGGCACCAGTTTGTTATAGAGCCCCAAATATCATGTCCAATGTTGGCACCAGTTTGTTATAGAGCCCAAATATCATGTCCAATGTTGGCACCATTTGTTATAGAGCCCAAATATCATGTCTAATGTTGGCACCAGTTTCTTATAGAGCCCAAAACTCATTAGTATAATGCAGGTGCCAGTTTCTTAAAGAGCCCAAAACTCGACATTTACTACCTTGTGTGAATTAAAATGTGTCTTCAGGCTACAAGCTAGACGTGGGCGGTGCCAACAAGTCGAGTCTTCTGCTTTAAAGCTCCATCAAATAGCGTCATCACATTATGAGCTCATGCAAATAATCGTCATTATTGTTCACTCCCCATTTTAAATATAATCTTATCAAACAATTGATCTGGATGCATTTTTATGTCATTCAAATATAGATTTTTTTAAAGATATATTTATTTAGAATAATCTAGATATTTTTCATATATTTCTGGATATTTCTTCATGAAAATAGTTAACCTCAGATTCCTTCTCTGTTGTTAATAATATAATTATTTGCAATATTTGCATCGTTTTACTGCGGATTAAAGTTTTGCAAACAATATAATATTTTATCAAAGTAATTTTTCAATGGCGTAAACAGAGTTAATTTACGCAACACTTTTACAATCGTGTTATCAGTGTTAATTTGTGCGACACATGTAAGTTGTAGAAAAAATTTAAAACATGAAAATATTCTCTTGTGAAAATTTTGACTTTCGTCTTCTGTTTCCAAGAAATTGGTTGCGCGAATCAATTATTGGCAGACATGATTCATTTAATGGCAGACCTGAACCAATTAATGGTAGACCTGAATCAATTAATGGCAGACCTGAATCAATAGCTGACAGACCTAAATTAATGTGTCCTCTATTCTACTATAACAGGTAAGATGTGTTTTATTGAACCAAAAGTAATGTTAAAAAGTGAATAGTAGACTGCACAGATAAAACCGAGTCGTTTAAACATATAATACTTACGAATATACACACAATAATTCTTTACACACAGACACACCTGAATTAAGGCGCTCATTACACATAGACACTCCTTACACACAGTAATTCCTTACACAGAGACACCCCTGAAATAAGTTACTCATTACACATAGATTTTTACATACAGTAATTCCTTACACAAGTAGCCATTCATCACAACTAACTACTAACACAGTCACTCCCTACACACAGACATGCCTTACAAACAGTAATTCCATTCTCAGTCACTCCTAACTTTTAACATACTTTGAATTGACATCAACACGTGGATTATAAGAAGATCACCAGATACATTTGTAATTTTATCATGTTCAAGTGTAATGACATTAACATGTTTTTTTCCTTGTTTTGAGATATTCTTTTTCTGTGGTCACTCATCATACAAAGAACAGATAAACGATCAGTGCCGGCCTTAGACATTTTTGTGATATAGGCAAGGACAAAAATGCCGCCCTCTTTAGTTTCATTTTTCTAAGAAAACTCTTTAAATGCTATTTATTTTGAAGTAAATCCAAATTATGAAAATAAAAATATGATATATTTATAGCAGGCCCGTAGCGTGCGGGGCGGGGGCCGGACCCTGCGTTTTGTCTGGCCCTTCCTGCTTATTTGTTCTACTTAGTAAAATGTATTGCCTGGCCCCTGCTGCATAATGTCTGACCCCTGCTGTAGAATTTTCACGCTACGGTGCTGATTTATAGTTTTATTACTGGTCTTCATTCTTCATAACAAATTTTTAAAATTTGGCAACTTTATAAAAGTTAAAGAGTTTTAAGTATACGTAGTGTATTTTAGGAAGTTTTTTTTTTTTTTGCTAAGTTAAAAAAGTAATGAACAATAAAAAAAAATGAAATGTCATGTTTATTAAGCATTAAAAAGATTAAAGAGAATTCAAGAAAAATATGCTTTTCTAGCTTTTGCAGAGGCAAACTCTTCAATCACCTCGGTCAGATCCAAATCTTCTGCAATCGTTTTCTCTATAGATATTGTAGCAAAACCAACCAAACGATGCTGAGACATTTGTAGAACGACGATAGATTTTTATGAGTTTGAGCGAAAAGCTTCTCTTTGCATTCGCCACTGTTATAGGGAGTGTAAGCGATATTCGCAATGTCACATACACATTCGGAAAAAGAGCAACCACGCCCATTCCACATAGATAGTCTAATATAACTCTAGGGCTTGATTTTTCTGTAATTCTCCTTGATAAAGCCAATAATTCATCACACAGTTCTGTTGCAATAATGTCTGCTGCAGGCCCGTAGCTAGGTCAAAGTAAGCAGGGGGGGCACTAATACCCAGCAAGGGGGGCACCTTTACTTTTTCTTTATTTTTTCCTCTTTCTTCTTTTTAAGCGGGGGGGCACTCCATACCTAGCGAGGGGGCACGGCCCCCATGCCCCCTGGCTACGGGGCTGGACTGCTGAATCTTCGTTTTCAGATGTTAAAGCTTATTGAAGGTCCATGCAATCTGTGAAAACCTCTCTTTTATCACATTTCTCCAGGTTTTAATGTCATACAAAAATCCACATAAATCACTTTGAGATGTTAACTGCATACATCGATCAATAACTGATTGAGTTGCGGTATCCAATATCTGGTTAAAAAATTTACTCTGAAATTCATTCCTGGCTCGAGAATTGGATCATCTGAAACTTCATAGTCAAATTGTCCCTTTCTTAGTCGAGATCTTATTTGTATTTCCGTAGGTAAATTGCACTCAATATCAAATTCTTCAGCCAATGATTTAGCTGTTGTAATTGCTTTAACAAAACCTTCATCTGTTCTATAATCTGGAGTATAGTTTTAGTTGGATTCAATTGTTGAATTGATTTCTTTAAATCAAGATCTTTTTCTTGAAATGTTTTGCTAGATATATTGATCTCAAATAAAATATCATACCAAATCATAATGAACAAATAAACTTGAAATCGAGTATTTTTTGTGCTATTCCCTTAGCTTCTGCACGGGACTGGGTTCCACGTGGTCCAGAAAGTGAAATGTCATCAGCAATTGAAACGAGTGCATCGTAAATTTAAACTGTTTGGTATCGAATTGCCTTCACAGCATTAACTCGACTTTTCCAGCGTGTTGCGCATAACTTTTTAACAGTTAAACCTGCAGCCTCTTTGTTTTTGACATATTCTAACAATACTTTCGAGCGATGTGTTGATGTAGAAAAAAGGTATATATATTTTGAATTACCTCAAAAAACCGTACTGCTTCCAAACAACAGTTTACGGCATCATTCACCACCAAATGCACATTGCATGGGACATAAAGGCTTTTCGATTTAGCTCTTTAACTCTTGCTTGGACACCATTCTGTATTCCCCGCATGTTTGCTCCGTTATCGTAGCATTGTTCCCTCATATTATATAGACGAATGCCCGAATCTGACAGTTCTTTAAGTAAAATTTCCACCATACTTGCACCTGTAGATTTTTCAAGTTCTACGAATCCAATGAAGTGTTCATTGATAGAAACTTCTGAAGGTTTGTCATTTGTCGATTCATTTGCTGTAACAAAACTAACAGGATTTTTTTTTTGGGGGGGGGGGGGCTGTGCGGTTTGGGGGAGGGGGCTGTGCGGTTTGGGGGAGGGGGCTGTGCGGTTTGGGGGAGGGGGCTGTGCGGTTTGGGGGAGGGGGCTGTGCGGTTTGGGGAGGGGCTGTGCGGTTTGGGGAGGGGGCTGTGCGGTTTGGGGGAGGGGGCTGTGCGGTTTGGGGGAGGGGGCTGTGCGGTTTTGGGGAGGGGGCTGTGCGGTTTGGGGGAGGGGGCTGTGCGGAGAGTTTTATCTAAGAAAAAATTGGAACACAATGATAAAGAAGTATATTTTATAATAAAATTTGATTTTTTAAATTAATTTGGGGGGAGGGGCTGCAGCCCCCTAGCTCCGGCTACGGCCTTGCTAACAATCATTGTCATATGTTCTTTGTGACTGACGTCTGGTGTGCAATCGAGAACTATAGCGTAATATTTTGCATTTTAGATCATTTATCATTTTCTGTTTTACCTCCTTACTCAACAGTTGAATGATCTCATTCTGAATATTTTTCCTAAATAATGGTCATGAATTTCATCTGATTTAAAACGTCTTGTATGTTCTTTCATTACCGGATCAAAGTCAGCAATAACTTCAACAAATTTCAAAAAAATTCCTGTATGAGGTGTATATAACCGATCAGACTGCCCTCTCAGGGGTAAATTTTGAACTCCATGTACTCTGACCAAAGGCATTATTCTTTCTAATACATCTTTCCAGTGTTTCGCTTCACAATTTATAAGGCGCTGATTCACGTCATCAATAGTTTTATTGTTTGTTATACTCATTTTTAGTTCTTTCCAATCACGATAACTGGTTAAATGATCTGGAGATTTTTCATGATACTGCAATATGCTTGACATATTTTTCCAGTCACAACTGCCATGTGTTGCTAAGGCAGATTTACTCCTGTTGTATATTCTGCAGCAAAAATTTTATACTTTATCTACTAACGTAGAATACATCAACCGTTTCCTTTTTAAAGTTTCTCCGTTAGCCAGTTTTCGTGTATAGTGGTAATTAGAAAATTGTCTCCCACTTTCATCTTTTGGATAACCAGACTCAAATTTGATTTGCTTTGGATCATGCTGAATAAGAAAACAACTAATATTATCCCATATATCTGGCCATTTAGCAGGATCCTCCATTATATCTGAATAATTTTGTTAAATGTAAAAGAAGAAAATAATTTTGAAAATAGTGATGTCATAATATTGATGTAATGTCATAATATTGATGTAATGTCATAATATTGATGTAATAAATTAAGATAGAGCGTTAATCCACGTGACTTATTTGTTGTCGCCACTCTAATCAATTTTGTGCTCTTATTTAATTCTACACTTTCTCAAATTTATTTATTTTATTTTTAATTTTTATATTTTTTTTTTTATGTTGCTGGAATTTGCCGCTCCTTGAAATAATGCCGCTCTAGGCAGCTGCCTATATCGCCTATACCTAAAGCCGGCACTGTAAACGATCATCACATGTTGTTGATCGTAGCCAAGCTTTTACTCGTCTTGAGTGCATGTTGTTACTGGAAAAGTCAATGCTATCAAAAAAGCCATCTTAATCATGGGAAAAAAAATAGTTTTATATAAAACCTCACATGGAGTCATTGTTTCTTTTTTCCCCTTTACTAGTTTTACATTTCCATGTATCATACAAAGTTTCACTCTCCTCGATTAAATTGTCAAGTGCGTAATATTCAGCGATAGCCCTGGCTTGATCCTTAAGTGCGAGTCTTTCTTGTTTTGTCATCAAAAAGGGATGCAAAACTAAAAGGGAAAATAATAGAATCAAGGTAGGGTGTAAAAACAGTTATTCTAAAATAATCCTCAGGCAAATCAACTTTTGCATTTTCCCTGTTCATTTGTCTTCCAGCTTTTCGTGCAGATTGAATGTCGACACCTGTGTCATCTGCAACACCTTTTGTAACTAAAAGTTTCCTTACACCTCCCATCACAATTCTGTCGATCAACAGCCAATGACTGTAGTCAACCATTCTTCAATGTATTTTTGTACTGTCAGTAAATCTAAATGCACTGACTGTAATTTCTGGGTCACAGCTTCTAGCTTTGATGAACATTTTTGTATAATAACTAAACAAACAACAAATGTACTCAAAATAAAAAAGATTGGAGAAATGGTGGGACCCAGTTTGTTGCGATTTTCTTGAATTTTTCTTCTAAATGATGAGTTCTAAAATAGCTTGCATCCTTAATAAGAGCCCTTGTGCCATATGCTTTTCATGTGGCTACGTGCATCTTCGTTGAAATCTAAGTTTTGTGCATAGTTTGATGACAAATGCCCCCTGAACTCCTGGAATTACTTTTTGAGGAAACAACATGCAAAATTTGTAAAATGCGCATTTTAACATTTGCGAGTATACAAGCCACGATGGATAGTTTGATAACCATACATATCTAAACACTGTTTCCACCACTGTCAGCTCTAAAAATTATACTTATATCAGGGGACCAACAATCATGGATCAGCAGCAATTTCAACTCATTTGAAAGGTCGTCTGTCAAGACATACCTTCCAATATCCAATTTAGGAAATGAAGAAGTGACAGCGACAAATTAGAAATATGTGTTTCAGTTGTGTCTGGCTGTTGATCTTGTACTGTTGTCCTCAAAGCACATGAAAATTCAGATGCTGCAGACGCCCTAAAATATTCTAATAACGGCTATTTGGAATCCCGCGATTGCTCTACTTTTCGTTTTATTGAGCCTGTACACATTTTTTCTGAGATCCATCTGTTCATATTAATTAAGGATAAATTTAAAAATTCACTGAGTGGCAGACGATTATAAACAAACAAGAGTTGCCAGATTTTAAAAAAATCGGAATGCCAAAACATCTTCGAAGGAATCAAGCTACAGAAGGACAAATTAAAAAAAAATAAAAATAAAGTCTGAAAATGATTGTGCTTGTATCCAAAATATTTGAATTTACAAATACATTAATTATGTCAATATAAATAATTAATGTTATACTCATGGGCATCGCTAGGAATTTTTCCAGGGGGGGGGAAATTTTCCAAATGCCACCCTTGCCCCCCATGAATACGCACATGGTTATACTTAACTTGGATTTAATTGAGAAATAAACCTATATGGCATTGTCAGTTAAAAAAACGTGATTTTGTTACCCCTCCCCTGGAAAAATTTCTAGCGACGCCCATGCATGTGTAATGACATCAACAGGCTCATGTGTAATGACATCAACTTGTTCATGTGTAATGACATCAACATGTTCATGTGTAATGACATCAACTGTTTCATTCATCAGTGTTGACCCTGCTGGCTGGTGGATGAGTGAAAAGTTGGATGGACTGACAGCAATCTGGGACGTAAGGTAGCATTTTGATATAGTTTAACACACATAAATTTATTATGTTGTTAACTAGCAGGGCGGTGCTGATGGGGGGGAGGGGGGCTAAGCTCAAAGATAGTTGAAATAACCCATCGGGGATATCAAAGCATTTATTTCATAGGAATTAGAACAGAAAAATTTTACCTTTTTATCCAATATAACCTAAATGTACCTAATTATTTTTTTTGATACGTAGTTACTTATCTGGTACCTAGATACTTAATCTGATACCTAGATACTAATTATGATACCTAGATACTTTATCTGGTAGCCTATCTAGATACTTAATCTGATACCTAGATACTTAAGGTGGTCCATGGGCCATTTAAGGTTTCTGCTAGTTGTTTTTTCTATCTTTTGTCCCCGTCTTGTCTATCTGTCTGTCTGTCCGTCATCACCCTAGATCTCAACAACCATACGTCCTAGACCCATGATGTATATATCATTTTGTAGGTCTTGGCCTGCCATGTGTGCACCAAAAGTCCATTTCGCGATCTGACCTTTGAGGGCCGTAATAGGGGGCTTATAAAGTACCGTTTTTACTATATAAGCTATATAAACAAAGGAGCGCCCTAGATCTCAGCAACCATAAGTCCTAGACCCATGATGTATATATCATTTTGTAGGTCTTGGCCTGCCAAGTGTACATCAAAAGTCCATTTTGCGATCTGACCTCTCAGGGCTGAATATAAGAGTTACTTATGTACCGTTTTTGCTTATATTTTAAATATAAATAATAAAAGCTAATCAAAGGGGCGTATTTATTATTTATTTTTGTAACAGTTATTCATCATGATTACTTCCCTCTCTATTTATCAAAACCCATAGCGTGGAGCAAAATCTATGGCTGTAGCCCGGAAAAGAAAAATACGGATTTCGTCTGGCGTAACCGTAGCCACTGGGTACACGAAAATGCTCTAAAATGTCCTTTGTCCGAAACTGAAAAGACTTAAATTGCTTGTTTATTTTTTAAGCTACACTAACCATTTTCGGCACATGCATACAACATACCAATTATTGAACAAAGAAATAAAAAATATATAAAAAAATGTATTTAAAAATGTATTTTGTGACTTTTTTTGGGTAAAAAAGTGTAATTTTAAGACATATTTTCAAAAACTTTCAAAGAACCAATTTTTAAAATCTATTGTAGATATCATAAAATAACTTTGCACAAATGTTAATGAGCGTGTTTCAAACAAACGGCAAATTTTTTTTTGGAAATATTAAATAGAATTTTTTTTATAATTTTTTTTTCTACCCCCCCCCTCCCGAAAAATTAACTTTTTTTGAGAAAAAGTTGCATTTTTTTAGGGGGTAGGTAAGAAAAAAATGTATGCATGTGCCAAAAATGGCTAGTGTAGCTTAAAAAATAAACAACTAGCAGAAAACCTTAAATGGCCCATGGACCACCTTAATATTATACATAGTTACTTACTCTGGTACCTAGTTACTTTATCTGGTACCTAGTTACTTATGTGATACTTAATCTGATAAATAGTATCAGCAATTCTGGAATCTAAGCCTTCATACCAAGATTTTGATTAAATGCAGCTATGTAACTAAATGGGTGGAATGATTTAATCTTTCTTTCATATATCTTCTATTGTTGTAGACTTAGGATATTTAATAAGTAAAGTGACTTAATATTTTAGTTTTTTTAAATGATTATACTTCTACATGCATATATAAACCAATATATATTTCAGAAATTTGATTACGACCAAAGGTTTTCAAATACATGCACCACATTTTTTCACTAAAGTAAGTTTTTTTTACAATACAATAGGTAAGTTAATTATAATTATCAGTATATATATATATATATATATATATATATATATATATATATACAGTCGATTCCGCTTATTTGGGACACATCGGGACCGAGGCTTTTTGTCCCAATTAAGCGGCTGTCCCTATTAAAAATACAAATTTACTATTGGCTTCTTGGTTTGGTTTCTTTGAGATTTGTCCCAAATAAGAGGCTGTCCAAACTAAGCGGTGTCCCAACTAAGCGGAATCCACTGTATATATATATATATATATATATATATATATATATATATATATATATATAATATATGTGTGTGTGTGCGTGTAAAAGTGTATATTATTTAGATAATAAGGGTTAACTAAATATGACTGTTAGATAGACTGTATTATATAAGTGTGTTTGTGTGTTAGATAATACGCATTAACTAGACATGACTCATAGATATGAGATTTTCGAGCTAGAATTACGGTTAGTGGATGTACTTGAGAACCCACTCACTGCGCGCACACATTACTAAAGTGCGCAAAAGTTACTAAAGAGCGCACAAATAATACGTTAAGTAGATCTATGTGTATCTATGTTGCGCCAAAATTTACATTTTCTTCTCTAGGTGCGCATAGTTAACATCATTTGCCGCACACATTTTTCGAAAATTTACACAGATAAACATTTAATATGATACCTAGAAGTAAATTTTTAATATGCTACTAAGGAGTTAACATTTAATGTGTTACTTAGGAGTAATCATTCAATATGATACTAAGAAACAGGCTTTTAATTAGATACTAGGAAGCAAAAAAAATAGAAAGTCATTCTAATGGACAGACGGCTGCCTAAATTACTGATATCTTTCAACTATTGCTGGAGTAAACGTAGAAAAAAACCCACTCTGTATAGATCAATATTTCTTTTCGTATGTATCCTCCTTATTTTTAATAACATGAATTAAATTCTTGTTTCCCAAACCTATCCAAAAATTAGTTCATGGAATAGAGAATCGTACAGAAAAGGAAACGTCTTGCTAAAAGACCGTTCGGTATATTTTACCGCGTAAATCTGGCTCACTACCCGGTTAATTTTATGAATAGACGCTAAACATTCGGCGGTAAAACAGTTTTCGTGAACGGCGCGAGGTTATCGTTTTAGGGCCGTTCATTTAAAATTAGGTGATTTCATGTGATATTAAGGGCACTTGGGTGGATGGGGGCTAGGTAAAAGTTTCACAGTTATGTGGAGGCTCTAGGATAATACTTAAAGATATTTCTGGGGGGGGGTTGAGCTAATATACCTGTCGTGAGAAATGGTGCCCCTTAGCAGTTGCCTACCTAAAAAAACTGGTCTGATTGCATTCATTGATAAATAGCCTTACATAAATGTTTTCATTTTGTACATTTTAAATACAGGACCTACCTAGTGATATGTGTTTATGTGGTGAGTTACTTGTTTCTGGACCTAAGTATGTAACACCATCAGCTCAACTTGGCTATATTAATAGTCAACTAACTAATCAATGGCTAGAAAGCAATTATCGCGTAAGTTTTTCCTTCCTGTGTCATAATAAGCTATAGGAATTTTTTAAATAGAACTTGTTTGTAATAAATGGCTGCTTTTTTAGGTTGTGGATTGTCCATTTAAAGGCAAAGAACCATTCGAAGAAAGAATGCACATGTTGAAGAAATATTTTGAAAAAGTCAAGTATGTATCGTGTTGTATTTTACATTAAATAAAATCGAGGTTTATAAAATAAATTAGGATATCAGAATACATAAGGGCATAACTGCTCTGCATTTTTGAATGATTAACTGAAGTAAATGTTTACTTATTAAATGACATAAATAAAATGTTTACTGATTGTATGACTGAAGTAAAATTTTTACTGATTGTATGACTTAAGTAAAATATTTACTGATTGTATTTCGAATGTAGGCCTCCACACGCAACATTGGTAGAGCAGACCCTATGTAAAGGCAAAGAACATTTACAGCAAGAGTTTAACCGGGTATTACACAATGGTGGAGAAGGACTCTTGTTAAGACAACCTAAATCAAACACAGTATTGAAACTTGAAAAACTTTATAGTGCTGAAGTAAAATGTTTATGGTAGCACAATATTTTCGTTAAGTTTATGTTTTAGATTTTGTCTGGATGTCTTTAAAATTACATTATAAAAAAAATTTTTTTGGCTCACAATAAGTGTAAAATTGTGGTTCTAATTACTTCACAGGCTGTTGTTATAGCGCACACGAGAGGAAATAATTTACTGTGTCAGATGGAGAATGGAGTAAAGTTCTCGCTTTGTAATGGGTAAGAAAGTCAACTTACCGTCAAATGTTTTAAAACCCTGGCACACTTTACTTCTTGTATACTTTTCATATGCTAGAATGGACTTATTGAAAATTTTGACGTTTTCATTATTCTCTAGACTTACACATCAAGAGCGACTTAACCCACCTGAGATGGGTAGCGTGGTAAAATTCCATTTCCGTAAGCTGCGTAAGTCTGGTTTACCAGTCAAACCATGGTTTACAGGTACATTTGTAGGTGATTAAAAGTTGTAATATATAAACATAATTTATACAAACCTTGAAGTAAATTACCCCCACCCCCTTACATTTGGCCCTATAAATGGAGATGTATAAAGGGTTGGCAAATCACAAGGCATAAATAAGACGTAAATTTAAGGTATAGTCCTTATTTGTTTTGGTTTTCATCAAATTTTAAAATAACTTTTGATTTAGGTTGATTATATACCTAACATGGCTGCTGATTCTACATCAATAAATCCTGTAACTCTCTATTAAATATTATCAATGTCCTTGTCACGGGTTGTGACTAATTTGTCAAAACCATTCCCTTTGTTCAGACCCTTGACTCACCCAGCCACCCCCTAAATAACATTTTAAACCTCCGTCGACGAACAGTGCCACGGTTGGCAGAAATACGTTACATTCCACGGGGGATTCTCTCTGACCACTCGGCCCCTGTTCAAATGCTGACAACGGATAGATGTCCAGTTACTTCTGTCTTTGTCGATATGACGTACCTCCACCCCCTCTAAGCTCCACCCCCTGATTTGACAGAACAAAATGTTAGATGATTGGTCAGGAGGTCACGTAAGAAAGGCTATGTGAGTAATGTAAGGGAGTTTTTCTGGAAATTCGACCGAGGGTCCGAGTCGTGTCCGGTAGAGATTCGACTAAGTGATCTCGGGGGAGGCAGTCGATTTATGTGTCTATGATTGAAAGAGAGAGAGAGAGAAATAGAGAGAGAGAGAGAAAACGCCATACACTTCATTCATTTATATTGGATTATTATTTTCTTTGCTGCAATTTTGGATTACCTTTGCTCTATTATTTAACAGCCACCAGATCCCTGTTACGGACTGGTGTCTTTGTATAAATAAAATGTACCTTGTTGTTGTACACACGACTTGTCGAATTGATTATCGTCCTGTGTTGTACGTCTAATTACTGGTGAGACTGTGTGCGGCAGAAACTCAAAAATATGAGTCATCACTGAGTCAGCCCTCATAATTCTAGATACAAGCTAAGGGCACCCTCATAGGGGTCCTCAACAGTCTTCCACTATGAAATACCGTGATCAAATGTTTATTTTCTAATATTGATACCCACTTTGTCTAAGTCTAAAAGGGTCCATCTAATTGTCATAGATCGTTTTAAGTTATCTTCAAACGTTACCTTTCATCTTCCACATTCACTTATAAATCACAAGAAAACTTCGAAGGTCGTGGTTCATTTATTAATATATATATATATATATATATATATATATATATATATATATATATATATATATATATATCCACAACACAAACAGTGAATAATAACGTATATACATATAAACAAATGCCAGAAATCCATAGTACGAATAGTCCATAATATCAACTAGAACACATGTCTCTTTAAGACTACATAATATCACTTTCTAACTTTCTAGCTATACACTATATTCAACAACACTTCCTTTCCCTTCACTGTCCTAGCACTAACTGTCCCTCTCTCTCCACCTGAACATCCACTCAGTTCAATCCCACTATTTACTTCACCAACCCACTGAGTTCATGCACAGCTCAGTCACACACACAACACATCCATGACACTAATACTGATCTTCATTATATCTAGTAGTCTTTGAGTTTTACTTTCTGGTAAGAGGGCCCAGCATGACTTGTAATTCTGTCTAGAAGGCCCAAATATATCTGGAACTCTTTACAAAGATCCAACCCCCCCCCTCCCAAATATCTAAGAACAGATCTGACCACTATACATGCTCTATATATAAAGGATTGTCTGTATTATGTATGTGTGTATAATTTTGTACTAGTCTCCTCAATACTGAGATACATTAAACATAATTCTGTTCATTACAGGTGTGTGTGCAGACAAAGGATACGCCAGTGGTGAAATCAAAGATATTACTTTTGCCCCAAAACACAGAGAGTAGACTGAAATATTTTTCGTTTTTATGTTCATGTTGACCTTTCAATATTTCGTAAATTTTAAATACAATTAAAAAAAAAATATGCACAGGTTATTTTGTACACAGCCTGTATATTGCAGGCCAAACTTTAGTTTGATTAATCCAAATGATTTTTTTTATGTTCATTATGAAGAAAAAAATCATTATATTTACATCTACTTTTATGTTGACATAGCTAACATATTCACATACATTGCTCCAGGTATTATTTTTTTAATAAATAGAAAATATGTCTACAGTAATCGAGGTTGATCAGAATAGTTTTTGTGGCTTCTTTTAATAGAGTTGATAATAAATCATAAATGTACTGAGTTATCCACAATTTGTTTTTTTTTTATTATTTATTTTATATGATTTATGTGTTTCAAGTATAAATACTTTTGTTTCAAGTATAAATACTTTTGTTTCAAGTATAAATACTTTTGTTTCAAGTATAAATACTTTTGTTTCAAGTATAAATACTTTTGTTTCAAGTATAAATACTTTTGTTTCAAGTATAAATACTTTTGTTTCAAGTATAATTACTTTTGTTTCAAGTATAAATACTTTTGTTTCAAGTATAAATACTTTTCCTATGGAAAGACAAAATATTCAACTGCTAGAGATCTGTGCAATCTTTTAATTTGATCTTGTTTTAAAACTAAGAAAAAGTCTATAAGTGGTTGAACTCTCTATTTCCTGTATTCAAAACAAATGAGTGTGTTCAGGTTATATTGTCTGGTAAACATACAATGACTGCTAGCAGCCTTTGAGTTTTACTTTCTGGTAAGATTTACTCCGTAACCAATTTTAAGATTAACTTCTGCATATTACACGGATAATACACAGGTATAGTGAGGGGAGAGTGAGACTTGGTAAAAGTCCCTGAGATGCCCATCGTATCGAGTTAAGATTACGATATACTGAACTAAACTTGTCTTTACATTAGTTGATAAGTACCAATGGATCAATAAATGATCCACATATCTAGATGGGAACCCACACTTCTCTTTTCACTGTTTTTCGTTGCTTGAATCACTTCATGGCAAACTGCTGATTGAACAAACTTTGACAAATTTAACAGTTTAACAAATTTAACATACACCAAGAACCTCGATCAAGTGATGACACACAATTAACAGTTCAATTAGACACAAGCCAATAAACTTGATCAAGTGTTGACACACAATTAACAGTTCAATTAAACACAAGCCAATAAACTTGATCAAGTGTTGACACACAATTAACAGTTCAATTAGTCACAAGCCAATAAACTTTGTCAAGTGTTGACACACAATTAACAGTTCAATTAGACACAAGCCAATAACCTCGATCAAGTGATGACACACAATTAACAGTTCAATTAGACACAAGCCAATAACCTCGATCAAGTGATGACACACAATTAACAGTTCAATTAGACACAAGCCAATAACCTCGATCAAGTGATGACACACAATTAACAGTTCAATTAGACACAAGCCAATAAACTTGATCAAGTGTTGACACATTAAAATTTAAGCTTTAACACACATTTATTTATTATTTCAAACACTTACTGTCATTTGTGTCACCATATCCAACAATCCTACAGTCATCCAAGTCAATGTCAGATACAGGAATGTTCTTATTTGGCACACAGGCAGGCTGTATACAGGCATCATTGAAGTTAACGTTAGAACTCAATGAGATGATATAGATTTTATTGTTGGTTAAAGCTGTGGGCATGGATACAGCACGTCATCAGATATAATTCAACACAAAACATGATCGGCTGTTTCTAATATTATACCAGACATATTTTCATGTAACAGTCTAAATCGTTGTTTTTTTTTTTTTTTAAATAAACATTTTTATAAGGTTTTGTTTTTTTACACAGTGAATAGGAGTATTTCCATTAACACAGAAAACATAGGCGTGCCTAGGGATTGGTGGGCCCCAGGTGGGGGGGTTGACCTATTTGAGGGCCCCTGAATTTTAACATTCGACATCATGACTTGAGATAATGTTCTTGATAAATATATGTCTAAATTCCAATTGGTACTGTTTATCAATAAAATTAACAAAAAATAATCATTTTGACTCTGTTAATGAAAAATACCGTTGATTATTGGCGAGATAATGCACGAGTGACAAATCTCATTCATATTGCCTCAAGTCGTGCTTTCTGTGCAGAAAGGCATCTATAACATCATCTATAACATCATCTATAACAGTGGTTCCCAAAGTGGTCCCTACGGACCCCCAGGGGTCCGCGGTATCATTCAGGGGGTCCGTGGAAAATTAAAATTCATTTGGGGGTCCCTGAACAACTCTAGGGGGTCCGTGAAATGTTTAATGTAAAATATTATGATCCATTTATGTTGCGAGGTTCTTTTCAAACTTGTATTAGTTGTCCCAACACCAGTGCACAACACTAATATACTAAGTCGACGGCAGTTGAAAGTAACAATAGTAATATTTAATTCTTTAGTATAACTACATGAACTGACATATAATGGTGAACGCAGGAGAAGCATAATAACTAATGTCTAGCTTTGGGCACCGTAGTATGCGGAAATTGCGTCATCAAACTCTGACTATATTGTTTCCCCACAATCTGTCAGCACGGCATAGAAAACGGTTATAAGACATTTCTAGACTGACCAGACCAGCACGGTGTGTGATCGGCCAGAATGGCAGTGCAAGAGGTATTTTTCCTGCCACTCGGACAGAGGGGAGGGTGTAATGTGCCTGACTACCCGCAAGACAGAGTGAATACCCTCATTTACCACAGTACCACCACCGTCGCTAAAAGTTTTTCTTCCTGACCAGGAGAACCCCAATGATCTTTTACCCTCAGACTATGGTATGCCTTCTAGAGCAGGTTAGCCAATTGGCTAAGATCCGTTATAGTGCAGATACTACACTTTAGTATTAGCAAAAGGCCGAGAAGTTTCACTGCAACAATTGACTGGGACAACATCTAAGCAAGAGGATGATGGCTGCATGCTTTTTATTGATTTCAAAGTCCAGAAAGCTGTATATTATTGATGAAGACCTTATTTTACCACTTATATGTGAGGTAATACACACAGTTTTACACAAACCACATTTCGACATTATAAAAAGAATTCCACTGAGTAATAATACAGTACAAAGTAAGATTGACGAAATGGCTCAGTCCGTTGAAAATTCTTTATGTGATTACTTAAATACATTTGAATTTTCTATACAGCTTGACAAGCTCACTTCAGAGGCGTAGCGAGGGGTGGGCAAGGGGGCACCATGCCCCGGGTGCTACTCACAAAGGGGAGCCAAATGGTATATTTTACATATGATATTTAATGGTTTCCGAATGGGGGGGCACTAAAAGTGTATGTGCCCCGGGCGCGAGTTAAGCTCGCTACGGTACTGGTTCACTTTACCAGGAACCGAAGCTTTACTTTTTAGCTAATGTAAGATTTGTAAAGAAGAAAAAAATTGCTAAATGTTTGGAAACCGGTACAAAAGGTAAATCGTTACTTACTACATCAAAAGATTTTTCAATGTAAAAGCTATACCCTCGACTAATATCATTTCTGTTGCTACTGATGGTGCTCCGGCAATGTTAAGAAAATTCCGAGGTTTTCTGGCATACTTAAAACAAGCTGTAACAAATGTATTTTCAGTGCATTGTGTAATTTATCGACATCATTTGGTCGCAAAAAATCTTAGTGAACGTTTGCATGGAACACTAGATTAAGTCACTCAAGCAGTTAATAAAATCAGAAGGAATGCCTCAAGTGGGAGATTATTTTCTCAGCTCTGAAAAATGACGAAGGCGCTTGGGAGTCCGTGGGCAAGTTTTGATTATAAAAAGAGGTCCATGGTTCAAAAAAGTTTGGGAACCACTGATCAATAACATCATCTATATCAGTGGTCCCTGAACAACTTCATCGTGTCCGTGGAAAATTAAAATTCATTCGGGGGTCCCTGAACAACTTAAATGAGATATTATTTTATCAACTTTGTTTGAAAAATAACGAAGGTTATGAATATTTACTACTTCACACAGAAATGCGTTGGTTAATATTTTAATCGATTGCATGCGCTCTTTGATTCAATGTTTGAATTCCTGGATAGCAAAGACAATGATTTACGACACAATTTAATTATCTCAAAAATGACATAGCCTATATGACTGATTCATTTGACACATTTAACAAAACTAATTTGAACCTACAAGCATGGGCGTCGCTATGAATTTTTCCAGAGGGGGGGGGGCAAAATACGTTTTTTTTTTAACTGACAATGCCATACAGGTTTATTTCTCAATTAAATCCAAGTCAAGTATAACATTAATTATTTATATTGACACAAATGAATGTATTTGAAAATTCAAACATTTTTACTACAAGCATGTTCCGATTTTAATTTTTTGTTTAATTTGGGCTTCTGTACCTGGATTTGTCATTCGAAAAGGTTTTTGGCATACAGGTTTGTTTTTTTAATCTGGCAACTCTTGTTAGTTTATAATCGTCTGCTGCTGAGTGAATTTTTTAAAAATTTATCCTAAATTAATATGAAAAGATGGATATCAGAAAAAAATCGTACAGGCTCAATAAAAGCAATCGCGGGATTCCGAAAAGCCGTTTTTAGAAGATTTTAGGGCGTCGGCAGAATCTGCATTGAGGACAACAGTACAAGTTTAACAGCCAGACACAACTGAAAAAAATATTTCTAATTTGATTGTCGCTGTCACTTCTTCATTTCCTAAATTGGATATTGGAAGGTATGTCTTGACATTTGAACTTTCAAATGAGTTGAAATTGCTGCTGATCCATGATTGTTGGTCCCCTGATATAAGTATAATTTTTAGAGCTGACAGTGGTGGAAAAAGAAGTTTTAGATATGCTTGGTGATCAAACTATTCATCGTGGGTGTATGCTTGCAAATGTCAAAAGGTGGCTTTTTCAAATTGTGCGTGTTATTTTCGCAAAAAGTAATTCCAGAAGTTCATGGAACATTTGTCATCAAATCATGCACAAAATTAAAAGATTTAAACGAAGATGCAAAGCACATGACACAGAGACGCTTATTAAGGATGCAAGCTATTTTGTTGCACTATTGGTAGCCGAAGCAGTTTCTATAGATGAGCTGTTGAACTAATCATTTAGAAGACAAATCTAAGAAAATTGCAAATAACTTGGTCCCTCCAAACTTTTTTTTACGGCATGCATGATTTGGCACTTCGTGGAAATTCTGGTAATTTTTACGACATGCTAGAGTTTCGTGTTGAATCTGAAGATGAAGTTCTAGGTAATCATTTGTCAATTGGTTCTTGTAGTGCTACGTATATCTCGGCAACCAGTGCTGCCGAGAGGGGGGCAGGGGGGCGAATGCCCAGAGGCTCGGCGAGTTTTAGGGGCACAGACAGAGCTAGCCAATCAACTTTTGAAAATATTATTATCAGCACGGGAGGCCCGTGACAGCCCTGCCTAGGGTCCCGAAATTTCTGTCGGTGGGCCTGTCGGAAACTACACAAAACACTATGATCGAAATTTGTGGGTCTTTCTTGCGTGAAGACATTGTTCGTGAAGCAAATAATACAGTTGCAATTTCTATACTTGCCGTCGAGACAATATAATTTCAGGCATTGAGCAGATGTCACTTGATGTTAGATTTGTCAAAGAACACCATAATTATAAATTCATTAGAATATGGATTAGACTCAGCCCCGTAACGTGAAAATTCTACAGCTGGGGCCAAGCAATATCAGGCGGGTGGCCAGGAAATAAATTTTACTAAGTAGAGCAAACAAGCAGAGGGGACTAGACAAAAACACAGGGAGGGCCATGCGTCCTGGCCCATTCCCCCGCATGCTACGGGCATGATTAGATATGAAAATATTGTTGGTCAAGGATAAGACGGATGTTCTACAAATTTTAAGTAAAGAAGGAGCAGTCCAAGCAATAATTCGAAAAAAAGATCCAAAAGCAGCAATTGTAGATTGCAGTTCACATAAATTAAATCTTGTCGCGAACGATTTAAATAATGTGGATGCTGTACGAAACACAATAGGAAAAATTAAGTCAATTTTAGTGTTTTCCTGAAAAAATTAATCAAGCAAAGAAAACTAATTCCAAATGTTCCTTTACTATGTGAAACTAGATGGACACATAAAAAAATAGGTTGCGGATTTTAGCTGAAAATGTGACAGAAATTGTTAAACAACTAGAATATTTAGAACAATCTGGAAAAAGCAAGCAAGTTGCACATTAGTTACTTTCTGCTGTTAGAGGTTAGGTTTGGGGTACATTTGTTGTCTGTTAAGTTATTATACTTCAATATAATAAATTTTCATAAATTTTTTTTCAGTTTTATTGTAAAAAACTTTATGTCATTTTTCAAAATGTAAGGGGGGGGGCAAATGCCCCCTTATATGACATTTTTTTCAAAAGGTGGGGGGGGGGGGCAAATGCCCCCTCTTGCCCCCCTTGAGTACGCCTTTGCCTACAAGGTGAAAAATTTAATTTAATTAAAACTAATAGCGTAAATTCTGAGTTAATGCCTTAACTTTTTCTGTACCAAACAAAACTTGGGAAGACGATAATGTTCTCAGTTTCCAGATATAACGAAATTGCAAAATAAAGTTGAAAATTAGCTTGCTTACTATCAACACTAAACGGTTCTTCATGCAGACCTAGACCAACGATCTCAAGACATTCTTTAATTGGTTTTTCCCGACTGGGTGTAGAGCCCTTTCACGCGTGGACAAACACAGATCCCAAACAGCGATGAATCCGTACTAATACAGGAGCAGCTTATTGAAATATCCACAATTGAGGAACTTAAACCAATCTTTAAACAATGATACCACAAATTCTGGTTATAAAAACAGACCCCAATTTTATATCCTGCATTAAGGGTTATTGTACATAAGTTTTTGACTGCTTTTTCGTCTTACTATTTGGTTGAACGTTGATTCAGTGCCGTTATGAACATCACACACACAAAAACAACAGAAATTAGTGCTCGTGGGAATGTGCAGTCACAACTCAAACAATGAACTGGACATAAATACAATCATAACATCATGTCATGTCATTTTTTTTTTAAATAACTATGATTTCAATAAATACTTCTTCAACAAAATGTTTTTTTTTAAATTTATAATTTTCATACAATGCATTTATGCACCTTTTTCACTTGGGGGGCGTTAGGCAAGTTTTGATTATAAAAAGGGGTCCATGGGTAAAAATGTTTGTGAACCACTGATCTAGATCAATGCTTTATAGTACGTGAGTCTAGTTCACTATCAACTTCGCTGTCCATATTGATTGATTGAAATAGATATAAATATAGATGGACAAATATGTAAATAGATAGTTCGATCGATAGATATATTGAATAGATTATATAGAGCAGTGATGGCAAACCTTTTTAGCCGCGTGCCCAAAATTTAGAAAATATTTCTGTATAGGTATTTATTAAATTATAAAATTGTAATAGGTTGTTAATAGTGAGGTAAATAGACTCATCTTTACATGCTGGTTAGACTTACTTTGATCCAAAAGTCTAGCGGTAGACACAAGAACTGAAGGTAGAGTCATGAAATCTGTTGGTTTTTGGTAGGACTCCACAGACGCAACACATCTAGAACTGTAAAGTTGAGATCAGTAAAATAACATTCTGATTTTTATGTGTAAGTATTAAATCAAAATAAAAGCATCCATAAAGTAAATTATATTTTAATAAAATAAAAAGTTGTCGGCTGTTTTATATACAAATTACTTATAAATTTAATTTTACATTAAATTTGTGTACAATTGGCAATAAAATTTCAAGTGTCCATAAGGGGCGTCATTTCTGAGGAGAAGGTGGGCGGGGAACCAGGAAATCATGTTTTATAATTATCAAAGTCATGAAAATGCTCTATAAGAAATGTCACAAGTTACTTAAATTTATAAGATATTCTGTAGACCAACTTCATAAATCAACCGACCTGTTAACCAGTTTATAACAGTAGCTGTCAATCATGATTGTATTCTCCTCCAATAACACTCCCATACATTGAAACTTTTGGTTAGTGGCATTGTAAATTCCCACAACTCCAGGGTAATCACATTCCTTAGCTACAGGTGTACCAGAGTACATTCTCTTGCCGAGATTTGAAAATTTGGCTGGTCTATTTCTGGTGTAGTAGCAACTTTCTATTGAATGAAGGGAAAATTTTTTGGCAGAATGTGTGCCATTCGATTATATTTGGTTGTCACTTTAATAACAGATGACATACTGACAAATGGCCATCACATATGACATACTGACTAATGGCCATCACAGATGACATACTGACTAATGGCTATCACAGATGACATACTGACCAATGACTATCTCTTTCATAACAGATGACATACTGACTAATGGCTATCACTTAAATAACAGATGACATACTGACCAATGGCTATCACTTAAATAACAGATGACATACTGACCAATGGCTCTCACTTTAATAACAGATGACATACTGACCAATGGCTATCACTTTAATAACAGATGACATACTGACCAATCGCTATCACTTTAATAACAGATGACATACTGACAAATGGCTATGACTTTAATAACAGATGACATACTGACCAATGGCTATCACTTTGATAACAGATGACATACTGACCAATGGCTATCACTTTAATAACAGATGGCATACTGACCAATTTCTATCACTTTAATAACAGATGACATACTGACGAATGGCTATCACCTTAATAACAGATGACATACTGACCAATGGCTATCACTTTAATAACAGATGACATACTGACCAATGACTATCACTTTAATAACAGATGACATACTGAACAATGGCTATCACTTTAATAACAAATGACATACTGACCAAGGGCTATCCCTTTAAAAAACTATTTGGAACGTGGTAATTAACACACACACCAAAACATTTAAAGTATTGACTAGATATGAACATAAAAATCATTACATCTAATGATTTAAAGGGTTGACAAAGAAAACCAACCTGGACGTGGAGGTGTTGTAGTGGTTGTGGTGGTTGTCGTTGTTGTGGTTGTAGCTGTGGTGGCACAGTTACATAATGAGCTGAACACAACGTCGTTACCTTGTGTACAGGCTGTTGGAGATAAACATTTTAACTTTTATTTATGTTCAGCATTCGTTTTTTTATAAATCTCTCAGAATATCAAAACAAAGCGTGTAAAGTTTAACGATAACATTTTATAAATAACATTTCGATTTTTCATGTCGCATGTTTAATTTTGCATCACAAAATATATTTTATACAAAAATCGAATCTCTAATTAAAATCTCCTCTACCATTGACTAATATTTTCAATATTTACTTTATTTCACTTTTTACACTCTTTTTCTTTCTATTGTTTTTAAAATTCGCTTAATCAATGTGGTCAATGGGGGGATCGAATGGACAAATCAAGAGGTGTGCTTTCAAACCTCTTTTTTGTGGGCTTAAAAATTTGGTGGAACTCACCTCCACACCAAATCGAGGGGGGAGGGGATAATTGTGGCTTTACCAGATTGAACCCTTACATGTGGGTCGAGTTCACTATCAACTTAGCCGTCCATATAGATAGATTGAAATAGATATAAATATAGATGGACAAATATGCAGGGGTGGACTGGGCCGCCGGGACACCGGGAAGATTCCCGGTGGGCCGGTGGGCCGCCAGGACCGGTGATATAATAATTAATAACTAATATGCGGTGATATTAGAGGCAAGTACCAAAATGGCGGCCATAATGTTCAAACAAACAACGACCGTACTCTTACGTCAATAAAATGTTACGGACTTAACTGACGGCACAATATTTATGAAAACAATTCAGGCAGTGGCAGATCTAAATTCCGAAAATGATACTTCAGTTATCGATGATAAAAACACCAGTTACTATTTCAAACGTCCTCGACAGAATACCTTACAATCATTTGTTTAATTTCACCCAATACAAACAAGTGCGAGTGAAACTGATCTACCATTTACAAATGCGCATCAGTATTTTTCAGAAGCAATGGTATCAATAGGAATTGGGTGTCATACTGTAAAGAATCTAAAGCTTTGTTTTGCACAGTATGCTTAGCATATGAATTCCTGGAAACGTGCATCAAAGATTAGAGGAACATGAAAACAGCAAATATCACGAGAAGTGTGTGGAAGCTTATATAATGTCTGTAAATGAAATAGACATTGATAGCATTTTATTCTCTCAGCAAAATAAAAAAGGTGCCAACAAGTTCTAGAAAAGAGACAAGTGCTGAAAAGAGTAATTGAGATTCTGAAAATGATTGGAAAACGTTGTCTTAGTTATCGGTCAAAAAATAATGCTGCCTATACATTAAACGACGATCATGGAAATTTCTTGGAAATAATATTACTCTTGTCAAAATTTGACTCAATGATTAAAAAACATCTTGATATGGTTATTGAGAAAAGTAATGACAGACATGCATCTAATTTGGCGAATAAGGGGAGAGTAAATTTGATTACCCTCATATCGAAGACGACATTGAATCATATCATTGATGCAATAAGAAAATTAATAAAGAAAACTATTTCGGAGAAAATTAAATCTGCTGGTATGTTTTCAGTTAAATTTAAGTGTGAAGGACCAATGTTCAATAATTATGAGATACCGGTATGTAACAGATAAAGTTCATGAGCGATTGATAGGCGTTGCAAACTGTACATCTTCTACTGGAAAAGGTATGTTTGAATTATTTCAAGAGAAACTCATTCAATTTAACATAATATTGTGTCGGTAATGCTACAGATGGGGCAGCCAATATGCAAGGACAGTACTATGGGTTTACTAAATGGCTGAGTGACGTTGCACCTCATCAAATTCATGTCTGGTGCTACGCACATGTATTGAATCTTGCTCTAAGTGATACTACTCAAACCACGACCTCTTCAATTAGCCTATTTCAACTTAACATGTGCGGTGTTCTTTAGTGAATCGTATAAAAGAATGGTTGTTTGGGTCGATCATAAACAGAAATCTAGACACCAAAGATGAAATATTATTGGTGAAACGCGATGGCGGGCCAAAGAAAGTGAGTTAATTTTTTTGGAAATTTCGATAATCCAAACTCATCATTATTCATTGAATTGATTTATACGTTATAAGAACTAGCACATTCGGACGCATTCAATGCAAAAATCAGGGATACACAAACATTACTAGATAAGTTTATCAAGTTTGAAACTGTTGTCACTGCAAAACTATACTTAAGAATATTCCAGCACACAGGATCGCTTTCTAATTATTTACAAACCACCGGAATGGATGCACTGCAAGCATACCGTAATGTAGATTGTACTGTTAAGTTGTTAGAAAATATTTCAAGATATTTCGATGGTGTTCTCGACAGTGCCAAACGATTTGTTTCCTGGGCTAATAACAAGTTGGAAGAAGAATTTGTTGAAATTACCATTGAGGAAATATTTATAGAGTAACGTTTACACAAACCAAAAGCGATGTCTGATGAGAGAAGAACGCACGAGGTAGTAGGAAATAATGCAGCGGACAGATATCGCATTGAAGTTCATAACTGCATCATGGACAAAATTGTAAAAACTATTGAAAAGCGATTTGAAAGTCACGATTTCTTATACGCAGATATTGCCTGTCTTGATCCACAGAATTTTGAGGATATTAAACAACAAGGTTTGGCTACATCAGCGATGAAGCGCCTTAGCACTATTCTCTTTAATTTTGATGAAAGCGCCACAGCGACTAATCTCAGTGAAGAGCTAACTGACTTTGCGCAGAAATGGGACAAATTTATAAATTCTGTCCCCGACGAATACATTCTCCAAATGTTCGATGATTCAGAAGAGGACAGCGTCATTGAAGATTCGCCACATGAACCCTGGGACGACCAAGTTGTGGATAAGAGTGAGGAACTTCAAAAATGCGAATTTTGCAAAAAATGTCCTGTTTGCTGCTTTTCTGTACTACATAAATACAGTTTCTATGGGCAAACATACAAGTATCTCTTTAGTGCATATAAAACTTTTATTGACCCTGTCTTCTACCCAAGTAGCTTGTGGGAGATCTTCTCTGAAATACATTAAGAATCGCTTGTGAAGCTCATTGTCTTCTACACACCTTGAAGCTTTTATGCTTATGTCCAGCAGAAACCGATGTTTTAAGTGAACTAAATAGTGACACAATTATAGATCATGTAATAGCCGAAATGGCACCCAGCTTAAAGAAGTTGCGTATACAATAAACACCATCACAGTGAGTCCGAATAACTTGAATTGACGCATTCTTGATATTTTATATACAATTATAAATTATATATTCCATTTATCGTTTTTTGTTACTGTATACTGTAATTTGTAAAATTACCCATGACTTTGGAGGCCTCGGCCCTCAGGTTTTGGATGGAAAAAATGCACAAGGAAAATAAAATTCATGAAGGTAGGGCCGCTTTTTTGTTTTTTCCCGGGCCGCTTGAGCTCCCCAGTCCACCCCTGCAAATATGTACGAAAGAGAGATCGATCGATATATTGATAAATCGATTGATTGATTAGATTGTATAGAGCAGTGGTGTAGAACCTTTTTGGCTGCGTGCCCAAAATTTAGAAAATATGTCTTTATATGTATTTATTAAATTATAATAAATTGTAATCGGTTGTTAACAGTGAGGTAAATTCACTCATCTTTGGCGTAGCACCTAAATATTAAACCACATTAGATTAATACCCCAAAATGGCGACTGTTATAATTGCCAATTTAAAATGACTAGATAAAGTTTATATTCTGTTGTTCGCACTTGCTAAAAGTCTAGCTATATTTACATATACAGAGCCGTAGTTAGCTATTATTTACAAATACCGAGCCGTAGATAGCTATATTTACATATACAGAGCTGTAGCTAGCTATATTTACAAATACCGAGCCGTAGCTATCTATATTTACATATACAGAGCCGTAGCTAGCTATATTTACATATACAGAGCCGTAGCTAGCTATATTTACATATACAGAGCCGAAGCTAGCTATATTTACATATACAGAGCCGTAGCTAGCTATATTTACATATACAGAGCCGTAGCTACCTATATTTACATATACAGAGCCGTAGCTAGCTATATTTACATATACAGAGCCGTAGCTAGCTATATTTACATATACAGAGCCGTAGCTATATATTTACATATACAGAGCCGTAGCTAGCTATATTTACATATACAGAGCCGTAGCTAGTTATATTTACATATACAGAGCCATAGCCAGCTATATTTACATATACAGAGCCGTAGCTAGCTATATTTACATATACAGAGCCATAGCTAGCTGTATTTACATATACAGAGCCGTAGTTAGCTATTGTGGCGATCTGTTATAGTTATATTTGTCGACGCCTCCTCCCAATCTGAAAAGTACAAAAACAAGGTTCTGTCGGCACCAGTTCCTAGTACGGCACCCTGTAAGGCCGTACAGCCCGCAACACCCCACTCCTACTCTACATTTATATGACAGTCCCGTGTGTGTGTGTGTGAGCACGTTTGGCCTGGTGTATGTTAACTTATTGTGGACTGGACACACGATGAAGTATGACAATAATTATCTCGGGAAACATAACACATTTTAAAACAGTTTTAAACAGAAATATTTATCACTTAAAGAAATGAGGACATTTTTTAAAAATATGGATAAAAAAGGACACTTACACGAAACTACGTTGTACATCTAATAGATAATCTCTTTTAGAGGCTATTGGATCGTGCCCTTATACATTGTCGTCTTCTGTCTCATCCAACATTATTATTTATACTGAACACGTTTTTTTTCTTGAGGGGAGGGAAGGAGAGTAAGTTTACTTTAGAAACACTGATTTGTAAAGGTGTCGCCATCTATTTGTAAAGGTGTCTCCATCTATTTGTAAAGGTGTCTCCATCTTTTGTAAGTATCTCCTTCTTTAGTAAAGGTGTCTATTCCTCTTATTGTCGTGTCAATTTTAGTAACACCGCTCAACCTCAAGTGTATGACGTCCATTCTTTATTTTGGCATCCAAGTAGTTTCTATGGCCTCCTCTCTTCCGTGCTCCACCAAGGGTATCTTACATTATAGTATAGTTTATTGTGGCGTGAGACGGGCCCAAACCAAGCCAACCCTTCGTTTTTTCACTGTAACCAGGAGTGGTTCATGATGGGAATCTCAAGCAAGCAGATATTTCGTTAGACGGCGTTAAGCCCAAGAGTTTGAAACTTTCCAACCTTTCTTAATTTATGGTTAGTTCTGCATTGCTTACAACTATGGTGTTTTTCATTACTTTGCTTTTCTCGGTGATAACTTCCGTTGCACGTGGCTGTCTATAAGTTTGTTTGTCAGGTCTTGAGTTAACTACTTCTGCTTCCCCCACCCCCACCCACCCATCAGATATAAAGATATTCTCAAAAAATAGGTAAAATAGGATGCTTTCCTGCCAGACTCCTACATTTGAATAGAAGGACTTGGGACATTTGTTTACCTATGAGCATATCACAGAGAGTGTGTGTTATAAGGAGGTTCTAACAAGAAGATTGCCTCATTATTCATTTCAGTTGAACTATTTACTGTTTTGTTTTGTTTCGATTCATCTCAGTTGAACTATTTACTGTTTTGTTTTGTTTCGATTAATTTCAGTTGAACTATTTACTGTTTTGTTTTGTTTCGATTCATTTCAGTTGACCTATTTACTGTTTTGTTTTGATTCGATCTATTTCATTATTATTATTTTCGCCACCTGTTATTCGATGTGTGTGGCTGACGTTGTTTATTCAATTATAAAATATTTTGTTCAGACTAGTAGTTCTTTTAATATTAATTGACATAACTAAAACTCTTGATTGATGATCTCTGTCATCCCTTATTAAACATAATGAACTAAAATATCAAAAACAAATTTACATACAGCATTTTTTCATTTACTCTTCTGTGTTAACGAGTATAAATATTTGAATTGATAAACCATCTTTCTTTTTATATTATTTTATATCTTTTGTTACGAGGTTTGTGTGATCAGTGTGGTGGGAAATGTAGTATTTCGAGTTATTTTATTAAGGTTTACTGACAGTTTCAATCTGAATAATATTAGATAAAAGGTAGATATGATGACGTCATTTGGGTCAATATTCCAAGTTATAAAATGTGGTTGAAAACCTTTGAATATTTATTTGTAGAAATGTGTGAAATCAAAGATAATATCAAAGTTGACCATAATTGTGTTAGAACGGGTCTATATTTATTCTAACAGATTAGAGCACTGGGATAGGTCTTCTGCCACTATTAAAAATAATTCGTTTGATTAGCTGATTAGTGTGATTGAATTTCGAGCTGAGGGGATTGGTCTTTCGAGGATATTTCTATTATTTGTATTCAGGGGTGGATTTAGGGGCCGGGGTGGCATGCCTCAAGTATAGGTGAGACGTCATTAAATTATCGAAATATTTTTTGTTCTAAGACCAATTTTCAACAATGAAAAAGTTTTGCCCCTCCCCCCGTGTCAAAGTTGTCCAGATCCGCCCCTGTTTGTATTTACTGTGTAACAAATAGTTGCAAATATAAAAATAATGAACTATTTTGCAGATCCAGATGTCACAAAAGTGTATCGGGTTGCAACTAGAGATCACAGAGAAAGATGATTTTAAAAATATTTCAGCTCACTAACACACACACACACACACACACTCACACACACACACACTCACACTCAAAGCTTCTACTAAATTTGTGTGTGACCTGTTTTTATTTTGTTTAACAATGGATGACATAGGAAAAAAGATTCATAGTTTTATCTATTTCAATTAGTATCAAAAGAGCTACAAATCACAACTCAATCTGTTCAAATTAAATAAAAAGAACTCAGCCTCGCCCAGCTATCAATCAATTTGAGATAAAGTTATCTTGTTTTATTGTTTTCCCCACACCCAAAAAGTTATTAATTGACGTCATCTCTTTCTTTCGACACTGTGCACATGGTCAATTCGACATTGGCCTGTCACACCCGGCCAATATTCTCATTGGCCAGCCATGATGAACAGTGGCCAGTTTAGCCGGTCAGTGTCTGACATTGGCCTGCTGACACATAACCGGTAACTTATACTCATACATAGTATACAATAAACATACACAATCTCACTCGAATTAACCCTATAATTGTTAGAATCAATATTCTATTTTCTTCTCAAACCTGTAACATCTGCCGTAAAGCCCTCTATAATGAATGTCCATTTTTTTAAACGTATTATATTTTATTGAATTGTTGAAATTAACGTTGATCACATTACAGGGATAGAAGTCTAGATACCAGTTTTAGGTAAAAGTTAGATACAAATTTAGATACAAGTTTAAATGTACAGTAAATTTCCCTCAGCCCTATTGGACCATAGGGGCAGATGAAGTGATTGTGCTGTTAGCAAAACGCCCAGCCGCCTTTACTTCCCCAACATAAATCAGGCACTCATTTAAAGATGGGTGGACTTTTGGGACGACTTTGAAACAAATTTCACCTGGAGAAATTCCCATTGTTCTCACCAAGGATTGAACCCGGTACTCTCATGTCGACAGTCGAGTATCTACACCACTTAGCCATCCGTCTCACCAGACCCAAGTTTGAGATACAAGTTAAGATACAAGTTTAGGTACAGGTTTAAAATAACTCTCTCATTTATGTTAAAGTGATTTAGACAAAATGTTAGTACTATTTTTTTTATTTTTCACCAAGTTATGCATTCAATAAATGCTTCTTGAAATATTTTTTCCTCTTTTGATTATAAGTATACATTGATTTTATAAGGAATCAGTAAAAAAAAGTAAATATATATTAAACAAATGTACTTCACTGTATACTTCAATATATTTAACCAGAAAAAGTATTTATTGTTTATTGAAAGTATACATTAAATTTAAAAAAATATCGACAGCCCAAAAAAAAGTACTAAATTTTAATTAGATATGCACCTTTATTTATAGTATGAAATATATATAGGGAAAATAAATACACAGCTATTTCCCTTTCCATTCCCCACCCCCCGGTGTCGGTGGGCTTTAGAAAACCGACACCGGTGTCGGTATCGGCGGAAAATAGAAAACCGACACCGGTGTCGGTGTCGGCGGCTGATGGAATGCCGACACCGGTGTCGGGGAATATTTTGACCGACACCCCACCCCTGGTCATCGGAGTACTCTCAGTAAACAATAAGTCGTGAAAAAATTGACATGGTCGGGGAGGCCGGGCCCCCTTACAGATGCGGGCCCCCTGGCAATAACCACCCGACCCCGCCCCCTCTCGGCGTGCCAGAATACAACTATGTGTTGCTATTAAAATAGAAAAACTAAAAAAAAAATTCGCACCAACCCATTGGGCGTTGCTAACAGACATTATTTAAAATACGTTCTTGTGAGTGATTAGTGTAGAGGGATATTTGAAAAGGAGGCTTTATTCACTCCGAAACTATTTTGATGACTCTGTGTGTCGAACTGAACAATTTTAGATCAAAGGTTGACATGATAGCGAAGACAAACTTGCTAGTTGAATGAACGTGACTATCCTTCTCTCAATAACATCTGATTTGTGTGAACCGAGACTATCCGTCCCCTCAACAACATCTGATTTGTGTGAAGTCCCTGTAAGGATGAGTTGAAATCTCTTAAATCCAATAAAACTCTAATGGGACGATTCTTGTAGTGCCATTCTTTCATCCCCACCATAGCCGATAGTGCAATGACCATGGAGGCACCACGGGAGAGGGGTTGACCATGAGCCGGAAATATCCATTGGTCCTCACCGAAGATCGAACCATGAGCTGAAATATCCATTGGTCCTCACCGAAGATCGACCCATGAGCTGAAATATCCATTGGTCCTCACCGAAGATCGAACCATGAGCTGAAATATCCATTGGTCCTCACCGAAGATCGAACCATGAGCTGAAATATCCATTGGTCCTCACCGGAGATCGAACCATGAGCTGAAATATCCATTGGTCCTCACCGAAGATCGAACCATGAGCTGAAATATCCATTGGTCCTCACCGAAGATCGAACCATGAGCTGAAATATCCATTGGTCATCACCGAAGATCGAATCATGAGCTGAAATATCCATTGGTCCTCATCGAAGATCGAACCATGAGCTCGGATAGCCATTGGTCCTCACCGAAGATCGAACCATGAGCTGAAATATCCATTGGTCCTCACTGAAGTGATCGAACCAGTGAGCTGAAGATATCCATTGGTCCTCACCGAAGATCGAACCATGAGCTGAAATATCCATTGGTCCTCACCGGAAGATCGAACCAGAAACCCTCAGGTCGACAGACGAGCGTTTTACCAGTACATTGTTTTTAAAATTATGTTAAATCGACAATTGTAATGAATACAGCAAGAAAAGCTGTTGTCATTGTAATCAAATGAATCATTACCATCTACTAGACTAAAGGAAGAGAACATCAATAAATAAATCAATAGCAATACTCATTATTAATAGTAACATAGATTCATCAATAAAGTTGTTTTCATTCTAGCTTACAGAAATACTGAAGCCAGAATTTATTTTCCGATTGTAAATACTTCGTAATAAATAAATGTATTATTGTATGATCTAATAGATTGAAATCTTTTGTTTTAACAGTGGAACAATGTCTACGTATGTGTGTGTCTGTCACTGTCATTTTTGGCAGTTCCTCTCTCCCACTCCCTCCTCCTCTCTCTCCCTCCCTCCTTCCCTCTTTCCCTCCCTCCATCACTCTCTCCCTCTCTCTCTCTCTCTCTCTCTCTCTCTCTCTTAGGCATGACTGTAGCAAAAGATGGCAATTCCTATGGATGAAGGAATGGAATGTAATAATGTAGTAAGTAATGTGATATTTGGTTCCCTGTACCGATCATATTTATAGTAAGTTAGCTATGTGGGAGAGAAGCTCGTAAAACCTTAAATCGGGGTAAAAGTTTGCCAATTTTCATGTCTTTGATATCCAAAATAATTAATTACAATTAAAGTACCCATTGAGATGGAACGAAACCTGTTTAAGAACCTTTCCCATGTAACAAAAGTAAAAAAATAACTACTTTATTACGCACAAAGGCAAGTTTTTGTGGGACGATACAGCACCAAATAAATATATATATATATATATATACCATCAGGAAATGACGTCATAGAGGATTTATAGCGACGGCGTTCCCATACCGTGATTACTTTATCAATACATATCAACGCAGTGGCTACGATTCCAGCTAACTGGACTCCGTGTTATTTTTTCCGGGCTCCAGCTATAGATTACCAAAATAGTTAATAACAATTAAACTACCCAATCAGATGGAACGAAACCTGTTTAAGAGCCTTACCCGTGTAATTTTGTGTACGTGTACCAAATTTCACGTTATTTGGTTGTCTGGATCTTGAGTTTTAAGGGAACAGACAGACAGACAGTAAATGCGTCTTATAAGTATAGAGAAGTATTGCCATCTACCGAATGACGGCAAATGTAATTTTTAAAGAAAATACAATTATTTATTATCTTTTCATAAATTACTTTTTGTTTATTGAGTTTCCCGTTTCAGTTTCATGTTCATCATCAATCATGATAATTATCAGTAATTTTTTTATCTAATTTCACTATTAAATTTGTAAACAAACTGACATTACGAATCAGTTGGCGACAGAAGTGCTCAATGTTCATTTTTATTTTTTTTTAATATATTATTTTTTTTAATAATATCGATTAAATACTTGCTACAGAATTACTATATTCTATTATTGAATTAAGGGGGTAAAATTTGTCTTTCGGTCATATTTTGTCTTGCCCCCCTCTCAAATATGCAATTTTCCCAGAGGGGCGACCTTTACTTTGAATGTTGGCTAAAAGCCCCCCCTTAAAATATTTCAAGTTTAACCCATAGACATTTCTGTTTTATCCTCCAAAGTGCCGTAATATGTTGGAAAACACCATAGTAATCAGTATTAACTAAGTCATGCTGCTAAAATTAATCAACCCTCGTATAACAGGGGAAAGAATCCAATAAATTATAATCAATACTTCCTCGATCTAAATTATCTCCCACGGCTAAACTTAAAAAGTCAATGTATCCAGGGCATTCACCATTTCCAGTTATGTTGCTACATAAAGGCCCTGTGTTATGTCTAGTTATGGTACTACATAAAGGCCCTGTGTTCTGTCTAGTTATGGTACTACATAAAGGCCATGTGTTCTGTCAAGTTATGGTACTACATAAAGGCCATGTGTTCTGTCAAGTTATGTTACTACATAAAGGCCCTGTGTTCTGTCCAGTTATGTTACTACATAAAGGCCCTGTGTTCTGTCCAGTTATGTTGCTACATAAAGGCCCTGTGTTCTGTCCAGTTATGTTACTACATAAAGGCCCTGTGTTCTGTCTACTGCATAAAGGCCCTATGTTATGTCCAGCTCTTTGTTTTCGTTGAATGCGGTTAATTCCATTCCAAACAAATATGAAAATGAAGAATTATTGACTGGTTTTGTGTGTGTTTTGGTTTTATTGATGCAACCGGAGTGGTTAGGACAAAAAATGTTCTCATAAGTTTAGAAAAGTTTTTAATCTAAAGTAGACTAGAGGACAAGATTATTTAGACTAGAGGACAAGACTATGTAGACTAGAGAAGAAGACTATGTAGACTAGAGAAGAAGACTATGTAGACTAGAGAACAAGGCTATGTAGACAAGAGAACAAGGCTTAGTAGACTAGAGAACAAGACTATGTGGACTAGAGAAGAAGACTATGTAGACTAGAGAACAAGGCTATGTAGACTAGAGAAGAAGACTATGTAGACTAGAGAAGAAGACTATGTAGACTAGAGAAGAAGACTATGTAGACTAGAGAAGAAGAATATGTAGACTAGAGAAGAAGACTATGTAGACTAGAGAAGAAGACTATGTAGACTAGAGAACAAGGCTATGTAGACAAGAGAACAAGGTAGACTAGAGAACAAGACTATGTAGACTTAGTAGACTAGAGAACAAGACTATGTAGACTAGAAAACAAGGCTTAGTAGACTAGAGAACAATGCTATGCAGACTACAAAACAAGACTATGTAGACTATAAAACAAGGCTATGTAGACTAGAGAACAAGGCTTAGTAGACTAGAGAACAAGACTATGTAGACTAGAGAACAAGACTATGTAGACTAGAGAAGAAGACTATGTAGACTAGAGAACAAGGCTATGTAGACAAGAGAACAAGGCTTAGTAGACTAGAGAACAAGACTATGTAGACTAGAAAACAAGGCTTAGTAGACTAGAGAACTTTCAATGCTAAGACTACAAAACAAGACTATGTAGACTATAAAACAAGGCTATGTAGACTAGAGACAAGGCTTAGTAGAGAACAAGACTATGTAGACTAGAGAACAAGACTATGTAGACTAGAGAAGAAGACTATGTAGACTAGAGAACAAGGCTATGAGAACAAGGCTTAGTAGACTAGAGAACAAGACTAGACTGAAAACAGAAGCTTAGTAGACTAGAGAACAATGTAGACAGACTACAAAACAAGACTATGTAGACTATAAAACAAGGCTATGTAGACTAGAGAACAAGGTTTAGTAGACTAGAGAACAAGACTATGTAGACTAGAGAACAAGACTATGTAGATTAGAGGACAAGGCTATGTAGACTAGTCACTAGAGGACAAAGCTATGTAAAAACTAGTCACTAGAGGACAGGGCTATTTAGACTAGTCACTAGAGGACAAAGCTTGATTTGTCGCTCACAGACAAGTTCTGATATCAGCCGTTGTGATGTAGACCTTAGTATAGCGCCTATTTATATGTAGTCTATAGATTTTACGGTTCTTTTTTTTTTATTAATGGTATTCACTTTCTGTATCTCTCTCTCTCTCTCTCTCCTCTCTCTCTCTCCTCTCTCTCTCTATCTCTCTCCCACTCTCTCTATCTTTCTCTCTCTCATCCTCTGTCAGAGGTTTTCAACCTGCGGTCCGCGGACCCAGTGGGTCCGTGGGGATCTTCAAAGGGGTCCGAGGGCAAGTGATTTTTCTTGTATAAAGTATTGCTTGATTTGGTTAATTTGTTAGCTTTTAGCTAAACCAAAAATTCTAGCTATGTCCATGTTTCAGGTACAGACAACAATGTGTAGAATTGAAAACTTCGCTGGTATTTCCTTATATTTTCGTCTTAAGTCTGAACTAGACTACATACTACATATTGAGTTTTTGAGTCATGTCATCTTGCCAATATTTCTTACTTTCTGAGCCTAGATCTAAATCTAAGTCTACACTGGCCTAGAAATAATCTTAGACAAAGTTTTTGATATCAAATTGCTGGTATACAGTTCACATGTTAATTTTAAATGACACCTACATATTATTTTGGTTGGAAGTAGATTTTTGTAAATTTTTAATATGAAAATAGGTCAGAACGATAATAGGGACTTTTCGCTAACGCATCGATGAAACGGTGAGAAATCTGGCGATGAACCTATTATGCTGTTCTGTTGTTCTGCGTCTTGCTTATGTGACAAATACTTTTTAAAATGTTAGTAAACAATTCAAAATATTTGATGTGATTTGTTTTATTATAGTCGTCGATTTAATTTTAAAATGTTTTCGTTATCAGAATGTGAAATATTTTTGACAGATAGTTAGTTACCTCCTATAACCCTCTCTACTCTGAAACTTTGTCTCTAATTTTTTCCCCTGTGAGATCTGAGTCAACGGGACTAAACTGTTGTTGGTCACGTGTTTATCAATATTTGTATAAGTAAACTGTCCAAGGCTAGTAGCATGGATAAATTTGTGAAGATGAAAACTGACTAGAACCTGGAAGATTCTGAGTGATCAAGCAGCCAAAGACGAACGACAAAGAAAACGGTACAAGTATAATCCAGAATATATATCATTCGGCTTCACCGCAATGGGGACCGATGCTGACCAACTTTTTTTTGTACATGTTTTGCCTATAACTTAGGCTAGGCCTATCGTTTTTAGCAGAATTTAAGTAGATTGCATCCGCAAACTTAAGACATATTCTGTCCCAACCTTAGGTACGAAAAGTTGAGGCCAGGGGCCTTGGGCTATGGGGGTCCGCCACCCGAGCTTGGAATGTCTGTGGGGTCCGCAGCATAAAAAAGGTTGAAAACCTCTGCTCTAAGTTTCTAACGTTATCTATATCTATGACAGTACACAAACACCTCTGCTTATATCTATATCTATGACAGTACACAAACACCTCTGCTCATATCTATATCTATGACAGTACACAATCACCTCTGCTCATATCTATATCTATGACAGTACACAAACACCTCTGCTCATATCTATATCTATGACAGTACACAAACACCTCTGCTCATATCTATATCTATGACAGTACACAAACACCTCTGCTCATATCTATATCTATGACAGTACACAAACACCTCTGCTCATATCTATATCTATGACAGTACACAAACACCTCTGCTCAGCCCCATCTATGGTACCACAACGAGTGCCCGATTCAAATCATTTCTCCATTGCTGAACTCTAAATTCACTCCTCGCCACTCCCTTCATACATTTATCTCCGCTCCCGTCTCCACCCATCCCTGAGATGAATTAGTTAAACCAGTCATTACAGCGGCTGTTCAAAGGTCCTGCTATGTGAATCCCTTGTTAAGGTTAGAGGGGTTGGTAGTGGTGGATGTGTTGGATTACGAAATTAAATTTAGTGAACTTAAAAAAAATAGCCTCATTCTGTCTATTGTTTAGTAATGAACTAAGAAAGGGGTGGGCAAATTACGGCCCGCTGGCCGCATGCGGCCCGCAAGAGTATATTATGCGGCCCGAACGCATGTACATGTTGCGATCCTATATCCATTTTTTTTTCTTCTTTGCTTAGAGTTGTTTATATATATATATATATATATATATATATATATATATATATATATATTTGAAATTTTATTCCGACTATTTGATTCGAATCTAGAATTATTTCATCCGTTTAATTTCTCCAGAATTACTCCAGATAATTATGTGTGATTACTATCGAAACTGTTTTTCTGCTCAACCGGAAGAGGCTTTTGTTTACAATTTTACATTTTGAAAGGTTTTGTAAAAATTGCAATTTAAAAGCGAATAGACGTTGATTTAACCATGAGGAAAAAAAAGAATGACTGAGGACGAATGTCGTGTTTTTAATTACAAATGGACTTCTAAATACTGCTTCACCAGCGTTGGGAGCAAAGCTGCTGCTTGCTGTGCCATGAGTGTTTGAGCGTCTTGAAAAGCTTTAAAAGACACCACCAAACCAAACATTTGGATTTCGTGCACAATTTAACGAACATAGAGAGAAAAAGCAAATGCCAGGAGTTGGTTAATAATTTAAAGAAGCAGCAAACTGTTTTCACCAAGCAGTCTGTATTACAAGACGTTGCAGCCGAAGCCTGCTCGGTACTTTCCCATAAGATTTTAAAATGTTACAAGAATTTTTCTGACGGCGAGTTTATCAATGAATGCTTGTAAGATGTAGCTATCATTATATGTCCAGAACAGAAAATAAAATTTGACAGCATTTCTTTATCTAGAAAAACTGTAGTCAGGCGTGTTGAAAAGTTAAGTGACAATTTGATTCACCAACTTCGAGATGCAAGCAAAGACTTACTTTGGACGAAAGTACTGATGTACAGGACACAGCACAATTGTTGGTATTTATACGGGGAATAAGCAATCGTTTTGAGCGTACTGAAAAATGATTTAGTGTTGAGCCACTCAAAGACACAACCACAGGCCTGGATTTATTCAATGCTTTGAAAACTGTGATGAAATAGCTGGGTTGGTGTGTAATAAGATGGCAAGTGTAACAACCGATGGAGCGCGTGCTTTACCTGGAAAAATCGTAGGTCTAGTGAAATTGATGACTAATAAAATTAAAGAAGAATATCCTGACTATACACATTTAGCTATCCAGTGTCATCCGTCTGGAAAGTATGTGTAAAGCTGCGTTGAATATCAAGCGTGTTATTGACCCAATAATAAGCCTCATCAGAGCAAGGGCACTTAATCACAGGCAGTTCCAGGTACTACTTAAAGATTTGGAAACAGAACATTTTGATATTATCTACCACAGGAGTGTCCACTGGCTGAGTCTGGGCGAGATATTGAGGCCGAGTGTGGGATCTCAAGGAAGAAATAGTTATGTTCCTGGAGATAAAGGGTTTTGTTTGTGACTTTATTACTAACATTGTTAATAGAGAGTGGAAGTCAGACTTCATGTTTGCCATTGACAGTATAGAAAAGTTGAATGAACTGAATGTCAAACTTCAGGGCAATAGCTTGTTTGCACATGAAATGTATGTCCATGTGAAATCATTTCGGGCTAAACTCTCTTTGATCTCCAAACAAGCAGGTGGAAACAGGTTTTGCCATTTCCCTTTGCTGAAACGGAAAACCATTTCTGCTGAGATGGCTGACAACTACAAGGCTCAGTTGGAATGTTGGATGCTTTGGTTGTGGAATTTGAAAGGAGGTTCCAAGACGTCAAGAATCTGGAACTACTCTTCAATGTCCTCAGTTCGCCATTTAGTGCAGAAGCTGATACGGTATCAGAGGATGTACAGTTAAAGCTGATTGACCTACTAGTAAGTTATGACCTGAATGAGAAGTTCAGTTAAGTTTTTCTTCTAGAGTTTATGGATGTTTGCCAGCATCGTCATTTCCACACCTAAAAAACTTCGCTGACAACCTTTTGTTACAACAAGGGCCCACATACATTTGTGAGCAAGCGTTGTCTTGCATGAAAATAAACAAGTCTAAGAACAGATCGATGTTGATTGACTGCAATCAGTCATGCGAATCACAACCAGTAAACTGGTTCCACGGTTCAAGAACATTATCGGAAATTGTGAACAGTGACATACTTCTCATAAATTATAATTGTGGTCAGCTTGTATGTAAATTAAGTTCCATCGTCTTCTTAAATGTTATTACAGGCAACAAAAAATGTTTGTTGAAATAACTATGAATTGTAAAGTTATCTATATACATATTATTCATTTTAATCTCTGCGTTAAATCGAAAGCGGAAAACAAGAATTCAAAATGGCGTCTTGCCCGCGTCATCGATTCGATATTTCTTTTTGAAAAATTTACAGTTTTAAATATTTTCTGTGGTTTATATTATGAAATGTTAAAGTCCCAATTAGTAAAAGGTAAAAGTTTTTATTACAACAGATATCATTTTAACATCGTCAAACGTAAACAATATTAATAAACGGAAGTGAAAAACATAATCGAGCAATTTTTTTTTACATAAAACATTGAAATTTTCATTTTGTTCGTGTGACGTGGTGGCTGAATGGATAAGCTGCTTGGAAATATACATATATTTTTTAATGCTGACTATCCAGGTTCGATTCCTCTTAGGGCCATTTTTTTTATTGTTTTTTTTCAGCATGTATCCTTTTAGTTGTTTTAATGAAAAGTAACTAATTCAATCTCTTTGAGATTTTTTTTTTTAAATAATTTATCTTTTATGATATTGTAAGAAAAAGAAACAACAACTAATTAGATTTTTTTTTTCATAACTTAAAAAAATTGTTTTGGAAAATATGTATCAAAGCTGTACACAGAGGCGTACCTAGGATGGGGAGGGGGGTCCAAAATATAAAGTCCCGCCGGGCCCAGCTTGAGGGGAGCCCCCATACATATGCAGGCCAAGCCCCGGTGCCCACAAATCCCTAGGTTTGGCACTGGCTTTACAATAGTCTATCCATGCAAAAGCTTTGCAGGGTACCTCAGGCCCCAGCTTGAGGGGAGCCCCCAAAATTATTTTTGACATTAAATATTAAGTACATAATCTCATGTCATGGTATCGAATGTCAAAATGCAGGGGCCCCAAAAGAGGCCAAGCTCCCGCGCTCCCGAATCCCTAGGTTTGGCACTGGCTTTACAATAGTCTATCTTCATGCAAAGGCTTTGCAGGGTACAGCTAGTATTACCAAATTAGCACTTATTTAATTTAGTTCGTATTTTAAAATGTATTGTGCATAATAAAACGACAAATACATGATTATTATCCATAATTAACTTATTCATATTTTCATTCGTTGTAAATTGTAATTAAAGTAGATAAAATATATATGCGGCCCACAGATAAGAATCAAGTTTTCAATGTGGTCCTCTATAGAAAAACTTTGCCCACCCCTGAGCTAAGGCGTTACAGATGATTTGTTTCAAGTCGTATGCAAGTCAACACTGAATTCGTGTGTTATAAAAATCATCATTTGTTCTGTGCAATGAGTAAATGACTTGAATTTAGCCCTCTTTCCAGGTCGAGAAAACAACGGATGCAATAAATCTCTTTATTCTCTATGTGTATAAACCCTACTCCACCCCACCCCCCTCCATGCAATCCTGAAATTACCCCTGAACCACTTAGTCACGCCTACTCTCTTGTATCGCATAACAATTACTTTCTATCAATGACAATGTACACGGGTCGGATGGAGATGGGAATTCATTGGAATGTCAGATTTTCCCAGATTTCTCTGTAATTTAGTTGAATGTATCAACATTTTTTGGCTAATTGTTTAGTTCTCGGCTAAAATCGGCTTTTAAAGCCGCCAGTTTTTAAAAACCGACAATCCCTAGGTAGAAGCCAGAGGTTACAAGTCAAAGGGGAGAAATAAGAGGGTAGAAGTAAGATGGTAGAAGCTAGAGAGTAGAAATCAGAGGGTAGAAATCAAAAGATAGAAATAAGAGGGTAGAAGTAAGATGGTAGAAGCTAGAGGGTAGAAGTCAGAGGGTAGAAGTCAAAGGATAGAAATAAGAGGGTAGAAGTAAGATGGTAGAAGCTAGAGAGTAGAAATCAGAGGGTAGAAGCCAAAGGAAAGAAATAAGAGGGTAGAAGTAAGATGGTATAAGGTAGTCAGTAGAAGTCATAGGGTAGAAGTCAAAGGAAAGAAATAAGAGGGTAGAAGTAAGATGGTAGAAGCTAGTGAGTAGAAGTCAGAGGGTAGAAGTCAAAGGATAGAAACAGAAACAAGAGGGTAGAAGTAAGATGGTAGAAGCTAGAGGGTAGAAGTCAGAGGGTAGAAGTCAAAGGATAGAAATAAGAGGGTAGAAGTAATATCGTAGAAGCTAGAGGGTAGAAGTCAGAGGGTAGAAGTCAAAGGATAGAAATAAGAGGGTAGAAGTAAGATGGTAGAAGCTAGAGGGTAGAGGTCAGAGGGTAGAAGTCAAAGGATAGAAATAAGAGGGTAGAAGTAAGAGGGTAGAGGTCAGAGCCGTAATAACAAATCACAAGTGTACATATTCAGTACAGAATTCCCTGCATAACATTAGAGGAAGATAAATTAAAAGGAAACTCTTTCAATTATATTTTGGGCATTTTCCTTAATTCACTGATTGGACAATTTCACGCGTCTGGATACCTTTAGCCAAAATTGGCACTTAAAATATAACATTTTAAAACTCAAGGATATAGATGGCAGAATTATTATATCATTTACCAGTCATTACTCTCTTTTGGAAAACGCATCTGACATGATCTGACATGATAATTATTTTATACATCCTAATGATAACATATTCTCTAAAACTTTTATTTATTTGGGTACATTAAGTACCCAAAGCCCCAAAATGTCTCAAAACGGCGAGTTTCGTACATGAAAATCATTTTAAGCCTATTTTCAACTTAACATTGTATATATTACTCTATCATAAAATATATCATTTAAAAGCTTATTTTAAACACCTTCATTATATGATTGTTTTGTTTTGATTTTAGATATTTTAATGAACTAAATCTTAAATTGAATGTACCCACCATCTCTGTTTTTTGTTGCGAAATATGTATCTGTTTAATAATAAACTAGCTTTAAATGATTTTTAGGATGATTATATTTCCTGTGATTTGCGAGTGAATCTGTCGAAGTCTCACATCACCACTACATACTTTAAACAATGACCCAATTTTTTCTCGCGAATGAAAAACCTTAATTTTTTTAAATCTATAACATGTTAAAATATTTATAAAGTTATAAAAAATGAGGGAAAACTATTTCAGTTATTTCGATTTTTCAAAAATGGTCGAGAAATCGAAAGTTGAATTGTATCGCCGGAAAAAAAAACAACCAAGACTAGTTAGACTCAGACTAACTTTGCCGTGTTTGAATTTAAATTATATTAGTGAATGAACTATTAAATTCCATTTACTGTTCTTAATACATTCTGAATGGGAATGTTTAATTACGATATATATTACATACTGATATGTTTAAATATAGGTTAATATAATAGTTATAGTGTATAACAATATAGGCCTACACAAAAAGTCTTTCGTTTGACTACACTACAGACATAGTATAGTAAATATAGATCTGCAAAAATACAGGCTAGTAGTATAGTAATCTAACATATATTTTATAAATATAACCAAATGTTTTGATTATTTGTGTATTCATATTTTTTTAAATATGAGTTTTATTTTAGATGATGAACAGTTCAGTATTTTAGTGACATTATTTATTACACTAATTATATTTCATACTCTAAAAATGCATAGTTCCACACAGTGACGTAGCTAGGGTGGGGGGAGGGGGTCCAAATTTGAATGTCCCCCGGGCCCCCCGCTTGAGGGGGCCCCCCTTAAACGAGTTTCCAATTTTTTTTATTTTGACACTAAATATTAAATACCAGCTGTAATCGCCACGCGCTGCCGTGACTAAACCTTCTGTAACGACCAAAGTCGGTTATGTTTTTATAACATACTTTGGAATGGCTGGAAATGCGCCATAGGTACAATCAGAGGCGTCCCTAGGGGTTTGGGGACCCAGGGGGGCTTGGCCTTTTTGGGGGCCCCAGCAAATTTGACATACGATATCATGACATGAGATAACGTACTTAATAAATATATCTCTAAATTCAAATTAGTACAGTATATCAATAAAATTAACAACAAATAATCATTAAAACTCTTTTAATGAACAATTCCATTGTTTAGTGACGAGATAATGCACAAGTGACAAATGTCAATTCATTTTGCCTCACGTCGTGCTTTCTGTGCAGTAAAGGCATTTATAACATGACCTAAGTCAATGTTGTCTAGTATTTTTGACTTCACTTACATTAAAGCCATGCTGCCAAGTCTTTCTTGCATCATTGTGTTCCTGATATAGTTTTTTGATTGACTTTGAGTTTTTAGAATAATCTCTCACATGATGCAATGGAAGTGGCCTGATTTAGCAGTCTTCGGATGGAGGTTGCAAGGTTTGAGCACACATCATTACCATATGAAGCCAGCTTCCTCAATAGGTCAATTGGTGATTGTGGTACTGGTTTGTTGATGAAAGTGCTCGTGCATCAATGACACCATTGAAAAAGTGATTTGCCTGTATGTCATCATACAGACAGGAAAAAGAGTTTTAATGATTATTTTGTGTTAATTTTATTGATATACTGTACAAATTTGAATTTAGAGATATATTTATTAAGTACGTTATCTCATGTCATGATACCGTATGTCAAATCTGCAGGGGCCCCCAAAAAGGCCAAGCCCCTGGGCCCCCAAACCCCTAGGGACGCCTCTGGTTCCACAAACTAATAGTAGACTCACATACAGTTATTACTCTGACAATTTTATGAACACTTCCTGTCTTTGTAGCTGGTGGGGATCGAAGTTTCTCAAAAATAAAATTGTAGGTGGATATAAGGAGACAATTGTAGGTGGATATAAGGAGACAATTGTAGGTGGATATAACGAGACAATTGTAGGTGGATATAACGAGACAATTGTAGGTGGATATAACGAGACAATTGTAGGTGGATATAAGGTGAATATAAGGAGACAATTGTAGGTGGATATAAGGAGACAATTGTAGGTGGATATAAGGAGACAACTGTAGGTGGATATAAGGAGACAACTGTAGGTGGATATAAGGAGACAATTGTAGGTGGATATAAGGAAACAACTGTAGGTGGATATAAGGAAACAACTTTAGGTGGATATAAGGAGACAATTGTAGGTGGATATAATGAGACAATAGTAGGTGGATATAAGGTGGATATAAGGAGACAATTGTTGGTGGATATAAGGAGACATATGTAGGTGGATATAAGGAGACAATTGTAGGTGGATATAAGGAGACAACTGTAGGTGGATATAAGGAGACAATTGTAGGTGGATATAAGGAGACAACTGTAGGTGGATATAAGGAGACAATTGTAGGTGGATATAAGGTGGATATAAGGAGACAATTGTAGGTGGATATAAGGTGGATATAAGGAGACAATTGTAGGTGGATATAAGGAGACAATTGTAGGTGGATATAAGGAGACAATTGTAGGTGGATATAAGGAGACAACTGTAAGTGGATATAAGGAGACAATTGTAGGTGGATATAAGGAGACAATTGTAGGTGGAAATAAGGAGACATTTGTAGGTGGATATAAGGAGACAATTGTAGGTGGATATAAGGAGACATTTGTAGGTGGATATAAGGAGACATATGTAGGTGTATATAAGGAGACAACTGTAGGTGGATATAAGGAGACAATTGTAGGTGGATATAAGGAGACAACTGTAGGTGGATATAAGGAGACAATTGTAGGTGGATATAAGGAGACAATTGTAGGTGGATATAAGGAGACAACTGTAGGTGGATATAAGGAGACAATTGTAGGTGGATATAAGGAGACAATTGTAGGTGGATATAAGGAGACAATTGTAGGTGGATATAAGGAGTAAATTGTAGGTGGATATAAGGAGACAATTGTAGGTGGATATAAGGAGACAATTGTAGGTGGATATAAGGAGACAATTGTAGGTGGATATAAGGAGACAATTGTAGGTGGATATAAGGAGACAACTGTAGGTGGATATAAGGAGACAATTGTAGGTGGATATAAGGAGACAATTGTAGGTGGATATAAGGAGACAACTGTAGGTGGATATAAGGAGACAATTGTAGGTGGATATAAGGAGACAATTGTAGGTGGATATAAGGAGACAATTGTAGGTGGATATAAGGAGTAAATTGTAGGTGGATATAAGGAGACATTTGTAGGTGGATATAAGGAGACAATTGTAGGTGGATATGAGACAACTGTAGGTAGATATAAGGAGACAATTGTAGGTGGATATAAGGAGACAATTGTAGGTGGATATAAGGAGACAATTGTAGGTGGATATAAGGAGACAATTGTAGGTGGATATAAGGAGACAATTGTAGGTGGATATAAGGAGACAACTGTAGGTGGATATAAGGAGACATTTGTAGGTGGATATAAGGAGACAATTGTAGGTGGATATAAGGAGACAACTGTAGGTGGATATAAGGAGACAATTGTAGGTGGATATAAGGAGACAATTGTAGGTGGATATAAGGAAACAAATGTATGTGGATATAATGAGACAACTGCATGCATTAAAATTATTTTCCAGTAGGCTAGTTAAAATTGTTAAAATAAACATAACGTCTTCCATTTGTGATGCTTTATTTATTTATAACAGTTTATAGTTTATAGTTTCTCTTTTTGAATTTAGCGCAAAGGGGTCGGTGTTATGAAGATTTGCATCATTCGGACAAAATCTACCCCACGGCCCTGGCTGAAACAATGTTGTGTAATTAGGACATCGCTCTGTAACCTTATTCCAACTTTAGTAAGTCTTACTAAACTACTTTTAAAAACTTGGCAGCAAACTTAAGAAAATTTGGGTCTCTTGTTTATTATAAGAGGGATGAGAGTGGGGTAAGAAGGGATTATCGTAAATTTAGTGGTATGATGTTTTAATGCAGGTGACACATTGTGTCAGTCTAACTTCTAGGACTTGTGTCAGTCTAACTACACATTTTGTCAGTCTAACTACACATTGTGTCAGTCTAACTACACATTGTGTCAGTCTAACTTCTAGGACTTGTGTCAGTCTAACTACACATTTTGTCAGTCTAACTACACATTGTGTCAGTCTAACTACACATTGTGTCAGTCTAACTACACATTGTGTCAGTCTAACTTCTAGGACTTGTGTCAGTCTAACTACACATTTTGTCAGTCTAACTACACATTGTGTCAGTCTAACTTCTAGGACTTGTGTCAGTCTAACTACACATTTTGTCAGTCTAACTACACATTGTGTCAGTCTAACTTCTAGGACTTGTGTCAGTCTAACTACACAATATGTCAGTCTAACTACACATTGTGTCAGTCTAACTTCTAGGATTTGCGTCAGTCTAACTACACAATATGTCAGTCTAACTACACCTTGTGTCAGTCTAACTACAAGGACTTGTGTCAGTCTAACTACACACCACACTTGACAGAAGTCTCGGCCGTTTAAAAATATTTTATGACCCACCGGACGGACAAGCAGTCTATAAATAGACACTGTTAAGGTTTGCGTGACAGCTTATTAATTTCCCTGAGTGTAAAATGGCAACAAATTTGTTAACAATGAAAACATTCAGCTAAGAATAACATGTAGTAAAGTTAATGTCATTTTAAAAACATTGATGCAAAATATTGTCTTATAGTGTCTTAGACAGAAATCTTGCTTATAAACTTGTTCTACCTTCATTGTACGTACTATCAACTAATGTAACGCCACCGGCGGCGGAGCGAAATATTTTAAGGGGAGGGGGGGGCTAGCAAAAATTCAAGGGGGGGGGGCAAGACATAATATGACCGAAAGACAAATTTTACCCCCTTAATTCAATAATAGAATATAGTGATTCTGTAGCAAGAATTTAATCGATATTATTAAACAAATAATATATTAAAAAAAAATAAAAATGAACATTGAGCATTTCTGTCATCAACTGATTCGTAATGTCAGTTTGTTTACAAATTTAATAGTGAAATTAGATCAAAAAATTACTGATAATTATCATGAATGATGATGAACATGAAGCTGAAACCGGAATCGGGAAACTCAATAAACAAAAAGTAATTTATGAATAGATAATAAATAATTGTATTTTCTTTGAAAATTACATTTGCCGTCATTCGGTAGATGGCAATACTTCTCTCTACTTATAAGACGCATTTGCTGTCTGTCTGTCTGTTCCCTTAAAACTCAAGATCCAGACAACCAAATAACGTGAAATTTGGTACACGTACACAAAATTACATGGGGAAGTCTCTTAAACAGGTTTCGTTCCATCTCAATGGGTAGTTTAATTGTAATTAACTATTTTGGTAATCTATAGCTGGAGCCCGGAAAAAAATAACACGGAGTCCAGTTAGCTGGAATCGTAGCCACTGAGTTGATATGTATTGATAAAGTAATCACGGTATGGGAACGCCGTCGCTATAAATCCTCTATGACGTCATTTCCTGATGGTATATATTTTTTTTTATTTGGTGCTGTATCGTGCCACACCAACTTGCCTTTGTGCTTAATAAAGTAGTTATTTTTTACTTTTGGTACACGGACACAAAATTACATGGGAAAGGTTCTTAATAAACAGGTTTCGTTCCATCTCAATGGGTACTTTAATTGTAATTAATTATTTTGGATATCAAAGACATGAAAATTGTCAAACTTTTACCCCGATTTCAGGTTATACGAGCTTCTCTCCCACATATACTATAAATATGATCGGTACAGGGAACCAAATATCACATTACTTACTACATTCTTACATGCCATTCCTTCATCCATAGGAATTGTCATCTTTTGCTACAGTCATGCCTAAGAGAGAGAGAGGGGGGGGGAGGGAGGGAGGGAGGGAAAGAGGGAGGGAGGGGGGGAAAGAGGGAGAGAGGGGGAGGGAGAGAGAGAGGGGGAGGGAGGGAGGGAGAGAGAAGGTGGGGAGAGAGAGGGAGAGTGGGAAAGAGGGAGTGAGGGGGAAAGAGAGAGGAGAGAGAGAAAGAGAGAGGAACTGCCAAAAATGTTGTGTATCACATTGCTTTAAAATAAATGTACCCTTTTATTGCATGCAAATAAACCCTTTTTTACGCGTCTTATTTTAAATCTTAATTAAACCTCAAATTTCGCTTCTTAAATAAACAGAAAACCTTATTTTAAACCCGGGCAAAGCCGGGTACTTGCAACTAGTTTTAAAATATGCCACAACAACTCTCAATAATGTGATAACTGTAAAATGTCAATTAATTATAATTTCTTTCAAATATTAAATTTAAGAAATCAATCAAATGAATTATGAAAATGAAAATGATACATATAAACTAAAATGAATTACAAAGTTAAAAAAGTTAAACAAAGTTAAAATTTTAGGGGGGGGGGCAGACTGGAAATTCAAGGTGGGGGCGCCGCCACCCCTTAAAAGTTTTAGGGGGGCCGCTGCCCCCCTGCTCCGCCGCCAGTGTGTAACGCACATGACGCCACTGGGGTGCTGCACAGAAAGTCCCGCTATAAGACGACCACCCTCTATTTACGCAACTGATTTTAAATGATTTTTCACAACAAATTGAATGCAATTAAAACAATTTGTAATAAATAATGCACCCATCAATTATAATTGTTAGCTACTGTATAACTCTTAGACACTCTAACTCACTTATGATGCCCATCCGTCATCTCCAACATAGCCTATAGTGCAATGCCCAAGTGGCACCACGGGAGATATAGCGGAAACATTCATCATGACCTGAAATGTCCATTGGTCCTCATCGGAGATCGAACAATGGAGCCTCAGTTCGACAGTCGAGTGCTTTCCCGAACGACCATCCGTCTCCTGGGGTTCCTCTAGTCACACATACCTGTTTATTACTTTGATCTATATTTATAAATGTAAACAGGATTCACGCTATTAATGATAACTCCTAAAGTTATTTAACAATTGCCTTCAAATTTACCCACAAAATTCCAGAAAATTACTTGGCGTGTCGATATATATATATATATATTGTGTATAGACATCACATCTATAATATTTAAAAATAATATCGATCGGTTTCTTAAAATTATTTCTTTACTTCTTTCACTTTACTTTTTTTTAAAACCATGGGAGGTAATTCAAAAGTCACAGAGTGCTAACTTATATATTGTCAGTATTTGTTTCAAAATAAACCAATCTACCGTTCGTCAGTATTTTGTTTTAATTAACAATCAGTATCGTAAAATATTTCTTTTTACTTTAATTTGCAAATTATTATTTCGTCAGTATTAATCATAACTCCGAAAGTACATCCAAAAGCACTGCATTAATAAACATAATACATTTAGAAACGGTTTTTTTCCCTAAAGAGATGGTTTTCCTTTGATGATAGTTTTACTAATTGATAATTATTTTACTAAAATTTTTTTTTAATTAACAGAATTAGAAACAATGGCTTTCTCAATACTTACTATTACATTACATAGGGCTTAGATACGGCAACGCGTGGCCGGGAACTCACTTTTGACGGCCCTGATGGACTAAGAAGGTAATGTTACTGGATAGAAATGTTCGAAATGTAATGTTGCTGGATAGAAATGTTCGAAATGTAATATTAGTGGATAGAAATGTTCGAAATGTAATATTACTGGATAGAAATGTTCGAAATGTAATATTAGTGGATGGAAATGTTCGAAATGTAATTTCACACAGGACAAAAAAGTTTGAAATAGAAAGCTTAATTTTTAAAAAAATATGTTTTTTTGTACTAAGTCAATATCATAGATAATGTATAATAAAGTAAGCTGATGTCGTAATTTAATGTTGTTCAAAGTAAGCTAATGTCATAATTTAGTGTTGTTCAAAGTAAGCTAATGTTATAATTTAATGTTGTTCAAAGTAAGCTTATGTCATAGTTTAATGTTGTTCAAAGTAAAGCTTAAGCCATAGTTTAATATTCCTTAAAGTAAGCTGCTGTTATAATTTAATGTTGTACACAGTTAGCTTATGCCATAAATAAAGGTTGTATACGTAGACTAATTTCATAACTAATGCCAAAGATCATCGTATATTGAGATTTGTGTGTTTGCAATATATATTCAAACCGTAGAGTTCATCTCACTGTTGTATTATATAATCTAATGCCGTAATTGAATGATGAATAAACTCAGCCGTACATTAACTTTGCATTTAGTCAATGTCTGGACCCTGGCCTGGCAGGTGCTCACTCTGGAAGGCGATATTAATCTTTCCCAACTGTTTCTATTTTTAAAACCAAACACACTTCAAGCGCAGAAGTGACATTAAAACACGGCGATAAACATGACCATGTCATAGGGCCAGCCTGGCTGCACACGGCTCAGTTCATTGAGAGAGGAAATAAAGCACTTGACTCAGTTGTGGGGTACACACGGGGCGCAATTAACAGACGTATGTGCTAGGCGGGGGGCGCTGACTGCAGGAGGCGCCAGTTGTGAACAAGACTCAAGGGCGAAAATAGTGAATACATTTTATAACGTGTAGATGGCAATACACGGCTGTGACTTTTGGTACGCTCAGCTATTGTGTTATCTACGGTAGTCTACGTATCACCACTGTTCAAAACAATATCAAGACTGTGTTATGAAATGAACAGTTTTATACAACAGAATGGATGCCATCTACATTAAATTATTTTTTTTTACCATGTTCATACCATACGTAAAGAGTATATTTCAAGTAATACAGTTTGTTAAGTTGTGGTTTGTTTCTTGCACCATGTAGGCCTGTCTGTGGTTTGTTACTTGCACCACGTAGGCCTGTCTGTGGTTTGTTTCTTGCACCATGTAGGCCTGTCTGTGGTTTGTTTCTTGCACCATGTAGGCCTGTCTGTGGTTTGTTTCTTGCACCATGTAGACCTGTCTGTGGTTTCAAATGTAATTGTTTACTCAACTAATGAAACATATTTCTTTTCTTCTTAAAGTAAAACTATTTCAGACAAATGATTCTATTCACAGAATATTTTGTTAAAAATGTGTAATTAATTTCTTCTCGCTGCACCTATTTCTAAAAATAGATTCACGTACAACTTTACAAACACCCTTGACCCGGTTATTCGTTGTTGTTTTTTTTTCCCTCCTTAAACAACAATGAAAATTTTTTTTTATTAAATCACAATTTTAATAGTACACACCTCTTGTCACCATTACTACATTCACTTACGTATTAATACACCCACACTATCCCACCGCATACAAGCAACACTGTTTAATATTACAACAGCCGTTATTTTAATCACTACTTTCTGTAGTCCAACATACGGAACACTAGTATACCACAATATACGACACACTAGTATACCAAAAACATAAGGCACATTAGAATACCACAACAAACGGCACACACTAGTCTAACACAGTATACGGCACACTAGTGTTTCACAACATACGGCACACTCTTGTAACACAACATACGGCACATAAGTATACCACAACATACGGCACACACGTGTACCACGACATACGGTACATTAGTATTCCAAAACATACGGCACACTAGTATACCACAACATACGGCACACTAGTGTACCACAACATACGGCACACAAGTATACCACAATATACGGCGCACTAGTATACCAAAACATACGGCACACTCTTGTAACACAACATACGGCACATAAGTATACCACAACATACGGCACACACGTGTACCACGACATACGGTACATTAGTATTCCAAAACATACGGCACACTAGTATACCACAACATACGGCACACTAGTGTACCACAACATACGGCACACAAGTATACCACAACATACGGCGCACTAGTCTAACACAGCATACGGCACACCAGTATACCACAACATACGGCGCACTAGTCTAACACAGCATACGGCACACTAGTATACCACAACATACGGCACACTAGTGTACCACAACATACGGCACATTAGAATACCACAACATACGGCACATTAGTATATTACACAATACGGCACGCTGGTATACCACAGCATACGGCACCATAGTATACCACAACATACGGCACACTAGTATACCACAACATACGGCACATTAGTATACCATAACATACGGCACGCTAGTATACCACAACATACGGCACTCTAGTGTACCACAACATAACGCATACTAGTATACCACAACATACGGCACATTAGTATACCACAACATACGGCGCATTAGAATACAACAACATACGGCACTCTAGTCTTACACAGTATACGGCACACTAGTATACTATAACATACGGTATTCTAGTGTAGCACAACATACGGCACACTAGTATACCATAACATACGGCACTCTAGTGTACCACAACATACGGCACACTAGTATACCGTTCATAAAAAGATAACGGCTTTATATTTTTTCAATGACTATATTTTTTTTATGTAAACAATTATTCATTTATCCGGAATAAACGCCTAATAACTCAGAATAACCCGCGATAAACTTTCCATCCTGGAATAACCCGGGATAAACTTTTCATCCTGGAATAACCCGGGATAAACTTTTCATCCTGGAATAACCCGGGATAAACTTTTCATCCTGGAATAACCCGGGATAAACTTTTCATCCTGGAATAACCCGGGATAAATCGCTATTTAAATTGAACTATTTATAACTTTAAAAAAAAATTATAAAGTATAATCGGTCGTTTATTTTGCATTTGTTTATTTACCGAGCTGTCGGAACAATAGCCGCATATTTTACATAATTTAAAAACATCTTCAAATGCGTTCAACAATACATTTTTTACTTGCAAAATTTTCTGTCAAACTAAAAATGTAATTAATAAACTTTTTTTTTATTGTTTTGAAGGTTGAAAAAATTAAAGAAACTAATTCATAAAATTAATAAAAATTAATCTTGAACTCATTGTAGTTGATATTTGAATGCAGCAGATAATCCCCTTTCCAGTTTTAGTAAGTAGAAACTAGTTCTGTAATGTACCTATGTTTGAATTAACTAGTTCTGTTACGTACCTATGTTTAAATTAAAAAGTTCTGAAAGGTACTTATGATTGACTTAGTTTGTTCAGTAATATACCTTTGTTTGACTTAACTAGATCAGTAATGTACATTTGTTTGACTTAACTAGTTCTGTAAAGTACCTATGTTTGACTTAGCTGGTTCTGTAATGTACATTTGCTGAGAAACAAACAGCTCCTAATTTATCACAACGGTTTATCTTCAGTTGAGAAATTAACAGCACTGAAAGTCTGAAACATATATGGAATTAGCGAAGTCTTGGTAACAGCTTTAGCGAAGTATTGGTAACGGAATTAGCGAAGTACTGGTAACGGAATTAGTGAAGAATTGGTAACGGAATTAACGAAGTATTGGTAACGGAATTAACGAAGTATTGGTAACGGAATTTACGAAGTATTGGTAACGGATTTAGCGAAGTACTGGTAACGGAATTAGCGAAGTATTGGTAACGGAATTAGCGAAGTACTGGTTACGGAATTAGCGAAGTACTGGTAACGAAATAAGCGAAGTATTGGTAACGGAATTAGCGAAGTACTGGTTACGGAATTAGCGAAGTATTGGTAACGAAATAAGCGAAGTATTGGTAACGGAATTAGCGAAGTACTGGTAACGGAATTAGCGAAGTATTGGTAACGGAATTAGCGAAGTATTGGTAACGGAATTAGCGACGGCGGTGGCTTAACTTTAATGTCTTACAGATACATTCAAAATGGCAGCAGATTATCTTCCGGTATTTCAGCACAATGAGCCCTCCATTTATTTTTTGCTCAGATAAATTAATATTTTTAATGCAAAAAATATTTACAAAAAATAATCTTTTATTTACAAAATGAAGAAGGAAAGCTAAATTGATTGTTTTTTATTTGGTCAGAAATAACCTAACGCTATATGCTTCTATTTGCTTCTCAATAATCCCATTTATTACAACGTTTTTCTTAACTTCACTTGTCTGTCCGCCGAATTTAGCAATCCAATTTTAGACCACTTTCCGATAAGCTATAGCTCTGAAACTTTCAATATAACTCAGAACTCGATGACAATGCAATATTCTTACTATTTCATTATGGTTTGATGAGTTTCTTAATAAATAAAATTAAATATGTAAAATTATCGTGGCTGAAGAAAGAATACTCTACTGCGCCTGAAGGGGGGAATAGCACTGTAAAAATGTCAAAAATATGGACTTATTTTTCTTGCATTTTTAGGTACTTAAACATGTTAGCTGTCATATTCTATACACATTTAATATCGCTAATTAATCTAAATTACTTTTTTTTTAAATATTTTTGATGTCTGCATCCTACAAATTTACAAAAAAGTCATAAAATCGCCCATAACGACATATTTTTTATCATAGCAATCGAACTATTTGAGGTGGCATGTTTTATATTAATGTTTACATTACGGTGACCTGATTTCAATTAGCGTGCTCTTTAAATCTAAAAATAGCCTCAGTGGAAGAAATCTCTGCTAGAAACTACTATCGACCTAGTTATATTAAAACGAATTGTTTGATTGGATGACTCTTGAAATAATCCGCCAGACTGCGCGCGACGGGTTACCCATACCCAGAATGCACTATTCCGATGACAAAAATCTGTTTATTTTTAACTAAAAAGTAGAAAATAAAAAATTACATTATAAAAAAATATTTTATAAAAAACAACGTTTTTCTTGCGTACTAAAAAGCAGAATATAATTTCTGAATAAATTGGTCGCATGGTAAAAGACTTTATAAGAGCTTCTCTCTGATTTTTATAAAAAAGAAAAACGTTGGGCACATGGACACAAACAAACATCCAGACCTCTAATTTATATAAATGAAAAACTGTTTAATATAACTTCACTATATTAATATATTGATTCAATGGACTTTACAAGAATACTTCTATATCATGAGTTTAGGTTATACAACACTAGAATTAATTTTACATACTCAAATGCATTTTGTTATAGAAGTTCTAATAAATGATCTGTATTATCGTGATATTTCGAAAACCTTCTGTAATAATTCTTTTGAGATTTAATTGTTAACATTTGATGATTCTAATACTGTAATACAATCATTCACATAATATAAAATCCATGCGCCCAACGTTTTTCGTTTTTATAAAAATCTGAGAGAAGCTCTTATAAAGTCTATTACCATGCGACCAATTTATTCAGAAATTATTTTCTGCTTTTTAGTACGCAAGAAAAACGTTGTTTCTTATAAAATATTTTTAAAATGTAATTTTTATTTCCATAGAAAATACATTTAACTTTTATATATACATTTTTATCTTTACTACACTTAATATGATTTTAAACGTTAAAAAAATATTTTTCTTTAAAACACAATACGGTTGTATCATTGCTGAACCTAGGGATTTGGGAGCTTGGCCTCTTCGGGGGCCCCTGCATTTTGACATTCGACACCTTGACAAGAGATAATGTACTTAATATTTTATGTAAAAAAATTGTGGGGCCCCCTCAAGTTGGGGCCCGGGGGACTTTCGAAAATACGATAGTAGATATTGAATTGAATTAGGTCCAGTGTCGCCACTAATTTGGTCCAGTGACCCTACTAATTGGGTCTAGTGACCCACTAATTTGGTCCATTGACCCCACTAATTTGGTCCATTGACCCCACTAATTTGGTCCAGTGACCCCACTAATTTGGTCCAGTGACCCCACTAATTTGGTCTAGTGACCCCACTAATTTGGTCCAGTGTCGCCACTAATTTGGTCCAGTGACCCCACTAATTTGGTCTAGTGACCCCACTAATTTGGTCCAGTGGTCCATCCAATAACCGGTTTTTCACCTCCAGTTTTACAAAACGACACTCGTTACTATGTAGACTTACTTATCAGCATTCAATACGCATTGATACCAACTCGCTACCAGACTGACTGTTAGTGTGTACGCATTGATACCAACACACTACCAGACTGACTGTTAGTGTGTACGCATTGATACCAACTCGCTACCAGACTGACTGTTAGTGTGCAGGCATTGATACCAACTCGCTACCAGAGTGACTGTTAGTGTGTACGCATTGATACCAACTCGCTACCAGACTGACTGTTAGTGTGTACGCATTGATACCAACTCGCTACCAGACTGACTGTTAGTGTGTACGCATTGATACCAACTCGCTACCAGACTGACTGTTAGTGTGTACGCATTGATACCAACTCGCTATCAGACTGACTGTTAATGTGTATTTTATAAAACGAATGCTACATTTGTGAAATGTATTCCATGAAGTAATTAAAAAAAATGTTTGAGAAAACAACAGCGTTATTGCGGGGTAGCGTTATTGCGGGGCAGCGTTATAGCGGACAGCATTAAACAGGTTTACTTCAAAAAACGTTTTGCTACAAATTTGAAGGATTTTTGAACTCGAACGATAGGAGTTGGAATGATATTATGGAACAAATAAAGTTTGGATTTTGAGTAATCACACTGTAAAAGCTTCAAGTGATTCTTTGTGTGTTTGTGTGTGTGTGTGTGTGTGATAATCAACTATATAACGAATGTCATGAAATAATAACACTAGGGAACAAAAACATTTTCGGTCTGCTACCTGAGAAAAAATATTCCAGTCTGACTAATTCTGGCATGCTGACACAGTGGTGTAATCAGAATTTTTCTAGCACGTCAGGTTCTTGATTTATATGACTTTTACATTTTTGGTAAAATTTCATGTTGTAACTAGCTGCCGTGCTGTGTGCTTTACCTTTAAACGTTATGTTTTTTTTTATTTAGACTGATTGAGTATTAATTTCAAAACAATTGGTAGATAGTTAAAAGGGGTTGATTGAATCATCCAGACTATTTCTGTTATATCTGTGGACATTTTACTTCCCGTGATCAGCGGAAACAGCTAACAAGAAAAGTGAAGGAAATGGGCGGCACATATTTGCTGTAGTGTTTGTTATTTGGGACTCACCCGGTGGCTAAATGGCAAAAGGAATTCTATGTCGTTTGCGGTACCAATGATATGGCGAGAGCCAAGATATCGTCATTCGGACTGCTACTTTTGAATGACAAATATTGTTGGATATTAAAAAAAAAAAAACAAATCAGCCATTCCAGGGAGCAGGAGATTGATGCATATGAACCTCTAGATGACTAAAAGATACCTCATCTTATTGGCCAAGCAGAATGGAACGATTTAGTGAGGGATCTGGGGTTAACGAAGAAGGCAGAACTGCTTGGATCTCGTTTACAACAATAGAATTTGTTACAAAACGGAACAAAAATTTCACATTTTCTTGCTAAATTTTATGACAAGAAAGACTGTATCTGTTATTGTACTGACATTAAAGGTTTAAAGAAATAACTGGACTGTGAGATATTCCAAGAGACTGGCGTCTGTTTATAGACTCAAGTAAAGTTAGTCTTAAAGCAGTTTTCCTACACAATGGGAATGTGATGCCATCTATTCCATTAGCACATACAGTCGGATTACATGAGACATATGATTCTATGAAGTTGCTCCTCAATGTTATCAAGATCATAACTGGTGCCTCTGTGGGGATATAAAGGTAGTTTCCCTTCTTCTTGGATTGCAGCTGGGATACACAAGATACATGTGATTTCCATGTCTGTGGAACAGCCATGATGACGAAAATCATTAAACAGTTAAAGACTGGCCAGCAATAACTGAACATGTACATTGCAGATATAATGTACAGCATGCTTCCACCTCTTCACATAAATCTTGGACTGTTCAACAGTTTTGTGAAGGCTCTGAAAAGGGATTCGGGTGGCTTTGCGGATATTCAAGAGATTTTCAAGACCAGTCTTATACCAGCAAAGACACGTGCTGGCGTGTTCACTGGATCTTAAATTTCGTTAAGTCATTCGTGATCGCACCTTTAAGACACAGCTGCAGCCGGCTCAGTTGGCAGCCTGGAATGAATTTGTAGCTGTGGTTTCTAACTTTTTGGGAAACCATAGGTCTGAGAACTATGCACAGTTGTTTGAGTGACTACTAACAACATACAAGGATATGGGATGCAGAATGTCCTTAAAAATTCACTTTCTGCTATCCCATCTCAGTTTCTTACCACAAATCTAGGTGCAGTCAGCTACGAACAGGGTAAACGTTTTCACCAAGAAATAACAACGATGGAAAACAGATATCAAGGGAGGTATGACAGCAGCATGATGGGCGATTTCTGTTGGTTTTTACAGCGAGAGTGTGACACTGATTACAAAAGAAAAGCAACATCGTCTAATTATTTCTGACTTCGAAATCCATTGTATTAGGATTACCTGAGGTTATTTGTACATATGATACTGAATAGTTGCTTCTTCTGTTCTATTTCCATGTAAATTTTAGTTATTGAATTGAAATGTAGAAGCATTGGCATTATATTTCTAATGACCATAAAGTGTTATAATGGTAAATCAAGATGTTAACATAACATTAAATCCTGACGTGATACACAATTCCAAATCAATGACATATTTGGAATCAGCATGTCAAAATGGTCTTAGTACACTTAATAGATCAGAGGTAGCAAAAATGTTGTTCCCTGGTGTAATCACAATCAGAAATATCTAGCTTATTTAATATGTCATTATAGATATATTGACCCACTGATTTTTGAATGTATGTTTGTTTTGTTTCGGTCGCGTGTATCGCAATTGGAAGTTTATATGGCGCCACATTTTGTTTCACTTTCATGGCTCGAAACCACGGACATGATTGATTTTATTATTAATTGCACACACTTGTTCAACTGCCAACTGCGAGCGTTGAATCATTAATTAATGAAGAAGATACACATAACACACATAATATCAGATATATTTAGACATCGACAACTTTTTTTAATAAAAATATTGAGAAATGTTGCCAACATAGAGTTTTTTCAAAAAAAGGAATTATCTAAGGATCATTTATCTTCTACCTTTAGATTTTGACTTAAAAGTTTATTTGGTGGCTTATCATAGAAACGATGTAAAAGACAAAAAGCATTTTCTATTAATATTTTCAAGGACGTCTTAGGATTTCACGCACCCAAGCACTTGCAAATTGGCCCAACAAGTATACCCTGATTTATAGTGGCCCACAGTATAATCTTACATTTCTATTTCATTCTTTGGACTACTTATTGTAGGAATATTTCTTTGCCACATTAGGCAGCCCTTCTAAATGGATTCATTTTAAGAGCTTTTTATAGAAGTCACTCTTTCTGGCGGTAACAAAGTCTATGTTTTGGGAAATTTGAAATAAATTATCACCAACTTATTTTAACCCCAATCGATAAAAAAATGTTAACACTTGTTTATTTTGATGACAAAGCAATATTTTTAAAAGACCGTGTCAACAAATTAAATTCTTTTGGAGCCCGAAGCTATTTACTTATTTGAAACTATTCACTGAAATAAGGTAATAGCAGAGAGTTTATGGCGTCTCAAGATGAGCACTGGTTCATTAGTGTGATGAGTTCTTAAGTTGTTTTTTTTTTATTTCAGTCTCGTGCACTTTTTTAAGTATTGTTTATAGGCTTGTAGACTTGTAGACTTATATTAAAGCAAGAGAAATTCTTTAACACGATAAAAGAATACATATTTTAGACTTTCTATGATCACCACTTATAAGTATAGATAAATACTTTTGACATTACAAAATATATAATAAAATTAAAAAGATAAAATATTTATATACATTGTATTGATTAGATAAAAGCGTGGGCACTTGAAATAAATTAAATAATTGTTTAGTATTGGCGCTCTCACTTTTTTTTAGTCAAAATAGTTTATATACATTTATAAGTCTATTTAAAAAAAGTTTTACTATATTATTAACATGTACATTTAACATGTCTGTGTTGATTATACACAACTTTCTTGTTACCTACTTCACTCACAACCTTCAGTCATTTGGTCCTCAGCCATTTTCTTCACTCACAGCCTTCAGTCATTTGGTCCTTAGCCATTTTCTTCACTCACAGCCATCAATAGGTCCTTTAATGTTTTGTTATGATGTCAAAAATTAATACTGAGAAGCAACAACTTCAAAGATAGCTTACATAGACTTGTAGACTTAATGTTTGAAGTGTAAGTTGAACAGAAATATAAATATAGAGTCTAGACAGTAAAATAAAATTCCTTAGATCATAAAACATTTTTTAAATATATATATATATATATATATATATATATATATATATATATATATATATATATATATATTAAGAGTGAAAAAATTCCATTGCATAAAATAATACGTTTGATCACTGTTAACACTCACCCTCCCTCAACTACTAACAGATTGTTATGATTGTTATGATTGTTATAATGATGCTTTATAAATATAAAGGCCAATTTACTGTTGTTGTAATTGACCCTACATTGACCTAGTTCCCAACAATCCCCAATATACCTATTTTAATATTAATTTAATATGATCCAGATTTGAAATATAAAATATAAAAATACGACACTCTTTGTCTTCTTAAATATTGCAGAATGCCATTAGAAAATGTCAATTATTATCGAAGGTAACGATTCTATGTTTGAATGACAAGTTTCAACTTTTGGAGCATAAAATAATGTGAAATGGTTGTTTTTAGCAATGATATATAATTCCATTTTATTTATGTATTCCCTTATGTGACAGTTTAATAGCTTATGTGACAGCTTATGTGACAATAAAATAACTTGAATGGCAGTATAATAACTTAAGTGACAGTATATTAACTTGTGTGACAGTATAATAATTTATTTGACAGTGTAATAATTTGTGTGACAGTATAATAATTTGTCTGACAGTATAATAATTTGTGTGACAGTATAATAATTTGTGTGACAGTATAATAATTTGTCTGACAGTATAATAATTTGTGTGACAGTATAATAATTTGTCTGACAGTATAATGATTTGTCTGACAGTATAATAATTTGTGTGACAGTATAATAATTTGTGTGACAGTCTAATAATTTGTCTGACAGTATAATAATTTGTGTGACAGTATAATAATTTGTGTGACAGTATAATAATTTGTGTGACAGTATAATAATTTGTCTGACAGTATAATAATTTGTGTGACAGTATAATAATTTGTCTGACAGTATAATGATTTGTCTGACAGTATAATAATTTGTGTGACAGTATAATAATTTGTGTGACAGTATAATAATTTGTCTGACAGTATAATAATTTGTGTGACAGTATAATAATTTGTCTGACAGTATAATAATTTGTGTGACAGTATAATAATTTGTCTGACAGTATAATAATTTGTCTGACAGTATAATAATTTGTCTGACAGTATAATAATTTGTGTGGCAGTATAATAATTTGTGTGACAGTATAATAATTTGTGTGACAGTATAATTATTTGTCTGACAGTATAATGATTTGTCTGACAGTATAATAATTTGTGTGACAGTATAAAAACTTGTGTGACAGGAAATGTGTATTGCTAATGAATGTACATATTTTTTTTTCTTTTTAAGTATTAATAAACGTACTTGTAACAGTTATTATTCATGACTGTAATGACTGTAAATCTCCATCATTGTTTACACTTTTATTATTTTCTCTTGCTGTATTTGAACACTTTATACTTTTTATGTAATTCCAATAGTTGAACTTTTTTTCACTAGCGTAATTGCAAAATTATCCGACAATTTCTCAATTCCAACTATTGTACACTCTTTATTATATAAATCATTGCCACTGTTAATTTTCAATATGAAAATAACACTGGGCAACAGCCAAAAAATTCTCAGGGGTTTTTCAACTGATTAAGACTAATTATGGTGTTCTGAGTCCGAATATCACATTGATTTTGCTTGGAAAGGTCAACTTATGAGATACAGCCATAGACCTATCTGACGAGCTATACGTATTCTAATATCAGGGGTTTTGAGTTCAATCATTTCTCTAAATTAGCTGCATAAAAATTAGCAGAAAAATAATGACAATTATAAAAACAGAGATAATTATATTTTATTTATAAATCATCAATCTGGATTTTCACTTGATTATTTAATGCATCAGCACTTGATTGGGCACAGCCTCCAGTACCCCGACTATCTGCCCGTCGTCCAGCTGCTCACTGCGAAGAAATTCCTGTACCAGCCTTCAGAGGTCTTCCTGACAGCGACGATGAGGCCACCACTTTAGGCGAGGGAGGAGATACAGAAGAGATATCGCCGGTCTCTTGATAAACTCGGCGGTCCTCAATACGATCCGAGAGATTGGCGGCTCTTCATTGACAGCTGCAAGCGCTCTTTGAAGTGTGTACTTCTCCACAACGGGAGCCAGTTCGCATCAATCCCTCTTGCGCACTCCACAACTCTTGAAGAGAAATATGAAGCAGTGAAGTATGTGCTCGACAAAACCCAATATGAGCAGCACCAATGGATCATCTGCGTCGACTTGAAAATGGTGAACTTTCTACTTGGTGAGCAGTCCGGGTTCACGAAGTACCCATGCTTTATATGTATGTGGGACAGTCGTGACAGAGTGCAGCACTATGTAAAAAAGAGTGGCCGGCGCGAGAGCAGTTAGTACCTGGGGCGAGAAACATCATAAACGAACCTCTTGTTGACCAGGAGAAGATATTGATCCCACAGTTACACATGACGCTTGGGTTAATTAAACAGTTTACGCGCGCTCTGGACAAGGATGGAAGGTGCTTCAACTACATGTGCTGAGTGTTGAGGATCCCGGAGCGAGACCCCAGATGTTGAAGATCCCGAGAAGGGTCCCCAGATGTTGAGGTCCCCTTTGAGGGTATCTCTGGCTTGTTGCTAGTGGTATGAGGGCTGACCCAAAGGTTGACTCGTATTTGTATTTTTCGTTTCCGCCACACACACAGTCTCACCAACAATTAGACGTAAAACCAGTCACGATGATCAATCCAACAAGTGTCGTGTGACAACAATCAAATATTTATTTACAGAGAGGCACCAGTCCGTAACAGGGCTCTGGTGGCCTTTCAAATAAAGCAATGGTAATCCAAAAAGATACAGCAAAAGAGGTAATCCAATATAAAATCATGAATAAATTGAAGGACGTGTTCACTCTAGATCTCTCTCTCAATTTCTCTCTCTCTCTCTCTCTATGTCTCTCTTTCTCTCACTCAGAGACTATTCACCAATCGACTCTCTCCGACTCGGCTCTCCGGTCGAATGTCTTGAATCTATCTTTCATTCCCCCCACATCGCTTTTCACACGTGACCCTTAGCCAATCAAATATAATATCTGCTTCATTCAAACTTTCAAATTAGGGGGTGGAGCCTAGATGGGGGGGGGGAGAGAAGTACGCCATGCAGACAAAGACAATAGTAACTGGACCTCCATCCCTTTGTCGGCAATTGACTAGGGCCGAGTGACCAGGGAAACTTCCCCGCGTGGAAAGTAACGTGTTTCTGTTAACCGCTACTGGGGTTCGTCGGCGGAGGTTCCGCTGAACACCTGGTCTATGACGCAATTACGGGGGGGGGGGGTGAAACGGGTGGGGAACTTGAGAGTGGGAACGTTATATTATTCTACATGGTTTAATATACATCTTAACGTTAGTAATACTACTACGTTAAGGGTTGGAGTAAGGGGATGGTTTCGACAGATTAGTCACAACCTGTGACACCGAGCATTTCCTCAACTGACCATTGAGAAGCTGTAGGCCGGCATTTTCGACGGCCCACAGATACGGCAGCTCATAAAGGACACAGAGTTCTAAAACTCCATGAACACGCTTGAGTGTGCCGCCTGGAAATCGTTTGTGCAGGTGGTGAACATTTTCCTGGGGAACACGAAGGCAGCAAACCACGCCAGACTCATCAGCAGCATGATAGAGGACTTCCAAAAACTCGGGTGTTTGATGAGTATAAAGATGCACTTCCTGTTCTCAAACATGGAGAAGTTTCCTGAAAACCTTGGGGCAATGAGCGATGAGCAGGGAGAAAGTTTCCATCAGGTCATCCGGCAAATGTAGGAAAGGTACCAGGGGAGGTGGGACACAGTCATGCTTGCGGACTACTGCTGGTTGCTGAAGAGAGACAACCCAGCAGCTGCTCACACACGGGAATCGAAGAAATGCCGATTTATGCCTTGAACTCTGAACTTTCGTTTCACGTAACGCTCATTGTTATATTAATATTATGATAATTATGCTTATCAAATTTGGTGGATAAATAAAAACTGAATGAATTTTAATACGTTGACTTCTATTTATTGAGTAAAACGGAAAAAAATCGTCAGGGGTTTATTATCTGATGACCCGCAAAAATGTGTTTTTTTTAAAAAAAAAAAAACGATTTTTTAAAAAATTATGTAGGAAAAAATCCTGACCTGATTGAGCAAAATCAATGTCATTTTCGGGCTCAGTGCATCAAATTTAGTCTAATTCAGCTGGAAAACCCAGGACGATTTTCAAAAAATATTGTTTGTTGCCCAGTGTAATTGTATATTTCTATAATTTTTACTTGCAATAATGGTAAACTTTTGTTCAAAAATTATCTTTGCAATAATCTTTTACGTTTAATTTCTAATTGTATTCATTATAAAATTTTAATATTTATAAAGCCATTTTATGGTATATTCAGTTATAGTATTTAATCTTTTAAACATATTTTATTCTGATTCTGTCTTTGAACTGATGTTATTCCTCATTTGGTCAGCTACATTTCATGATACATGACCAACAATAAGTCTACTGCTCTGTGTGCCAGGCATTTCATGATACTACATGACCAACAATAAGTCTACTGCTCTGTGTGCCAGGCATTTCATGATACTACATGACCAACAGTACGTCTGCTTCTCTGTGTGCCAGGCATTTCCTGTCCCATATTCCGTGACCCGGCCACTTGTAATATATACTTCGTCTTCTACCTTTTTTATCTCGAGTTTCGTCCAATGGACTCACAAGTTCAGTTTATTTAAATATCAAGTAGACATATTTTAATAACTATATAAAATCGTATATCTCATAGTATATACTTTTAAATTGTCAAATCGATCTTTAGAAGTGTGTTCATAATTTCTGTATATACAAGCACATATAATTTCTGTCTATACAAGCACATTTATAGACGTAGTCATAGTTTCCGTCTATATACATGCAATCAATTTTACACATGTGTTTATAGTTTCTATTAGTAACCCTCATCTATGAAATGTTCGGTCGGAGTTTATGTCTATTAGTAAGGCTCATCTATGAAATGTTCGGTCATAGATATATAAGACTAGATCGCTTATGCTTATTTAATAGAGACCGAAAAAGTGTTGTATTCGAGACCCCTACTTTAAAAAGAGAAGAGTACAATTCTGTACAGTTCTTTTTTTTTTACCGAAAAAGATTTCCTTCCTTTTAATTTAAAAAAATCCCCATTCATGCTAGAGGTTGGCGCTTTTAAAATCTACTGATGTGTCCGAAAAAATTATATTTGACGGTTAGTAATAATATAATCAAACAACCGGGTACACAACACGAAGGCATTTTATTCAAAGTTAATTGAAAAAAAAAGTTTTTGAAAATTTGTCAAGGAAAACAATGCAAAATGTCTTCTGCTATTTATTTCGGTTACTTAAGGTTTCTATGCGTACTACGTCATCAGGTTATAAAGAATTGTACTCTTCTCTTTTTAAAGTTATGGTCCGCACAATATATGTCTATGCATAGCCCATAAGCGATCTAGTCTTATATATTTATGTGTTCGGTCATAGTTTATGTCTATTAGTAAGGCTCATAAAATGGTTTATTATATTTTCTTTCAATGGTCAATGATCGCTATGTGTGGCCATGATTTCTGACTTTCTTTGTTCAACAATCTTTACAAATGATACTGCAATTTACTGAAACATCTAATTTTTCTACTTTCTGTCTGAGTACACTACATCCACCAGTACATGGTCTAATTTTCTACTTTCTGTCAGAGTACACTACATCCACCAGTACATGGTCTAATTTTTCTACTTTCTGTCAGAGTACACTACATCCACCAGTACATGGTCTAATTTTTCTACTTTCTGTCAGAGTACACTACATCCACCAGTACATGGTCTAATTTTTGTACTTTCTGTCAGAGTACACTACATCCACCAGTACATGGTCTAATTTTTCTACTTTCTGTCAGAGTACACTACATCCACCAGTACATGGTCTAATTTTTCTACTTTCTGTCTATCGGCTGTGCACCCCTATCAGCATCCACCTTCCGAGCTCCATCTCAATTGAAATATTCAAGGTATGTAACCCAGAGAACATAAGCCTTTTTATATCTCAACCTTCTCCACACCCCTCCCTCCACCTCCAGCTAGACTAGACGAGGAACGTTTATCTCTGTACTTAGCTCTATCAAGTCAGTGCACTGCCACTAACAAGTTGGACGAAGCACAACGCTGCCCAGTATCTAGCCCCCCCCCCCACCCCACCACACGCTGGTGTTTTTTTTTTTCCCTCCGTTTGTTTCAATTCTAATGTGCACAAATCCCGTGGTTGGAGGTACACAATAGGAAGAGGGACATTCTGGGACATAGACGTTGTGTTTTCTTCTCTCTATTTGCAGGGACATTGTGTGTGATTTCTTCTCCCTCTCTCTCCGCGCTATTAGAACGCAGTCAGGTAAGTCAAACCTCTTTATCTGTTGTTGTCATTTTAACAATGGCTTGATAGGCAACAAGAAACGGATGGATACAATTATATATTCAGTGTTACATATACTACTACCTACAGTGTTACATATACTACTATTACTACGATTTGTGTTGATTAATTTTATCCCGCAAACAAAAAAAACTGGAAAAAATAAAAAATCATGAATGAGATTTTCTATACTTAATTCTGTACATCGCTATAAATAAAGTGCATCGCTAGATTAATTACCTACACCGCGTACCTAACACACACACACACACAGACACACACACAGAGTGAGAGAGACTGAAAGACAAATAGACAGGTAAACATACAAAAGATAGTGAAAATAAATCGGTGATAAATAAATACAAATTCAGAGAAACAGTTGGATTATTTTTTCCTAACATGTGGAATAAAAACGAATTTAAATAAATAGACTTACAGACATAAACTTGACAAAAACTACAGACATAATAATGAGATCCTTGACAAAAACTACAGACATAATTATGAGATCCTTGACAAAAACTACAGACATAATAATGAGATCCTTGACAAAAACTACAGACATAATAATGAGATCCTTGACAAAAACTACAGACATAATAATGAGATCCTTGACAAAAACTACAGACATTATAATGAGATCCTTGACAAAAACAACAGACATAATAATGAGATCCTTGACAAAAACAACAGACATAATAATGAGATCCTTGACAAAAACTACAGACATTATAATGAGATCCTTTACAAAAACTACAGACACATTAATGAGATCCCTGACAATAACTACAGAAACATTAATAAGATCCTTGACAATAACTCAAATTAATAGATGGGTATACAGTCTCAACATTTTGACTATACAATAAATAAGATAACTGATGAGTTAAAATTGGACATAGTGGCACACACACCTCATTCAGCAGAAACAAAGGGGAGGGGCAATAAAAGACTAGCACCATAGTTCACGAATTTTCAAATAGGACCCAAACACTCTATTTATGTAGATGTTGTTTAGTGAGATTCCAACATCCCTCTTAGTGTAGATATTGTTTAATGGAATAGGTTTAGTTCTATGCGTTATATGTATAATAATGAACTCATTCAATGTATTAAGGCAATTTCTAATTACTGTTTTTGTTTATTTATTTCAAATAAAATAAGGTTGTGGTGTGTATGGCACAACCAACAGTTTTTCTTTCAAAATTTATCAAACATATTTTGGTAAATACAGACACAACTTCAGGAAACATATATTGATGCATGCAGATATAACTTTATGAAACACATATTGATACATACAGATATAACTTTATGAAACACATATTGATACATACAGATATAACTTTATGAAACATATATTGATACATACAGATATAACTGTATGAAACACATATTGATACATAAATATATAACTTTATGAAACATATATTGATACATACAGATATAACTTTATGAAACACATATTGATGCATACAGATTTAACTTTATGAAACACATATTGATACATACAGATATAACTTTATGAAACACATATTGATACATACAGTTATAACTTTATGAAACACATATTGATACATACAGTTATAACTTTATGAAACACATATTGATACATACAGTTATAACTTTATGAAACACATATTGATACATACAGTTATAACTTTATGAAAGGCATATTGATACATAGTGTCACTTAGCAGTGGGGGTTCTTGATAGCCAATGTACTTGTCCTAAATAGTTCAATGTAGTAGTCCTATATAGTTCAATGTACTTGTCCTATATAGTTCAATGTACTTGTCCTATATAGTTCAATGTACTTGTCCTATATAGTTCAATGTACTTGTCCTATATAGTTCAATGTAGTAGTCCTATATAGTTCAATGTACTTGTCCTATATAGTTCAATTTAGTAGTCCTATATAGTTCAATGTACTTGTCCTATATAGTTCAATGTAGTAGTCCTATATAGTTCAATGTACTAGTCCTATATAGTTCAATATATGTTAATGTGATATTTGACTATTGTTGTTGTTGTGTTCTGCTATTCTAAGTGCATGGTGTATAGACTAGCAAATTTTTTTAGTTAGAATTTTATTGTTTATCATTTGTTCATATTGTGAGATCATCGAAACTAATAATTCCGTACATAAGTTTTAGGTGTTTTATAATTACTCATATCTAGAGGTTGTCAAACAGAATATAACCACAGTCCCTGGTGTTGTCAAACAGAATATAACCACAGTCCCTGGTGTTGTCAAACAGAATATAACCACAGTCCCTGGTGTTGTCAAACAAACAGAATATAACCACAGTCCCTGCTGTTCAAATACTTTTTTTTTTTTTAAATTATGTACGTTTTTTTGTGTTAAGAAAGACGTGTAAAAATGTAAAATTAAACATGTCTAGTCATCAAAATTAAATGTCTAGTCATCAAAATTAAATGTCTAGTCATCAAAATTAAAGGTCTAGTCATCAAAATTAAATGTCTAGTCATCAAAATTAAATGTCTAGTCATCAAAATTAAATATGGCTAGTCATCATAATTAAATATGTCTAGTCTGCAAAATTAAATATGTCTAGTCTGCAAAATTAAATATGGCTTGTCATCAAAATTAAATGTCTAGTCATCAAAATTAAATGTCTAGTCATCAAAATTAAACATGGATAGTCATCAAAATAATCTCAAGAGGGAGGAGTCTTTCTATCTAACCCTCCCCACAAGGCAGGGTAATTTTATTTTTCACCGAAAACGTCACCTTCATCCAATGTCAAGTGGTCAAATGCTCACCTTTCAAAGGAAGGGGTCTCTGTCAAGTGGTCAAATGCTCATTTTTCAAAGGAAGGGGCCTCTGTCAAGTGGTCAAATGCTCACCTTTCAAAGGAAGGGGTCTCTGTCAAGCGGTCAAATCTGTTATGTGTTTAATCAATCCCCTCTTTCTAAAAGATGAGGTCTCTATCGTTAGGGTGATTCATCATTGCATAGTAAAAAAAAATTTTTCTCCGATTCTAAACTAAACTTTTTGGAAAAATGACCACTTTTAGAGGTCAAGCTCTAGCGACCCGAATTTTTACTATATGAGATAATGCGGCAGTTCTGATGTGTCGCTTGCTTGCTTTTGCTATAGTGCAATTTTAGTTCATTGTAAAATTAAAAGTATACCGTGATATTTGAATTTTAGATTATATCTAATTTTATTATTCAAGTTTGCTGGATAATAAAGGGGTTTTTGACTAACTACAAATTATTGAATTGATATGGCATCCACATCAAGTGGTAATTCACAAATTGTATTGACAAGACGTATAACTGAAGATTGGTTGATTGGACAAACGGATTCTTGTCTGCCTAGAAATGTCTTACTAACCTTGGGTCATGCTATGAAGATGGTTTTCTAAAAGCACAAGGTACTGAAGAAGACAATATCCGAAAGCATTAAGGTAACTGTTAACGATCTTTATAAAGAAAAGCAGTCTAAGAGAATGAAAGAGTAGTTGAAGACGAAGGAAGACATCTGAAGGCTGCTGTTACTACTTGGCCTACAAACAACAGTGAAAGTGAAGATGAAGGTAAAGATGACGTTGATTTTGAAATTGAGATTCCTGTTTACTACAAGAAGCTTCTGTCAGAGGGTTCGATGCCAGACAAGAAATTTGAAATCAGAATTCCAATTTAGAAGTAAATATCCATTGGTCATTCTCTAGGACGTAAAGATAGTGGAGGTAACTACAGATTATCCAGAGCTGAAGTCACACGTTGACAACGATTAGCTGTAGTTTTAAATGGGAAAGAAGTTGAGAAGATTTTAGGTTTAGCTAAAATACCAATTGTGCGTGTAATGCACAAGCGAATGCAACAATACAGCTGTTAAGACTATAGGAGGTCTCTGATGAGGTTATTGGTATATGTTTTGAAACAACATCCGTCAACACTGGTGTTACTAAGGGGATATGTAAATTGTTGCAAGAGGAGCTGTTACATTTTGCCTGCCGACATCATATGCATGAACTGATCATTTGAATTGTTTTTTTCTCTGTGGCTCCACAAACAGCCCTAACATTCCACTGTTCAAACGTTTTAAACGATTTCGGCCTACGGTTAATCAGCAGCAGTATAGTCCGCTAGAGGATTTTAGACTAGATGATCCGTTTATAGTGGAACACAAACACATTGTTGTGTCATTCCTATCAAGTGTCTCAAGTTACATACCACGTGAAGTTTACAGAGGGATGGTCAAAACTTGCTTATTGATATTTGGCGTCAGTGTAAGCAATCAACCGTACCACTTTCATGGCGCTTACCATATGGCTTGCTGGTTGGCGAAAGTGACGTACTGCTTCAAGATCTACTTTAGAAATAAATTCTAGCTCACACCTTCAGAGGTAAAAATTTTGCAATAATTCAGCTTGTTTGCCACTCACATTTACGTCAAAGCTTGGATCTCATGTCATGTGAGTCGTAATGCTCCGTTAAATGATCTATTGTTATTCAAAGCAGATCTCACGAAATTATGTTATATACAAAACGGTGTCTGATGCTGCGAAAAGGAAATTTGAAAACCATCTTTGGTATAGTAGTCCAGAGGTGCTTTTTCTTGCGTTGTTTTCTGAAAAAGTTTCTGAAGCGATGCTAAAGACTGGCGATGACTGGACGGATCGAGTGTTTTAAGTGAAGAATTGCACTAACTGCATCACTTTGTACGTACCTCATCACTATCTGCATTGCGTTCAGTCGGTATTGATACCAGCTTCGATGAAGTTGATCCAGTATCCTGGGATCAATTGCCGTCATTTGCTAAAGCTAAGTGTATTGTTGATTCCTCTAAGCAGTTCAAGGCGTCAATGATGCAGTCGAGCGGTCAGTTGCACTAATGTCATCATTTAATAAGTCAATCACTAAAACGGAATCTGAAATGCAGAGATTGCTGCAAGTTGTAGAAGATCACAGACAGAGAGTGCCAAATTTGAAGAAAAGTACACTGAAGTTATTTAACAAGCGTTGAACGGACGTTCAGTAGTAAAGTATATTGTCTATGTTTATAATACAATGTATACAATAATAAACAAGCAGTAACTGTTGCATATCATTATGTTTTATGTTATTTAGCATGTCAACATGTCTAATTTGCTGTAATTGATGTTTAATGATGATTTTTAGATAATGTGTAATTTAATGTTTATATTATAAGAATTCATGTCACTGAAGAAGATACTATTAACTTAAGTCTCGATGAGCGACCTCTAAATGTAATTCAATTTCAATAAAATTTTGCATGAAAGTATAGGAATATAAAAGGAAACAATTTAACAACAATGCAATATCAAATTGCAAAAACATTTTTTTGAATCACCCTACTCTATCGTGGTAAGTCTAAAGTATTGATATCGATAAAAAATTGTTTTCGTCCAAAACTTCCTGTCTAAAATGTAAACAAACAACATTGAATATAATATTGATTATTACGTATATTATAATTATGTGTGGCCCATATCATTTATACACATGTTACTGATACATACCACGTTTTTATGTAGTGCTATATGTCACTTGGATATATCGTCTTATTAAGCGCTACATTTCACTCCTACACATCAAATCATATGTAGTGCTATATCTCACTACACTTCTATTCTTATGTAATATTACTTTTTAATAAATTTACTTGTCTACATTGTTTCTTAATAAAATTCCGTTGTTGTCTTCTATTACCTCTGCATCACTAGAGCTAACACTGTTGTCTTCTATTACCTCTGCCTCACTAGAGCTAACACTGTTGTCTTCTATTACCTCTGCCTCACTGGAGCTAACACTGTTGTCTTCTATTACCTCTGCCTCACTAGAGCTAACACTGTTGTCTCCAATTACCTCTGCCTCACTAGAGCTAACACTGTTGTCTTCTATTACCTCTGCCTCACTGGAGCTAACACTGTTGTCTTCTATTACCTCTGCCTCACTAGAGCTAACACTGTTGTCTTCTATTACCTCTGCCTCACTAGAGCTAACACTGTTGTCTTCTATTACCTCTGCCTCACTGGAGCTAACACTGTTGTCTTCTATTACCTCTGCCTCACTAGAGCTAACACTGTTGTCTTCTATTACCTCTGCCTCACTAAAGCTAACACAGTTGTCTTCTGTTACCTCTGCCTCACTAGAGCTAACACTGTTGTCTTCTGTTACCTCTGCCTCACTAGAGCTAACACTGTTGTCTTCTGTTACCTCTGCCTCACTAGAGCTAACACAGTTGTCTTCTATTACCTCTGCCTCACTAGAGCTAACACTGTTGTCTTCTGTTACCTCTGCCTCACTAGAGCTAACACTGTTGTCTTCTGTTACCTCTGCCTCACTAGAGCTAACACTGTTGTCTTCTGTTACCTCTGCCTCACTAGAGCTAACACTGTTGTCTTCTATTACCTCTGCCTCACTAGAGCTAACACTGTTGTCTTCTATTACCTCTGCCTCACTAGAGCTAACACTGTTGTCTTCTGTTACCTCTGCCTCCCCTCCCCATCCACTGTATTCTTCTGTTATCTTTCCTTCTCACTCTCTCATTCATATCTGAAGGCAATCTGTCTTTCTTGTTCACTTTTTCTCCCTCTCCCCAGTCTTTTTTATACCCCCCTCCCATTCACTAGAATCCAAAGTTTCCAGCACACTCAGATTTATTTTATCTCAGTGCTACCTCCATCTCACCTCCATCTCACCCTCTCTACACCGGCCACCGCCTTTAGCTCGGAAAAGCAATACACACACTTACACACACTTACACGCATTACACACACTTACATATCTATCAATCTATCTTTGGGGACAGATAATAGATATATACAAACTCACAGATATTGCATCCAAACGAGTACACACACACACACACACACACACACATATATATATATATATATATATATATATATATATATTTAAATGTGAACTTCTGTATGTACGTATTTTGTATGTTCACACATTTAATTTCCTAAATACATTTAAATTTGGCATATAGAATAAATGACCGAACATTTAGCTTTGTGATTTCTTTTCTTGAAGTTCAAATTACTTAAAACAAATGTAAGCGATTTTGGGATGTAAGAGTTTTTTTTACCAGATAAGAAACAAAGTACAAGTGAATGTTTATGTTGTAATTTCTTGTCTACATATTAGATACCGACAAGAAAAATTAGTAATTAGTTTATGCGGTAATTAGTTTATGCTGTAATTAGTTTATGCTGTAATTCTTATAAAATTTAATATTTATTCAGTGTAATGATTCATAAATATTTACTTGACTCCTTTATCTTGAACATTTTCTATGTTAATTGTACTTGATTGTACAGCTCACTTCACAAGTTGATTGTACTTGATTGCACAGCTCACTTCACAATTTAATTGTACTTGATTGTACAGCTCACTTCACAGTTTAATTGTACTTGATTGTACAGCTCACTTCACAATTTAATTGTACTTGATTGTACAGCTCACTTCACAAGTTAATTGTACTTGATTGTACAGCTCACTTCACTATTTAGTTGTACTTGATTGTACAGCTCACTTCACAAGTTAATTGTACTTGATTGAGCAGCTCACTTCACAATTTAATTGTATTTGATTGTACAGCTCACTTCACAAGTTAATTGTACTTGATTGTACAGCTCACTTCACAATTTAATTGTACTTGATTGTACAGCTCACTTCACAATTTAATTGTACTTGATTGTACAGCTCACTTCACAAGTTAATTGTACTTGATTGTACAGCTCACTTCACAATTTAATTGTACTTGATTGCACAGCTCACTTCACAATTTAATTGTACTTGATTGTACAGCTCACTTCACAGTTTAATTGTACTTGATTGTACAGCTCACTTCACAATTTAATTGTACTTGATTGTACAGCTCACTTCACAAGTTAATTGTACTTGATTGTACAGCTCACTTCACAAGTTGATTGTACTTGATTGCACAGCTCACTTCACAAGTTAATTTCAACTAGTTTATTAGAAAATTCGAGAACTCACAGAAAATGAGAACCACTGTTGAATGTTGATGACAGTCGTGTTGAATGTTGATGACAGTCGTGTTGATTGTTGATGACAGTCGTGTTGATTGTTGATGACAGTCGTGTTGATTGTTGATGACAGTCGTGTTGAATGTTGATGACAGTCGTGTTGATTGTTGATGACAGTCGTGTTGATTGTTGACGACAGTCGTGTTGATTGTTGATGACAGTCGTGTTGATTGTTGATGACAGTCGTGTTGATTGGTGATGACAGTCGTGTTGATTATTGATGAAAGTCGTGTTGATTGTTGATGACAGTCGTGTTGATTAGTGTTGACAGTCGTGTTGATTGTTGATGACAGTCGTGTTGATTGTTGATGTTTGGATATAATTGTTTAGTTACCTGGTTAAATTAAGACCAGTGGACTTAAACAATAGTGAAATCACATCACTGGCACACCTTCTTGAAGGTGAAAGTGCATTACAGTAAACAAGATAGGGGCCTTTGGTAAAGTTAATGTTATACAATTATATTCAAGTCTGAATACAACAAACTCTGCTAGTTCAGGGTACAAAAGACTAAGTTAAAAGTCACAATGCAATATACTGTGCTAACTGCTGGTTGTAATTTAAGTTCTTAAGGCAGAGTACAATAAGGTGTATTATACTGATTTCATGTCATTACACTACACAAATAGAAGGGCATAGGAAGCCTAACACCACTGGGAAGAAAGGGTCGGAGGGAGACCCCCCCCCCGCAGATGATCTTTAAAAGGTTACTTGATAGGGGGCTCCACAACCATCCCTAAAGAAATGACACATCGAGAAATGCAGATAATGTAGTGAGTAATATATACATTATATATGAGTCTACACATTTCAATGTCTCTTAATTCAACAGATATGTGAATTGTACACGTTGAAATAGAATGAAATGTGTAGTAAGCACATTAAATAACAATTATTGGCACTATAAAACTTGGAATATAATTAGCCACCGTGTTTCATGTCAGGTGCCACTGTTACCATGGTAAACTATCTTGCCCAGTTCCTGGAAGACGAAATTCATAACCAGATAAACTGTAGGTCATGTGATGCCAGGTGGTTCCATGCAAACCAAATAACTGATTATGCTTTAGGTTAGGCTCCAGATTGCTACACGTTTACTTAGTGTAGCCTGCACAACTTTATACCAGTGGCTACCATAGTCCAGAAAAAAATGGCTGGGCCTAATGACTTGAGAAAATTTTCACACACACACATACACACTCAAACCGACGCCGGTACACACTCACACATACACACTCAAACCGACGCCGGTACACACACTCACACATACATAAACTTGTGTGTGTGTTGTATATATAATTCAAGAATTTGTGTCAGTGAGTGTGTGCGTGCGCAATGAGAGCTCACCCCAAAAGTTTACATTTGTCTTAGCATCTTCCCCCGTTATTAGAACTTTGTATATAGCAAGCCGCTAATTTTGCTTTCAAACTTCTAAATATTTAGACGAGGGTGTTTAGAATTTAGAAGAGAAAAAAGAACACCATTTCCATGAGTCAACACTTTTACCTGACTAGTGGAGAATGTAAGGAAGACGTCACGAAGTGTGATCTAGCTAAAGTATATCAAGGGAATGCGTCATGAAGTGTTGTCTAGCTAGAGTATATCTAGGGAATGCGTCATGTAGTGTTGTCTAGTTAGAGTATATCTAGGGAATGCGTCATGTAGTGTTGTCTAGCTAGAGTATATCTAGGGAATGCGTCATGAAGTGTTGTCTAGCTAGAGTATATCTAGGGAATGCGTCATGAAGTGTTGTCTAGCTAGTGTATATCCAGGGAATGCGTCATGAAGTGTTGTCTAGCTAGAGTATATCCAGGGAATGCGTCATGAAGTGTTGTCTAGCTAGAGTATATCCAGGGAATGCGTCATGTAGTGTTGTCTAGCTAGAGTATATCTAGGGAATGCGTCATGTAGTGTTGTCTAGCTAGAGTATATCTAGGGAATGCGTCATGTAGTGTTGTCTAGCTAGAGTATATCTAGGGAATGCGTCATGAAGTGTTGTCTTGCTAGAGAATATCTAGGGAATGCGTCATGTAGTGTTGTCTAGCTAGAGTATATCTAGGGAATGCGTCATGTAGTGTTGTCTAGCTAGAGTATATCTAGGGAATGCGTCATGTAGTGTTGTCTAGCTAGAGTATATCTAGGGAATGCCTCATGTAGTGTTGTCTAGCTAGAGTATATCTAGGAAATGCGTCATGTAGTGTTGTCTAGCTAGAGTATATTTAGGGAATGCGTCATGTAGTGTTGTCTAGCTAGAGTATATCCAGGGAATGCGTCATGAAGTGTTGTCTAGCTAGAGTATATCCAGGGAATGCGTCATGAAGTGTTGTCTAGCTAGAGTATATCTAGGGAATGCGTCATGTAGTGTTGTCTAGCTAGAGTATATCTAGGGAATGCGTCACGAAGTGTTGTCTAGCTAGAGTATATCTAGGGAAAGCGTCATGAAGTGTTGTCTGCTAGAGTATATCTAAGGAATTTGGCATGAAGCGCTGTTAAGCTAGAGTACATAAAAAATTCGACATTAAACGCTGTCTAGCTAGGATGCATATAGGGAATATGACATGAAGTGCTGTGTAGCTAAAGTATATTTAAGGAATAGCTAAGTACAGGCTCTTTCTAGGAAATTATCTAATAAAATATAGCGATTTGGGTTCTGCATTAAATCGAAAGTAAAGAATTAATACAACAGTATTCCAGTTTAAAATATTAAACTTGGCACTTCTAGCCCTGACTCTATTCGATATTTCTTGTTCAAAAATCTACAGTTTTAAATAGTTTGTGTGGTTTTTAATATGAAACGTCAAAGTCCAAAATTTTAAAAAGTAATTATAACACAATATCAATAAAATTTTTGATGTTTTTATTACAACAGATAGCTTTTTAAAATCGCCAAACGTAAACAATAGTAATAATCGAAAATTCTCCGACGTATGAGAATAGCGAGCGCGTTCGTCATAACTAATTTCGTAAATAAAGTTGTTTTTAAAAATATAAAAAAAAAGAAATTCTGTTAATTTCTATACAAATTAAGTTCTCAGCTATTATAATATTTCTTTTTCTTTTTTTTTTTCAAAAATAGGGCTTTGATTTATTTTTAAATTACAAATTAAGATTACATAGGCTTTAGTCAAGTTGAAGTGCAAAAAAATCGATAAACATTTAATATGATACAATAAAATTGAAATTTTCTGCGTGTGACGTGGTTGCTGGATGGCTAAGCTACTTGTTAATTTTTATTATTATTATGCTGGCTATCCAGGTTCGGTTTCACTCACGGACATTATGTTTTTTTCTTATTTCATTTTTTTTTGATAATTTATCCTTTTGGCTGTTTTAATGAAAAGTAACAACTAATTACATCTCTTTGAACATTTTTTTAAAGTTTATTTTATTGAAATAATTTATCGTTTAGGCTTTTGTGAGGAAAAGAAAAACAACTAATTAGATTTTTTATTTCGTTCAAAAAATAAAACAAAATTATTTTGAAAAATGTATTAAAGTTGAACACAGAGGCGTACCTAGGGTAGCGGGAGGGGTCCAAAATCGAAAGTCTCCCCGCGACCCAGCTTGAAGCCCCCCCCCCAACATTTTTTACATTACTTATTAAGTACATAATCTCATGTCATGGTGTTGAATGTTAAAATGCATGGGCCCCCAAAGAGGCCAAGCCCCCTGGGCCCCTCGGTTCGGCACTGGCTGAACAATATTCTATCTCTATGCAAAGGCTTTGCAGGGTACAGCTAGTACTGATAAAATACCACAGAACGTAACTGAACATAAATCAATAGAATGAATCAAGTAATCCAAAGGTACCCACGCTCATCTGTAGTATTTTACACCTTACCTAATAAACAGTCTATCGGGTTCCGCTCTTCTCCTAACAAACTGTCTATCGGGTTCCGCTCTTCTCCTAACAAACAGTCTATCGGGTCCGCTCTTCTCCTAATAAAAAAAAACCGTTTGTCGCGTTCCATTCTTCTCAAAAAATTATCAGCGACTAGCCAAGATACATTGACAAAATTCTCAGCAACTAGCCAAAATACATTGACAAAATTCTCAGCAACTAGCCAAGATACATTGACAAAATTCTCAGCAACTAGCCAAAATACATAAACAACATCCTACCGATACTACGAATCATCGCGTTTACAATATTGAGTCGACAAACGAGTTTTATTACATTTTATTGATATGTCCAATTAAAGTCAACTGACTAGTTGTAACTAATTCGTGTCAGGAACAATCAACGTGAGTAAATATGGAAGTCTGGAATAAATGCCCTCCATTGCCCGATAAACTAAATTTCCTTTAATTCTAACCCTACAAAAAACATGAAATTCACAGCAGACACTGCTAGTACTGACAGACTCACAACTTACACTGCTAGTACTGACAGACTCACAGCTGACACTGCTAGTACTGACAGACTCACAACTGACACTGCTATTACTGACAGACTCACAACCGAAACTGCTAGTACTGACAGACTCACAACTGACACTGCTATTACTGACAGACTCACAGCTGACACTGCTAGTACTGACAGACTCACAGCAGACACTGCTAGTACTGACAGACTCACAGCATACACTGCTAGTTCTGACAGACTCACAGCTGACACTGCTAGTACTGACAGACTCACAACCGAAACTGCTAGTACTGACAGACTCACAGCTGACACTGCTAGTACTGACAGACTCACAACTGACAATCCTAGTAATAATGGGATTCACACTACAATAAACTGCCGCACTAGAGGTTTTCACCTTACGTTCAACAACACACTGGTCGTCCACTCATATGGTCGCATAAATTATCCTATCATTAGGCTGACCACTCTCGATAGTCGCTCAGTTATTCATTGTGCCGCTAGACTTTAATTATCTTTCACCCCTGGCTGCATCTCTTCCTGTCGAAAGACGCGTGCTAATATAGACAATAATTAACAGGTTTCCTCTATTTGTAATAATCTTCAATGATTCTAATATAGACAATAATTAACAGGTTTCCTCTTTTTGTAATAACTCCTTCAATGATTCTAATATAGACAATAATTAACAGGTTTCCCCTATTTGTAATATTTCCTTCAATGGTTCTAATTAGGGAGCGACCGATATGCCTTTTTACCGGTAGTCCGATACCGATATTTTCCCCCAGCATTTTTACCGATACCGATACCGATATTTTATTTTTAGGGGCTGTCCATTATTTATGTCAACAAATTTTTGGCGATTTTTACCTCCCCCCCCCCTTTTCAACAACTTGTCAAACTTTCCGAGACCCCCCTATAAAATTACGTCAACATTTGATTACCCCCCCCCCCTAAAAAGGTGGCTTCCAAAATGTTTATGTGGCAAAATTAGTAGGAATATAGTTAGTTTAATTAAAATACTGAATGTTAAGCGAGTGTGTAACACAGAACTACAAACGCTGCTTAATTTTCCTATTTATTAAGTAATTATATTAAATTTAAAAAAGTAACATTGTTGACGTCAACTTTTCTTGACCTCCCTCCCCCCCTCCCCCTTGTCAACAATTGTCTGACCCCCCCTCCCCCCTATTTTGTTGACGTAATTAATGGACAGCCCCTTAAGCAACAATAATGCCAATTGCCAAACACGTGTTTCTCTCGTGCTAATACAGCTAATGACGTATGTCAACCCATGCTAACCCCTTTCCTGTCATATTTCTTGACGCTTCCCGACACGTAAGTCTTGTTCCCCCCCCCCCCCCAACTTCCCATCCCAACAAAAAATACGCACAGATGTTCACTAATTGTATCATTCAAGGTCATACATTAGAATTAAGAAATGCCAATCCTATTGTTTCAAGGTCGTATCTCTGTATACGTGACAATTTCTGTGTACGGGTTTTTTTTTTCCTTTTTTTTTAAAATCTTGTCTGATCTAGTTATAGAATTGGGTTATTTACTGATTTTCTTTTCTGCAACTCTGTTGTGAAAAAAAAACAATGTATCGGCAGCCAAAAATCGGCCGGTCCGACAGTTAACCCATAGTGCCAATATCGGTTCGACTATCGGTCGCTCCCTAGAACAATCGGCCGATCCGATATTAACCGATAGTGCCAATATCAGTCCGATGCCGATAGCGATTCGATTATCGGTCGCTCCCTAGTTCTAATATCTATCGATATATATATATATATATATATATATATATATATATATATATATATATATATATATATTTCACATCTTCAAGACGCCGGAAATACGTCACAGCAAGCAAGACACATTCAACCACGTTCGACAACTCGCGTTGTTTACCAGCCTAAAAGACTATTTATAGATTTGTGGAATTCCCAAAATCGTCACAGCAAGCGCGCTTTTTTTTTATTTCTTTTATAAAACCAGATTATTTTAATTTCTTATATGACGCTTTGTCCTTTTATTTGGTAAAATATATTAAGCAATATGAGCACGATGGTAATAATACTATTTCATGTCTAGACAGCTCCAGAAATTTTTAAAACAGTATTGTTTGTTCGTAATCAGGTTTTATGTGCTCTAAATACGAAACTATTTCATTTATCCCACGTCGTGGTAAATTCTGTATCCGTTTAACCGCGGAAATGAGGGAATGCTGTACATAAAATAGCATTATAATGTCAACTGATTAATGTAAAAAAAAACACATTTAATATTACAATTATGTGTGAAGAATAAAGTAACATTGAACTATTTCCAATTTGAGAAAAAAAATTGGTGTATTAATATAGATTACAAACAAATGGTAACGGTTTCAGAATATGTACGCATTACACAACATCTATCTGTACTGAATAGTGTAGGTACTGTAGGATGAAGGTTATACTAAAAGAAACGTAAGCTGGGTTGTGCATGTCTAAAAAAAATAACACTATAGTGTGCTGGGGAAGGGGTGGATTGAGGCAGACACAAAGTGAATTGTTGCAAACCAAAAATAAAAAGCAATGCAAATTAACCCACCCCCGAAAAATATATTTGTTAGAAACTGAATGAAAAAAAAAAAACAATAAAATAAAAAAAAAAATAAGTTGCTTGAAGGTTCCAGGTAGTGACCATAAAGTCTGCACATGATAGGTCAAATTTCAACTTTGCATACCATGTATTTTCTCCGAAGATGTCAGCCTATTATTTTGTTTGATTGCTTATTTAGAAATATAATTACAGTAATTATATTGACTGATAAGGCGGCGTATGTTACGCCACAGGATGACTAGTAGACAATAATTAACAGGTTTCCTCTATGTGTAATAGCTCCTTCAATGGTTGTAATATAGACAATATTTCTTTATGTTTTGATTAGAAGCCCACCCTGCCTACTGCTGTATAAACATGTTTGTGATATAGAAAGATATATGGCATATCCCACCCAGAGCCGGGTTTACAATTTTAGGGGCCCTAGGCCAACAAAATTTGAGATCCCATTTTGAAAAATAGAAAATATTGCTATTTTTTTTATTTTCGTATACTACTTAACATTGTGGGGGCCCCTTATTTGGTGGGGCCCTAGGCCACGGCCTAGCCGGCCTATCTGTAAATCCGGCCCTGATGATTCTTAAACAATGCCAAGACATTTTGTCGCCTGGTAAGCTCGAACTTTAGTCAATGGGCAAGAGCCAATCTAATTTAGTATAACTTCGACACTTACCTAATTTAGTAAAGCTTCTATATTTATCTAGTTGAGCATATACAGATTTGCAGACTTAATATTATATATTGACGATTGATTGTTTTCTAAATGCTGAGTTCAGTATGTTGTCATGACTGACTAATAGATGAATTCACCAATTGGTTTGAGAAAGTTTTGTTCCATGAGTTTCTACGGCCCTGTGTTTACTATTCATTTAGAAAAGTTGTTTTATTTTATTCATATTTACGTACATTTTTAAAAATATATTCTTACCTTGATCTTCTGCTGTTGAAAGTAAGTTTAAACTTCTCTAAATATATTTGAATATAGTAACCTAGCGACATTCGTGTCCTCCAGTTTAATAAAGTATGCCTAGTAAGTTTGAAATTCAGATATTGGATGACAAACAAGTTCATTTTATTTAAAATGTCATTGCTTTTTCTAAAAAAAAAAAAGACAGGATAAAAATCCAGTATGCACTATTGTTGCCATAGAAACGATAAAAATCGTGTGTAAACAATAATTGTAAACCACCATGGCTTTCATTTTATTGAGATTATTAGGAATCATTTTAAAATTAATAGGTGTCTTTCAAACAACCAACCAGGATGGGTTTTTTTTATTATCCTTTTTCTCTAGATTCTATAATACATGATTTTGTTACAACATGAACTTAGATTCTGAGCTTTTATAGTCCAATTAGCAAAATTTGTTGATGTATCTTGGCTAGTTGCTGAGAATGTTGTTGATGTATCTTGGCTAGTTGCTGAGAATGTTGTTGATGTATCTTGGCTAGTTGCTGAGAATGTTGTTGATGTATCTTGGCTAGTTGCTTTATTCCACTTGTCATGATATGTCTCTTTATTACACTTGTAATGATATGTGTCTTTATTACACTTGTAATGATACGGGTCTTTATTACACTTGTCATGATATGTGTCTTTATTACACTTGTCATGATATGTGTCTTTGTTACATTTGTCATGATAGGTGCCTTATGTCTAATTATTAGTATTTTTAAGGGTTGCTTTTCATCGGTGTTTCTCCTCTCCCCCATCACCTCCACCCCTACCCCAAATGTCACCCAGTCAAAATGAGAATGTGCTCCGTCACATATCATCCCCCCCTACCCCCTATTCGCAACCTTCATCTCCAAGCTAATTATGATATGGCTCTTTAACTTTCTGAACACAAAAACTAAGGTACATTTATTTAATATTGACACATTTTGATTCTACCAAACTTAGCATGTTAGAAAATTCTACATTCCACATTCAAATATTTTGGCTGACGGGGTGGGGCCATCCTCCTACATGACGGGGTGGGGCCATCCTCCTACATGAAGGGGGCTATTACAAATCTTTCAGTGCACAAGAAATAAGTTAGACGGATGGCCAAGTGGTGTACATGCTCGATGGTCTACCTGAGAGTCTTAAGTTCAATCCTCTGAATTTTTCTAGGTCCTAGTGGTAGTTGGCATTAAATTAAGTTAGAAAAATGGCTTACATAAAGGACTTATTTGTTTCAGTGTTTTATTATAAGGGAGTCTGTTGGTGTATAAAGTAAATGTTTTATTATAACGAAACATGTGGTTATATAAACTAAATGTTTTATTATAACGAAACATGTCGTTATATAAACTAAATGTTTTATTATAACGAAACATGTCGTTATATAAAGTAAATGTGTTATTATAACGAAACATGTGGTTATATAAACTAAATGTTTTATTATAACGAAACATGTGGTTATATAAACTAAATGTTTTATTATAACGAAACATGTCGTTATATAAACTAAATGTTTTATTATAACGAAACCTGTGGTTATATAAACTAAATGTTTTTTATTATAACGAAACATGTGGTTATATAAACTAAATGTTTTATTATAACAAAACCTGTGGTTATATAAACTAAATGTTTTATTATAACGAAACCTGTGGTTATATAAACTAAATTTGTTTTATTATAATGGAGCCTGTTACTATAAAATGTTAATGAATTCCTTGAATGTTCCAAGTATTTTTGTAGTTCTGTTTATTATTATGATATTCCATGTATTATTGTTATTGTCTAGGTCTTTAACATTGATCTGGTATTTTGACGATGTCCCAAGTGTAAGTTATATATATAAGTGTGAGTGTACGTTATATCTATTAGTTTTAGTGTAAGTTATATATATTAGTGTTATGTGATGATCTTATTATTGTGAGGGGGTTTTAAATATCCCTTGGTTTTGTCAACGCTGGCCAACGTCTAGTCCAGGTATAACTATTCCCGTGTAATCCAGGTATAACTATCCCCGTGTAGTCCAGGTATAGCTATCCCCGTGTAGTCCAGGTAATACAAGTGAGTTAGTCGCTGTATCAAATACAACAGTGAGTGCGATACGTTGTTTACCTATGAAGAATGTAAATTCAAAGTTAAAGTCCCAAGACCTCTAAACCTCTTCTCTAAATTATGCAAGCCATTTAACGAGCATGAAACTGTCCCAGGCAGGCGTGATAAGACACCAGCACACAACTGTCAACTGTGCTGCTACTACACACAGGACGTGAAATCTGATCTCTGAACACAATGACAAAAAAATGGGCTATTGAAGGCAGAGAGAATCAATACTAACCATCTAAATCTCAACCCCCTCCCCCCCCCCCCCCGACCCATTACCAACACTTGTTTTATGCAGTGGTTCATACAGTGGGTGGACCCAACACTTGTTTTATGCAGTGGTTCATACAGTGGACCCAACACTTGTTTTATGCAGTGGTTCATACAGTGGACCCAACACTTGTTTTATGCAGTGGTTCATACAGTGGACCCAACACTTGTTTTATGCAGTGGTTCATACAGTGGACCCAACACTTGTTTTATGCAGTGGTTCATACAGTGGGTGGACCCAACACTTGTTTTATGCAGTGGTTCATACAGTGGACCCAACACTTGTTTTATGCAGTGGTTCATACAGTGGACCCAACACTTGTTTTATGCAGTGGTTCATACAGTGGACCCAACACTTGTTTTATGCAGTGGTTCATACAGTGGACCCAACACTTGTTTTATGCAGTGGTTCATACAGTGGACCCAACACTTGTTTTATGCAGTGGTTCATACAGTGGGTGGACCCAACACTTGTTTTATGCAGTGGTTCATACAGTGGACCCAACACTTGTTTTATGCAGTGGTTCATACAGTGGACCCAACACTTGTTTTATGCAGTGGTTCATACAGTGGACCCAACACTTGTTTTATGCAGTGGTTCATACAGTGGACCCAACACTTGTTTTATGCAGTGGTTCATACAGTGGACCCAACACTTGTTTTATGCAGGTTCATGTTTAGTGGAGTGGTTCATACAGTGGACCCAACACTTGTTTTATGCAGTGGTTCATACAGTGGACCCAACACTTGTTTTATGCAGTGGTTCATACAGTGGACCCAACACTTGTTTTATGCAGTGGTTCATGTTGAGTGGGTGACCCAACACTTGTTTTATGCAGTGGTTCATACAGTGGACCCAACACTTGTTTATGCAGTGGTTCATACAGTGGGTGGACCCAACACTTGTTTTATGCAGTGGTTCATACAGTGGACCCAACACTTGTTTTATGCAGTGGTTCATACAGTGGACCCAACACTTGTTTTATGCAGTGGTTCATACAGTGGGTGGACCCAACACTTGTTTTATGCAGTGGTTCATACAGTGGACCCAACACTTGTTTTATGCAGTGGTTCATACAGTGGACCCAACACTTGTTTTATGCAGTGGTTCATACAGTGGACCCAACACTTGTTTTATGCAGTGGTTCATACAGTGGACCCAACACTTGTTTTATGCAGTGGTTCATACAGTGGACCCAACACTTGTTTTATGCAGTGGTTCATACAGTGGACCCAACACTTGTTTATACAGTGGTTCAACACTTGTTTTTATGCAGTGGTTCATACAGTGGACCCAACACTTGTTTTATGCAGTGGTTCATACAGTGGACCCAACACTCTGTTTTTATGCAGTGGTTCATACAGTGGACCCAACACTTGTTTATGCAGTGGTTCATACAGTGGACACTTGTTTTATGCAGTGGTTCATACAGTGGACCCAACACTTGTTTTATGCAGTGGTTTACATACAGTGGACCCAACACTTGTTTTATGCAGTGGTTCACAGTGGGTGTGACCCAACACTTGTTTTATGCAGTGGTTCATACAGTGGACCCAACACTTGTTTTATGCAGTGGTTCATACAGGGGTGGACCCAACACTTTGTTTTATGCAGTGGTTCATACAGTGGACCCAAACACTTGTTTTTATGCAGTGGTTCATACAGTGGGTGGACCCAACACTTGTTTTTATGCAGTGGTTCATGCAGTGGTGGACCCAACACTTGTTTTATGCAGTGGTTCATGACAGTGGAACCCAACACTTGTTTTATGCAGTGGTTCATACAGTGGGTGGACCCAACACTTGTTTTATGCAGTGGTTCATACAGTGGACCCAACACTTGTTTTATGCAGTGGTTCATACAGTGGACCCAACACTTGTTTTAGATAGTGGTTCATACAGTGGGTGGACCCAACACTTGTTTTATGCAGTGGTTCATACAGTGGACCCAACACTTGTTTTATGCAGTGGTTCATACAGTGGACCCAACACTTGTTTTATGCAGTGGTTCATACAGTGGACCCAACACTTGTTTTATGCAGTGGTTCATACAGTGGACCCAACACTTGTTTATGCAGTGGTTCATACAGTGGACCCAACACTTGTTTTATGCAGTGGTTCATACAGTGGACCCAACACTTGTTTTATGCAGTGGTTCATACAGTGGACCCAACACTTGTTTTATGCAGTGGTTCATACAGTGGACCCAACACTTGTTTTATGCAGTGGTTCATACAGTGGGTGGACCCAACACTTGTTTTATGCAGTGGTTCATACAGTGGACCCAACACTTGTTTTTATGCAGTGGTTCATACAGTGGACCCAACACTTGTTTATGCAGTGGTTCATACAGTGGGTGGACCCAACACTTGTTTTATGCAGTGGTTCATACAGTGGACCCAACACTTGTTTTATGCAGTGGTTCATACAGTGGACCCAACACTTGTTTTATGCAGTGGTTCATACAGTGGGTGGACCCAACACTTGTTTTATGCAGTGGTTCATACAGTGGACCCAACACTTGTTTTATGCAGTGGTTCATACAGTGGACCCAACACTTGTTTTTATGCAGTGGTTCATACAGTGGGTGGACCCAACACTTGTTTTATGCAGTGGTTCATACAGTGGACCCAACACTTGTTTTATGCAGTGGTTCATACAGTGGACCCAACACTTGTTTTATGCAGTGGTTCATACAGTGGACCCAACACTTGTTTTATGCAGTGGTTCATACAGTGGACCCAACACTTGTTTTATGCAGTGGTTCATACAGTGGACCCAACACTTGTTTTATGCAGTGGTTCATACAGTGGACCCAACACTTGTTTTATGCAGTGGTTCATACAGTGGACCCAACACTTGTTTTATGCAGTGGTTCATACAGTGGACCCAACACTTGTTTTATGCAGTGGTTCATACAGTGGACCCAACACTTGTTTTTTGCAGTGGTTTCATACAGTGGACCCAACACTTGTTTTATGCAGTGGTTCATACAGTGGACCCAACACTTGTTTTATGCAGTGGTTCAACAGTGGACCCAACACTTGTTTTATGCAGTGGTTCATACAGTGGGTGGACCCAACACTTGTTTTATGCAGTGGTTCATACAGTGGACCCAACACTTGTTTTATGCAGTGGTTCATACAGTGGGTGGACCCAACACTTGTTTTATGCAGTGGTTCATACAGTGGACCCAACACTTGTTTTATGCAGTGGTTCATACAGTGGACCCAACACTTGTTTTATGCAGTGGTTCATACAGTGGGTGGACCCAACACTTGTTTATGCAGTGGTTCATACAGTGGACCCAACACTTGTTTTATGCAGTGGTTCATACAGTGGACCCAACACTTGTTTATATGCAGTGGTTCATACAGAAGGTGGGTGGACCCAACACTTGTTTTATGCAGTGGTTCAGTACAGTGGACCCAACACTTGTTTTATGCAGTGGTTCATACAGTGGACCCAACACTTGTTTTATGCAGTGGTTCATACAGTGGACCCAACACTTGTTTATGCAGTGGTTCATACAGTGGACCCAACATTGTTTATGTGCAGTGGACATACAGTGGACCCAACACTTGTTTTTATGCATGGTTCATACAGTGGACCCAACACTTGTTTTATGCAGTGGTTCATACAGTGGACCCAACACTTGTTTTATGCAGTGGTTCATACAGTGGACCCAACACTTGTTTTATGCAGTGGCTCATACAGTGGACCCAACACTTGTTTTATGCAGTGGTTCATACAGTGGGTGGACCAACACTTGTTTTATGCAGTGGTTCCACAGTGGACCCAACACTTGTTTATGCCAGTGGTTCATAAGGTGGACCCAACACTTGTTTTTGTAGTGGTTCATACAGTGGGTGGACCCAACACTTGTTTATGCAGTGGTTCATACAGTGGACCCAACACTTGTTTTATGATGGTTCATACAGTGGACCCAACACTTGTTTTATGCAGTGGTTCATACAGTGGACCCAACACTTGTTTTTTTATGCAGTGGTTCATACAGTGGACCCAACACTTGTTTTATGCAGTGGTTCATACAGTGGACCCAACACTTGTTTTATGCAGTGGTTCATACAGTGGGTGGACCTTAACACTTGATTTTTATGCAGTGGTTCATACAGTGGACCCAACACTTGTTTTATGCAGTGGTTCATACAGTGGACCCAACACTTGTTTTATGCAGTGGTTCATACAGTGGACCCAACACTTGTTTTATGCAGTGGTTCGTTGGTAGTGGACCCAATGACTTGTTTATGCAGTGGTTCATGCAGTGGGTGGACCCAACACTTGTTTTTATGTAGTGGTTCATACAGTGGGTGGACCCAACACTTGTTTTATGCAGTGGTTCATACTTAATGGACCCAACACTTGCCCATTTTATGCAGTGGTTCATACAGTGGACCCAACACTTGTTTTATGCAGTGGTTCATACAGTGGACCCAACACTTGTTTTATGCAGTGGTTCATACAGTGGACCCAACACTTGTTTTATGCAGTGGTTCATACAGTGGACCCAACACTTGTTTTATGCAGTGGTTCATACAGTGGACCCAACACTTGTTTTATGCAGTGGTTCATACAGTGGGTGGACCCAACACTGTTTTATGCAGTGGTTCATACCCAGTGGACCCAACACTGTTTTATGCAGTGGTTCATACAGTGGACTCAACACTTGTTTTATGCAGTGGTTCATACAGTGGACCCAACACTTGTTTTATGCAGTGGTTCATACAGTGGACCCAACACTTGTTTTATGCAGTGGTTCATACAGTGGACCCAACACTTGTTTTATGCAGTGGTTCATACAGTGGACCCAACACTTGTTTTATGCAGTGGTTCATACAGTGGACCCAACACTTGTTTTATGCAGTGGTTCATACAGTGGACACAACACTTGTTTTATGCAGTGGTTCATACAGTGGACCCAACACTTGTTTTATGCAGTGGTTCATACAGTGGACCCAACACTTGTTTTATGCAGTGGTTCATGCAGTGGACACAACACTTGTTTTATGCAGTGGTTCATACAGTGGACCCAACACTTGTTTTATGCAGTGGTTCATACAGTGGACCGAACACTTGTTTTATGCAGTGGTTCATACAGTGGACCCAACACTTGTTTTATGCAGTGGTTCATACAGTGGACACAACACTTGTTTTATGCAGTGGTTCATACAGTGGACCCAACACTTGTTTTATGCAGTGGTTCATACAGTAGACGGCTGTAATGTTCATTATTAATGTATTCAATAGTAGGCTCCCATTCATCTCAGTGAATCTTTAAAATGAAGAGCAGTATCTATATATCTAGTAGATTTAGTAGTGAACATTTATATTCATTAGATGGTTCACACCAGTGTATCTTACCATTCAAACTAGTATGTATATATTGAATTGTTTTTGCATTTGTGTGTTTTATGTTATATATATATATATATATATATATATATATATATATATATATATATATATATATATAGTCACGCAACAAAGCATCATAGGCTAAAAAAACACAATGCTCCAAGATGTTCAATTCCCTATAAACATTATGTTAAGGTACGTAATTCCACATATTCACTTGTAATCACATACAAATACATGCAGCCTTCCCTGCATTGCTCAATAATACTTTTAAAGCTTATTGTGACAGTCACTATGGAGTTATCAGGTACAGATATATGACGATGAGACTCAATTCTGAGTTGAGCCCCTTGCCTCATAGTTCGGCCTCGTATTATAATCTGAGACCAAGATGATAACCGAAACTCTAAATATTTAAATACTCATCTTTGGCTGATCTCTCTATCTCTCACTCTTTCAAAGTTCTCTATAGTTTAGCCAAAGTTCTCTATAGTTTAGCCAAAGTTCTCTATAGTTTAGCCAAAGTTCTCTATAGTTTAGCCAAAGTTCTCTATAGTTTAGCCAAAGTTCTCTATAGTTTAGCCAAAGTTTCTCTATAGTTTAGCCAAAGTTTCTCTATAGTTTAGCCAAAGTTCTCTATAGTTTAGCCAAAGTTTCTCTATAGTTTAGCCAAAGTTTCTCTATAGTTTAGCCAAAGTTTCTCTATAGTTTAGCCAAAGTTCTCTATAGTTTAGCCAAAGTTTACGTGTTTGTGTTGATATAGAAGTGTGTATGTGTATTCTATAATGAGGTAAATGTTCACACAAGTATTGTATTTAATTAAAAACGTTTTGATTGGTGAATTGAGGGACACATTTCACCAGTAAACAATGGTGAGGTATAGAACCTGTACACAAAACATTCAACACCAGGCATGTCAAACTCAGCCTCAAGGGTCACATTATGTTGGCCGCACTTGACACAGAATTGAAGCCATTTATGAAAATGTATTGCAAAACACTTCTAAAATAACTAAAAAACCTAGAATTGCAACTTAAAAACCTACAATTATCATCATAAATTAATATAGTGGCTAGAAACATTCATAAATGCCAAGCACTAAAATAGAGCAAAGCACTGAAATAGAGCAAAGCACTGAAATAGAACAAATCACTGAAGTAGAGCAAAGCTTTGAAATAGACCAAAGCACTGAAATAAAGCAAAGCACTGAAATAGAGCAAAGCACTGAAATAGAGCAAAGCACTTAAATAGATTATACGAGTAACAAAAAGAATTTTAAGCGCCAAAGTAAACAGTATGCGACGAATAAACAAACGTAGCGCCATGAATGTAACATAATGACTCGATGCCCTACACAAAGAACGTATTGACTCGATGCCCCACACAAAGAACGTAATGACTAGGGAGCGACCGATATGCCTTTTTACCGATAGTCCGATACCGATATTTTCCCCCAGCATTTTTACCGATACCGATATTTTATTTTTAGGGGCTGTCCATTATTTATGTCAACAAATTTTTGGCGATTTTTTCCTCCCCCCCTTGTCAACAACTTGTCAAACTTTCCGAGACCCCCCTATAAAATTACGTCAACATTTGATTACCCCCCCCCTAAAAAGGTGGCTTCCAAAATGTTTATATGGCAAAATTAGTAGGAATATAGTTAGTTTAATTAAAATACTGAATGTTAAGCGAGTGTGTAACACAGAACTACAAACGCTGCTTAATTTTCCTATTTATTAAGTAATTATATTAAATTTAAAAAAGTAACATTGTTGACGTCAACTTTTCTTGACCTCCCTCCCCTCCCCCTTGTCAAAAATTGTCTGACCCCCCCTCCCCTCTATTTTGTTGACGTAATTAATGGACAGCCCCTTAAGCAACAACAATGCCAATTGCCAAACACGTGTTTCTCTCGTGCTAATACATACAGCTAATGACGTATGTCAACCCATGCTTACCCCTTCCCTGTCATATTTCGTGACGCTTCGCCCACACGTAAGTCTTGTTTCCCCCCCCCCCCAACTTCCCATCCCAACAAAAAATACGCACAGATGTTCACTAATTGTATCATTCAAGGTCATACATTAGAATTAAGACATGCAAATCCTATTGTTTCAAGGTCGTATCTCTGATGTATACGTGACAATTTCTGTGTACGGGTTTTTTTTTCCTTTTTTTTAAAATCTTGTCTGATCTAGTTATAGAATTGGGTTATTTACTGATTTTCTTTTCGGCAACTCTGTTGTGAAAAAAAAAAACAATGTATCGGCAGCCAAAAAACGGCCGGTCCGACAGTTAACCCATAGTGCCAATATCGGTTCGACTATCGGTCGCTCCCTAGAACAATCGGCCGATCCGATATTAACCGATAGTGCCAATATCGGTCCGATACCGATAGCGATCCGATTATCGGTCGCTCCCTAGAAATGACTCGATGCCCTACACAAAGAACGTAATGACTCGATGCCCAACACAAAGAACGTATTGACTCGATGCCCTACACAAAGAACGTAATGACTCGATGCCCTACACAAAGAACGTAATGACTCGATGCCCCACTCAAAGAACGTAATGACTCGATGCCCCACTCAAAGAACGCAATGACTCGATGCCCTACACAAAGAACGTATTGACTCGATGCCCCACTCAAAGAACGCAATGACTCGATGCCCCACACAAAGGACGTATTGACTCGATGCCCCACACAAAGAACGTATTGACTCGATGCCCTACACAAAGAACGTAATGACTCGATGCCCTACACAAAGAACGTATTGACTCGATGCCCTACACAAAGAACGTAATGACTCGATGCCCCACACAAAGAACGTAATGACTCGATGCCCCACACAAAGAACGTAATGACTCGATGCCCCACTCAAAGAACGCAATGACTCGTTGCCCCACACAAAGAACGTAATGACTCGATGCCCCATACAAAGAAGTAATGACACAGTTTGGGACAAAGAGATAAACGTGATTTGGAATGGTGGAGGAGAATGAAGGAGCGGAGTATAAACTACGGAAAACAAAATTTTAGACAGCTTCTGTATTTTTGTGAAAGTCAATATTTGGTTGTAAATTTTCATTAGGACAGCTTCTGTATTTTTGTGAAAGTCAATATTTGGTTGTAAATGTTCATTAAGACAGCTTCTGTATTTTTGTGAAAGTCAATATTTGGTTGTAAATTTTCATTAAGACAGCTTCTGTATTTATGTGAAAGTCAATATTTGGTTGTAAATGTTCATTTAGACAGCTTCTGTATTTATGTGAAAGTCAATATTTGGTTGTAAATGTTCATTTAGACAGCTTCTGTATTTTTGTGAAAGTCAATATTTGGTTGTAAATGTTCATTTAGACAGCTTCTGTATTTTTGTGAAAGTCAATATTTGGTTGTAAATGTTCATTTAGACAGCTTCTGTATTTTTGTGAAAGTCAATATTTGGTTGTAAATGTTCATTTAGACAGCTTCTGTATTTTTGTGAAAGTCAATATTTGGTTGTAAATGTTCATTTAGACAGCTTCTGTATTTTTGTAAAAGTCAATATTTGGTTGTAAATGTTCATTTAGACAGCTTCTGTATTTTTGTGAAAGTCAATATTTGGTTGTAAATGTTCATTTAGACAGCTTCTGTATTTTTGTAAAAGTCAATATTTGGTTGTAAATGTTCATTTAGACAGCTTCTGTATTTTTGTAAAAGTCAATATTTGGTTGTAAATGTTCATTTAGACAGCTTCTGTATTTTTGTAAAAGTCAATATTTGGTTGTAAATGTTCATTTAGACAGCTTCTGTATTTTTGTAAAAGTCAATATTTGGTTGTAAATGTTCATTTAGACAGCTTCTGTATTTTTGTAAAAGTCAATATTTGGTTGTAAATGTTCATTTAGACAGCTTCTGTATTTTTGTGAAAGTCAATATTTGGTTGTAAATGTTCATTTAGACAGCTTCTGTATTTTTGTAAAAGTTAATATTTGGTTGTAAATGTTCATTTAGACAGCTTCTGTATTTTTGTAAAAGTCAATATTTGGTTGTAAATGTTCATTTAAACAGCTTCTGTATTTTTGTAAAAGTCAATATTTGGTTGTAAATGTTCATTTAGACAGCTTCTGTATTTTTGTGAAAGTCAATATTTGGTTGTAAATGTTCATTTAGACAGCTTCTGTATTTTTGTAAAAGTCAATATTTGGTTGTAAATGTTCATTTAGACAGCTTCTGTATTTTTGTGAAAGTCAATATTTGGTTGTAAATGTTCATTTAGACAGCTTCTGTATTTTTGTAAAAGTCAATATTTGGTTGTAAATGTTCATTTAGACAGCTTCTGTATTTTTGTAAAAGTCAATATTTGGTTGTAAATGTTCATTTAGACAGCTTCTGTATTTTTGTAAAAGTCAATATTTGGTTGTAAATGTTCATTTAGACAGCTTCTGTATTTTTGTAAAAGTCAATATTTGGTTGTAAATGTTCATTATATGACTGGGACGTATTTAACGACCGATTCATTAACCCCCCCCCCACCCCAACTTAGTTAGGGCTCTGTGAAATTGTAAAGTTACACTCGTATTATTTTTTTCACTGTCTCCCCTTTTCTCAAGTGCCGGTGGCCGAAAACTGCCTGCCAACCACCCTAATTATGCCTTCCAACCACCCTAATTATGCCTTCCAACCACCCTAATTATGCCTTCCAACCACCCTAATTATGCCTTCCAACCACCCTAATTATGCCTGCCAACCACCCTAATTTGCCTCTTCCTTTAAGTAACATAACCGAAGAATATCAAGCTTGCAATACAACCAGTATAATATTACAATAGCAGTGACTTGTACAATCTATAGAGCATCGAACTTGAAGTAATACAACCAACAGAACAGCATATTAACAGTTACTATAACAACCCACATAACATCAAACTATGATCGAATCCTGAAAGCTAATATATTATAAAAAAAACGTTTTGATAAATGGTTGCATGCCATATATCTATAGTTACATGCTATATATCTATGGTTACATGCTTATATATCTATGGTTCCATGATGCTATATATATATATATATATATATATATATATATATGGTTACATGCTATATATATGTGGTTACAGGCTATATATCTATGGTTCCATGCTATATATATATATATATATATATATATATATATATATATGGTTACATGCTATATATCTATGGTTACATGCTATATATCTGTGGTTACATGCTATATATTTGTGGTTACATGATATATATCTATGGTTACATGCTATATATATATATATATATGGTTAAATGCTATACATCTATAGTTCACATAATATATATCTGTGATTTTACTATATCTGTGGTTACATGCTATATATTTATGGTTACATGCTATATATCTATGGTTACATGCTATATATCTATGGTTACTTGTGTCTTTCAAACTGTCATACAGGAAACTGGTGCCCCAGTCCCCAGCCCACCAGATTTGACACAGTTCTGTGGAATGTGGCGCATCATAAAACTGAAACAAAACCACATTTCCAGCTAACCACCGCCACCACCCCAGATACCACCAGCACTACCACAACGGAAGCCAAATGTTTGGCGTTATCACACAATAGGTCGACCTATAAACCTAAATATGTATTGTGTTGATCCCTGTTGTAACAACTCTGTTCTACCCGCCAGCTGTGACCTGCTCTGTCACACACCACAGGATATCACGGACTCAGTGAGTGCTTTACACTTTCAATAGCTAGTGTTTGTTTCTTTATGATAGTCCAATTGTACTCTGTACATTTTACACTTTCAATAGCTAGTGTTTGTTTCTTTATGATAGTCCAATTGTACTCTGTACATGTACACTTTCAATAGCTAGTGTTTGTTTCTTTATGATAGTCTAATTGTACTCTGTACATGTACACTTTTAATAGCTAGTTTTTGTTTATTTATGAAAGTCTGATTGTTTGCTGATTGTACTCTATAAATGATGTACACTTACACTGGTATCGTTTGATTTATTATTGAACGTAGTGTCATTCTCCAATTATGTAATCTTAACAGTCTCGTAGTTTTGTTTACATGTCTTACAATAGTTCGCAAGACTTGGCATTTTTTTGATAAGTCATAAGTTGGCTGTAGGAGTCAGCGATATCTATTGTACATTGTGTGACATTGACTGTACAATATTGAAAGTAAAATGTTGACTTTACGAGTAAAGGTACAATGTGACAGTGCGATATTGACAGTATAGTTTTTGACAGTACAATATTGACAGTACCGTTTTGAATGTATGTTGACAGAACGATAATAAATGTACAATGTTGACAGTACGATAATAAATGTACAATGTTCAATTGTTCATATGACGATAATGACAGTACAGTTTTAATGTACCTTACTTACTGTATATAAAGTGATATTGACTTATGATGTTGACATGTCAATGCTGAATGTTGATGGATGCATATTATTGGCTTTTTAACCATATGCAACATTGGCTGTACATAGATGGCTGTATATTATTGGTTGTTTAACCATGTACAATATTGGCTGTACATAGATAGCTGTAGAAAGATGGCTGTACAATGATGGCTGAATATAGATGGCTTTACAAAGATGTCTTTACAAAGATGGCTTCACATAGATGATTGAACAAAGATGGCTGTATAATGTCGTCCAGTCTAATTCTGTGAGCCTGGACCTATCCCCCATAATTTTAAAAAAAGAATACATAAGTCATGATTTATAATTCTCAATATCATAAAATAGCACAATTTTTTTTTACAGCGCATTGCTAATTACTGGTGAAATTATTTCGCAAAATGACGTTCAAAGACACCGTGTTTCCATGGTCGCGGTCATTTTATATTGGGGGGGGGGGTTAAAGGAAGAGGATAATTACTTTAATTTACTTTTTCGCAAAGAGTCTATAATCTATCAAATTTAAAAACCCTTTTTAAGTAAAATATAAAAATACACCGTTGTTGTCAATACATTTATGTAACTTTTGCTTATTAATACTTTATAAAATAAATATTTTTACTAGCCTTACTGGCAATTATTCTGAAAAAGGGTCGGATCTCGAGGCGAATTATTTGTTTTGTATTGAACGCCGTTGGAGTTTTGAAAAGTTCAGATTTTGTTAGCCGTACCACATCCATGTACTTTTACTAAATGCTTTAATATTATTAGGAAAATTTACGTGAATATATTTATAATACACATTATATATATATATATATATATATATATATATATATATATATATATAATCAATTTATTAAGTTATTACTATGTAAATCATCACTTTAGTCTACCCACTATTATATTACTTTGCAAATTAAATGTCAAACCACCCATATTGATGCATAAACTTTATCTTATCTATTCAGAAATATATTTATGTTCACATCAATGATCAAGGTATAAAACAGTATCAAATAGTCCAGGTATAAAACAGTATCAAATAGTCCAGGTATAAAACAGTATCAAATGGTCAGGTATTAAACAGTATCAAATGGTCCACGTATAAAACAAAATCAAATGATCAGGTATAAAACAGTATCAAATGGTCCACGTATAAAACAAAATCAAATGATTAGATATAAAACAGTATCATTTGGTCCAGGTATAAAACAGTATCAATTGGTCCAGGTATAAAACAGTATCAAATGGTCCTAGTATAAAATAGTATCAAATATTTTTAACTACATATTTCTGTAAGGACTAATGTTCCAGTTACTGCTGTAAACATCTAATTTGTTGCCAGTGTAATTGTCATGAATTAGTTCCCTCTCTGTTTACAGAATCGTTCATATTCAGTACAAGCCAACTTAAACTGAAATATTTATCACCTCCATAGATGACTTGTATTTTATCGCTGTCCTGAAAGTCCAACTTTTTGTGACTGTTCGCTTTGTTTCTAGCAAACGCTAATTGATGGATACTTTCAATGATATTTTCTATCACTATATTGTATATTGTTTGTTTTTTTCCTTGTTTAATATACCTTGTGAAAAATATATCTTAATTCTTTATTTGAATTATATTCAATTACGTATGAGTAGAAAAGACCAATGTAACAAACAAAATAAGCCTCCAACAATTATGTTTACGTTTCTGAAAACTTTTCTTGGCGTATGCAAGATTGAGAGATAACGACGAATATTGTTGTTGATACATATATTGTTGTTGATACAGATATTGTTGTTGATACAGATATTGTTGTTGATACAGGCATTGTTGTTAATACAGATAGTGTTGTTGATACATATATTGTTGTTGATACAGATAGTGTTGTTGATACATATATTGTTGTTGATACAGACATTTTGTTGATACATACATTGTTGTTGTTACAGATAGTGTTGTTGATACATATATTGTTGTTGATACATATATTGTTGTTGATACAGACATCGTTGTTACAGACATTGTTGTTGTTACTGATAGTGTTGTTGATACATACATTGTTGTTGTTACAGATAGTGTTGTTGATACATACATTGTTGTTGATACAGATAGTGTTGTTGATACATATATTGTTGTTGATACAGATAGTGTTGTTGATACATATATTGTTGTTGATACAGATAGTGTTGTTGATACAGACATTGTTGTTGATACAGACATTGTTGTTGTTACAGATAGTGTTGTTGATACATACATTGTTGTTGTTACAGATAGTGTTGTTGATACATACATTGTTGTTGATACAGATAGTGTTGTTGATACATATA